>VRYO01001463.1:8403190-8464478 GCA_009812075.1 Sialia sialis | reverse complement strand
TAGGTCAGACAGGGTCATGTGCTGTGCTGGTGTTTGACCCAGCTGCCTAGCACCTTTCCAGCATTTTATTTCTCCCTGTGATCTTTGCCTGTTTGGGGCAACACTTGCAGGTCTGATCTCATATCTAGAGAAATCAGCAAGAGTTTTCCTAGTGGTCTCAGGGAAGTGGGCTGACAATAGCTCTTGATTCACATAGCCACAGAGAAAGCCCCACAGAACTTTATCACATGCAGACAAATTTCAGTGATTTCTAATCTTTGTCTCTCTTGTACCTTTGGGTTGATTACAAGATTCCTTTTTCTAGAAGAGTTTTGAATTTTTTTCCTCTGGAACTATCAACTTTCCCAACAACACTAGTTACTTTTATCTATGTTAGTAAGAGCTGCATGGTGGGCAGCAAGATCTGGAATCAGCCCATGCACCTGTGGAGCTCTGTTAAGATTACTAAGTCAAGAAACTTTTCCCCTTAAATTGTGTCCTCAGTCAGGCAGGAGAGTCACTTAAGAGCAGCCCACAGCAACAGCACTCTTTAGAGTGGTGCTGAAAGTAACCCGACCTTAATTTGGACTACGCAGAATGATGAGCCCTGCTGCAGGGTGTGTGAGGTCCTTCACACCAGACCAACGTGGAATACAAGTGCTGCAGCTCTGCTCTGGCAGAACACCACATCCACTCCCACCCTTTGGGTGCTGGCAGTCCACACTCTACGAGTAGTGGAGACCATCCTCTCCTTCCAGCTAGACCCTGCAAATTGTCCAAAACAGTCACCTCCATGCTCTGTTTCCTGAGCAACTGCTGTCTGATTTAAAGATTTAAAAAATCAGATGTTGTTTGAAAATAATCACATGAAGACCCCATGGCTGCTGCTTTGGACCAAATCTAACTAATAGATTTGGTCAAGGGAAGGGCATGGAGCTGTGTCATGGAGGTTTAGGTTGGAATGTAGGAAAAGATTCTTCACCCAGAGAGTATTTGGGCAGCAGGACAAGATCACTGAGGAAGTGATCACAGCATCAAACCTAACAGAGTTCAAAAAACATGTGAATAACTCCATCAGGTGCATGGTGTAATTTTGTATAGGGCCAGGAGTGAGACTTTGATCATCCTTTTATGATTCTAACCATATTTTTGAGAAAGCAGGCATTTAATTAAAATTATTAATTTGCCTAGGGAAACACTAATTGAGGAGAGGGGAATGTTTGCTTGTAACAAGTATAGAAACTTCTGATTGTTATTTAAGGACCCCTTTTAAATTTCCCATGTGTGAAAGGTTATTTTCTATCTTCACAAAAATACACTTAACAATAGAATGTACAGATAATCTTTCTAATACACTTATTGGTCTGAAACTGAAAATCTAAAGGAAGTCATTGTCCTGATTTTCTAAAATGTAGTGCTAGGAAACTGCAGCGCATGATATCCCGTCCATGCCTAATCAGGATATCCAAATATTCCAGCTAGCTGCATTTAAGTGCTCCACCAGCTAAATACCAGTTTGATTCACCAGGTTTCCAACTTCACATCTCCTCCTTGGGCTTGCCTTTGGAAAATGGGGTGTGGGCATCAGCCTTATATATAGTACTGCCTATTCCTACAGACCATAAAGGAGGGAAAGGGCTTTTAATAAATTGTGCAACAAAACCTTGAAAATGCAAGGTCGGGCTATGTGATCAGAGTCCTTTCTGCTTTTATAATCGATGGATCCCAGCAATGTGATCCCATCACTTGTGCAGTGCACCTAATTGATTGCACGTTTGACTTGCACACCACTCAGGAAATTAGACACAGCTGCCATGAGCACCACTGCAAAGAAGACTCCTGCAGGGAGAGCAGTAGAGTCAACATCTTCTGGCTGTCCCTAACAAATGGCACTACTCTCAGCAGGCACTTCCACGGAGGCAAGAGGAAAGTGAGAACAAACAATGAGCAGAGAATGTAAATACCAGGCAGTCAAAGTGTAAAAGGGAACTGCTTTCCACAAGCCATATTTTGACTGGAGTCCTGGGAGGAAAGGCAGAGTGTACCTTGAAGCAATCACATTATCACAAAGTGAAACCAAGAAAACAATCCACAACTATTTCAGCTATTTTGAATCATTCATCTCAGCAATTCACCTCTCCTCTTCTCAGGAGAAAGTTTGTGTGGAGGTGACAGCTCTGCGAGGCTTCTCTGTGCCATTACTGAGAGGATTTGCTGATTCCATCAAACATATATTGTATTGAACAGTTTTTTCATCCTAGAAAAAGACCTGTGAAACTTCAGTGCACTTTGCATTCATTACTGTTGCCAGGTTGAGAGCACTGAGATCTGCACAGTGCACAAGTGTCCCTCCCTCTCAAGTGGACACCAAGTGAGTCTCTTAATGCACATGTGACCAATCAAACCAAAATAGCAGGGTCCTGAGCACAGCCTCTAGCACCAATATTCACTTTTCAGTTCAGGAGCAGGAGAAAGTATGTCATTATCTGCATATTTCAGAAACAATAGTTTGAGATTTCTGCTTTGTATTGGGTGGCTCTCTCTGGAAACACCACCTTTCCAAACTGTCCTGTGGTCCAGTTCTAAGTTTAATGTACCCAAGACATGGCCTGGGACCCAATCAGAAATAGTTCATGGAACACCAGCATTCTTATAGTGCTTTTCTCTGTGAGCAGACCCATACACTGAGGTGTACTCAGAGCCATGAACCACCAGCTAGAAGGGGAAGCCACATCACCAGGGGCACAGCATCAGGGCATCCCAATCAATGGGAGGAGAGTAGGTCAGCACAGCACTGGGATGCCAAATACTCACAAATGGATGAGCCATGGGATTTGGAAATTCAAGGTGTCAGGTTAGACATATACAAAATAAAGGGTATTGGGACGAGAGTCAGGTAAGATTGACCTCCTTGTGGGCACAGAAATCAGAGGGGTCAGCAGTGTTGGCTGCCTGTCTTCACTGAAGTGAGACTTCACTGAAGTGCTACAGCTTGCCCTGCCCATCCAAAGTGCTCCAGAAGTGAGGGATTCTGCTTATCAGCACAATGAGCCAGCAAAAGCCCATCAGAAAAGCTCACCACCACTCTCAGTGGTGTGAAAGCAGCAGCCATCTCGCCTGTAGCAAGGAGAAATCCCAACTGCCTTTCCAGAAGTCTCCCATTGCTTGAGCTCCCAAGCCACCAGCCCCAGGGGAAAGAGCCAGAGCATTTGGATGAGGCTCTGAGGGAGGAAGGTTGGCACAATAACTGCAGCCACAGCTGAGCACAATAGAACTATGGGTGGCTTTTTTCTTCCACTTGCAAACTCAAGAGTTCCCAGACAGCCATCTCATCCTTTTCCTCCTGGGAAATCAGTGTTTTCAGAGAGACAACAGTGCTGGTGATTCACCACCAGGCTCAGGCCGACCAAAGGACCTTAGAGAAGCTGCAGCACTTGTGGTGGGATTTGGCTGTGCTGGGCTGACGTGCTGAAGAAACAGTCACGCTGCTTTGCCTACTCATTGCTGCACTGGTCTCCCCTCGATCTGGCATCATTCAGATGTTTCCCATGCCAATATGTTGCTTAAGCCATATTAAAACCCTCTGGATCTGCACTTTGTAAGTCTTCAGATTCCAGCAGATGTTTGGCTTGGGAATCTTGAACTGTCCTGTCCCAAAGCCAAAAAAGATGTGCAGGTCCAAACAAAATTTTCCTCCAGACTTATTGAAATGGTCAGTTGCTGCTGAATGCATGGAAAAGTAGAGAAGGGAATAGGAATCAGGCTTGTCCCTGTTTCACTATTTGTTGCTCGCTGTACTAGGTCCAACCTAAACTGAGACATGCTGAAAAATACGGAAATAATGTGGAGCTGTGCCCCTGTGTGGGTGAAGCTTGGTGCCCCTTCACCAGTTTGTCCCTGGTGTTTTACACCTAATAACTCCTATTCAACATCTCAAGCACACTCAACAGCTGAGTATTTCTGAGACCCCCTGGGTGCCTGGTGACACCTTTGCATGCCTGGTGACATCTTCAGCTGTCTACCTGCTCTCAGCCAGCACCCTGTGGAGCCTGAGCCTCCACACAAGAACTCCCAGTGTGATTTTATTGTATTTTCTTTAATTAATCTCTGCAGGAAGCCAAAGGCCATTCCTGTCCCTGGAAGCAGTTCATTTGCTGGCAACCCAAACTTCACAGAAAGAAGCAACATGACAGTGGTAATGAAAACAAGACAAAAACAAAAAACTGTGAACATTTTTATTGCCACTGGAGCCATCACCATCCACAGAGTATACTCAGAGCTGTCAGCAATGCCTCTCCTCATTTGGGACCCAGTCAAAACGAAGCTCCAAGTCAAATTTCTTGCCTGACCATTACATCGAATTTTAGTTTCATTCTCAGTCATGGCCTGACACTGATTACATTATGAAATTCATTAGGGAGGAGAAAATTGCAGTTGTTTCCTTGATGGAGCTGAGTGGTGCTATTGCAGAATAGCCAGGAGCAACCAGGGAAAACATGCCCATTAGAGGCTGGTGTAATCCCACCAGGATCACAGCCAAGCAGTCACAGGACAAAAGCAGAGATGGGAGAGATGCACTGACAGAGCACAGAGTAGCTTTTTACAAAGGAAGATTTTCTCAAGGCCTGATCTTTTGGATCATATTGAGAAGCAAATTTACATAAACATTAAAATGAAAAGGGAGAGACTAACTGTATTCCAAAGGTTTTCTTGCTGTAGCTATGTGTTATAATAAAAGAACTTGGTGGCATATTTTATGGTCATTAGTGGTTTAATTAGGAAACGTCATTTCACATCGCCCAGTTCCCATCTCACTGCCATTAAATGGTTCATTTCCTATCGTTCTCACAGCAAAGGTAATGATACAAACGAACACAGGCCGCTCAAAAAGTGTTAGAAGGAAGAAAGCACCAATATCTTTTACCACAAGCAATCTCACACTTTACCAGACACATAAATGAAAAATAAATCAAAAAATCTCCGGGGAAGCATTGTTTCATTTCCACAGAGTGGCTGTGATTGAGCACGGGTAGTTTTCCCAAGGCATTTTCAGTCTTTGTGGGACTAATTTGTACAATTTCCCACAGCATGGAGCCATGGTGCTGGAAAGTTCGAAGCCAGGAGCTGAGGACCCCGAACTGGCAGCACAAAGGGGAGCAGGGCCTGCACTGGTCCTGGCTGCTCTGGATAAGAGCAGAGTGTAATTCTCACAAACCACAACTGACAAGGTGCACTGGGAGATTGGAGGGAACTTGTTTCTTCTGTTAGTAACCACAGGAGTTTCTTGTGGTTGGTAGTTCTGAGAACGGGAAGCTGGACAAGCTGTAGGTGCAGGAGATTCTTGCTGCCTTTGGGGTTACCCACCCAGCCAGAGCTCAACTGATTAGGAGGGTATCAGAGTTACATAATGACATTTCTGGGATGTTTTACGGTAAATATGTGGGGGGCCTCTTCGACAGGAGGGATGGGGGTTGTGGATAGCAAAACCGCAAGAAATTGAATTTAAATGAGAGAACAATTTAACAACTTTTTTTTTTTTTAATATATAACATGCAACAAACCCATATAACTACAAAATTAAATATAGAAAGTCAGTATTTAAAAGCTATTGAATCTCTTAGTGTGTTTAGACTTGGAGTTCTACTTTTCAAATGCCTCTAAATTTGTTTGTGATCCACAGTGATCCATCTCTCCTAACATCACACATCTGAAACATTGACATCTATCTCTGAGTTAAGCTCTGAGAGCTCCAGAAAGATAAATTAAGAGCCCATTAAATGAAATAGGCACTTTTAAGATGATTTTAGAATGATATTTTCGATATTTTCTTCAGAATGCATCAAACTTTGCTCTGCTCTGCAGTGACTACTGAGAGTGCACAGTTACTAGCCCACAGGTAGATCGAGGTGTAGTAGATGCTTGTTTTACCCACTGAAATCACAGCCCAAATGTCCTAAAATGTGTTTACTAACCCAGCAAAATAATGGCAGCCTTCAACACTAATGTAATGGGAACTAGTTCAGCTTCCTACAGAAAGGCTTTTCCAGGTTTTTGTCATTATAGGAGCCATCACCCACCTCCAAATTACTCGTGAAATTATTGCCTTGTGCAGGATGCATTCATCAAAGGCCAACAAATTCAGGTTTTATGAGGCCAACATGTGTTGGAAGGAATTGCTACCCCTTACAACAGCTCTGGTGGTTTTGCAGACACAGTGGTTTTCTGGAAGCAACTTACCACAAAAATGACCATGAGGGATCACACTACCTGAAAACAGATCAGAGGAAATTCAGCCTTCATCCCCATTCCTGCCTCCTGACACCAAGTGGAACAACAGTTTCAGCAATATACTTTTGACTGTTTAATAAAGAATTATTTCAAAAATGCTCTTATTTACAAGTGAGAACCAGCTCCATAAAGCAGGGCAATAATTCCTCCAGTATATGTTTTTTCCCTTTTAGGTTCTTTAGCCATAAGGAAATCTAAGTCTGCTTCTATATATCTCCTACAGCATAAAAATTGTTTATGGATTTTAGATGGGAATATTCATTAAACATTATCAATTCACAGCAGCATGGGGAAAAATCTTCCTTTATCATTTCATTGGATGTGGGAAAAATAACAGAAAAGTTGCTATTGTTTGCATGTTTTTGTGATAATACTTTGAGAGACAAAACATTTCTCCTCCCAGCTCTAAAGCTATTGAAGGGATTTTCCTGACACATTCTACAATGATTTATTGTAGGTCAGAGGGCAATTGGAAGAGAAAAAGATCAATCACACAGGAAGAGATAAGTTTTCCCCTTGATCTTTTGTTCCTTTTTTTTTGTTTTTTTTTTAAGAGTGAGCAGCTTGTAGGATTTTTGAACGGTTTCAGAGCTTTAATTTCTTCAGTGATCATATAGTCTCCAGTTTGCTTATGGTTAAGCCATTTTTTTGTCAGAAGAGCTAAGTTCATGGTTCTGACCTCACAAAAGCAAAATCTGCAGTTGTGCTGTAACAAATAGTCAAGTGAGATGTTGTGAATAAGATACTTTTAGTTACTGGGAAAACTTCTCTGTGAGTGAAATAAGTCAGTCTGCAGTACTCTGAGATACAACCCAGAGGTGTTAAGGTTCCATAGAGGCCCCACCAATTCATCATGAATAATGTTATCACAGCCTGGGTTGTCCCAAGGGTTGGAGTAATGATTGGCCACTTTTCATGAGGAGCTGTGAAATGGTTTTTTTGCTCTGCATGCAAGACAGAGAAATCATTTAAGGGCAATAGATGGAGCAAAGCTGATTACCTTCAGGTACAAAATCATTGCATTCATAATGCAAATGTTTTCTTTCTATCTAATATTAACAAAGGACATTGTCCTTTCATTTCTCAGGGAATTAGTCATGCATATCCTATTGCCTGTCAGGAGAATAGCATGGCTGATTCCTCAATAACAGTACTGAAAACAAATACCTTACCTGGTAATTCATGTTTATCATTTAGCATACTGCAAGTATGAAGAATGAAGGGATGCAACGGTTTTGTGTTCATTGCAACAACCACAACATTTGGGATTGCTTTTATTAGCCAGACATTATTTGCATAGCTGTAGTGTCTACATGTCCCAGCAGGAGATGAGCTCTGCAAGAAACACAACCTCCTCCAAACTGTTTTGAAGCCTAGTCCACAGAAGATCTGTGGCACAAGACCTGTCACAGGAGCTGGGGCAGGCAATGACCTGCCCAGGCATGACAAACGGAGCCAGCCACATCAGGTGGTGTGGCTGGTCCTAGCAGTCAGCCAGATCTGACCTAGTGGTGCTGCTCCTGGCTGTGATTCCAATTCCCACTCTGGTGCCATGCTCCACCTGACAAAGCCCAGGTCTCAGCAGACAAAGCTGCAGGTGTGCAAAGCAAGGTCTGAGTATTCTGATACACAGGCAATTCTCTAGAGATGGGTGCTTGGCCAGCTTTGTCACAATCAAGAGGAATGTGCTTCATCACAAGCCTGAACCTGACCTCAAACTCATCCCCTTCATCCATAGAGAATCTTCCTCACCTTTGGTCCATACAATCTCAGGCTACACAAGCCAGAAGAAAACCATCACTTTCATTCAGGTAACCTGATAGTAAGTGCATAAGTCTGGGTTGTTTTGGGTATTTTATGCACCAAATTCACAAGCTGAGCTACAGTGCCATGAAAGTCTCCCCTGTTTTTGCCCTAGGTAATATCCAACACATAGTTGTCAGCTTGAGCAGCATAAACCGTGGAATGAAATCACACCCTCACTAAAGTACAAGCAAATCATGGAGAACTGTAATGAAGGCTGGGATTTTACACAGTGGTTTCACTGACACTCATCCAGGAATGGTATCCATGGCCACTCTGGGCAGCCTCCAAAGAGCCCAGAGTCCCAAAATGCCACTTGGAATGCAAGTCCTAAGAGCTGTGGTGCCCAATCTAACTGCTTATAACATAGGCTTATAACCTGAGCACGTCTGCAAAGTCAATCAAGAGCTGATCAATAACATCTATGTCCTTTAGGGAGCAAGACAGACAGACCCCAGCATAGACAGAGCCCTGACTCAGGAGATAGGATCACAGAGATCTGCCAGCCAGCTCAGACCCAGACAACTACACTGTGAACACCTGAAGTTAAAATACTTGAAACCCAGCCTTAAAAGCTTCTCTCATTTGAGCTTTAATGAACAAAAACAATATAGAAAATGGCAGAGTGAGAAAGCAGGACCATATGAATGCTGGTTCCAAAAAATATTCCTTCCCTCCTCTCCCACTCTACAAAAAATAAAGAATTTTGTATTACTGAAGGTTAGGAAAGGTCGAGCCATCTATTATTACTGTTCTTCATGTTTCTGTAAAAAAAATGGAGAGGCATTAGTTTTCACTGTATCACATATCTACAATTCAGTTTACACAAACTGCTCTCAGTGTCTAATTTTTTTCATGCTAAGTCATAATAACCTTCAATGAATGTTTCTTAATATGAGATTTGGGGTTCTGTCTGCTGGAAAGTAGCTGAAAAAATAATTTATCCTCTCAGATTTTCAGTAATTACATTAATTATTCAACATAAACTAGATAAAGACTCACCTTTTCCATCCTCTTCAGTTCTCTTCTGAAAGCTGGTTCTGTCCTAAACCCCACCTCAGTTACTTACTTCATTTACCAGCTGTCCAGTCTGTCTGTTTATCAGTAACACCGGTTTGTGACCATTTGGCCAGTCTTGTCGGTGGAATGCAGCAAATTCTTTCTGTTCCTGTTTTTTTTGCAGCCTGTGAAGGAAAGCACCTGAGTCATTTGGTCACCCTGAGGATGCAGGTCACGTTGCCACAAGCCACCTAGGCCACCACAGTCAGCTGCATCTCCCTGTCACCTGGGCCAACCCCCAGCTCCCAGAGGAGCTGAAATCCAAATGCTGAGTACAAATATCCTTGAGCTAAACTAAACATACTTCAGACAAACGAGAATTATATTCTAGGCAGGCTTATATTCAGATGTAGCAATTTAATATCATCAGAGAAGATATCTCTGTGGGGTTTTTTCCCTCTGTTATCCAGATGTGTAATTCATAATGCATTAATTGCAGGTGAAGAAAAGCTATATCAAAGTTTGCCCACATCATCAGTGACCATAATCTCCCAAATGTGGTGGTGATGCTGTTCTTTCATTGCCTGGATTCTAGAACACAGTCAGTCTCCCTTGAAGACACATCCATAGTGATCCACCCATTGCACTTTTTGGATGTTCTGCGAGATGGAAAATTAGAGAATTCATGAACATATTTTCACTTTTGTGTTTCCCCAGCATTACAGAATCTGCACCAGGTAGCCAGTGAGGAAACCCCCTGGGCTGGTCAATGGCAAGGGAGGAGAGCAGAGAGCCTGGTTAGCCACAGTCCAAGAGGAGCCCCTGCTGATCCCTGGAAGGATTGCAGTGAGCACTGAGAAAATGATCAATATTTTACACTCTTCAGGCAGAGAAATGTTGTTAATGTGAATTGAAACGTAACAGGGAAAAAAGAAATGAAGGCTCAAAAGCAGTTGTATAATGAAAAACTGAAATGGATTCAGACAATGTGCTTTAATTTCAGTTGGTTTCACAATGGGTATTTTTAAAATTGGGAATCTCTGTAAAAGGTTTTAGCCAAGGGAATTTTTTTTATTAGACATAATCATGAAAACACATGTGCTCTTGTGGCTTATCATTATTCACATCCATTAGTCACCCAAAATAAATATCACTCATCAGACAGACACAGCCAGCTGAAAGATTGGCATGGATTTTTGATGAATTCATAGCAAACTGGTAAGACTAAACAAAACACCACTTGCATATAATTACAGAATCATCATGTGATTCTGTGAAAACATCACTTGCATATAATTATTTTAATTCCTTGTTGATTTATATCTCCTTGGTTGAATATTCCATATTTCCTTTCCCCATGGCCCTTCCAAAGAGGAGGTCCAGCTGTGTTTGCATTTCTAATGCCCAAGATCAAATGTTGCCCAAGCTCAAGAAGAAAAATGTGTATCACAGGACAGAATAAACCTGGATTCCATAACACCCAGAGGACCCCAGGCAGTGTGAGGAATTATCCTGTTCTGTCCTCAGAAACTGCAGTGTCTCAGTGGTCTCCAAAGCAGTGGAACCAACAGTCTTCTTCAGTCTCCCCTGTTTCCAACATGGGATTCACCCACACACAGGTTTACAACACAAATGCAAAGGACCTCATCTTCTTACATATGTGCTTGGTGTAGCCAGTTCCATCTAAACTTCATCCTTCAAACACATCACATACATAATGATGTAAATTGTACCACTATCCGGTGGTTAAAAGACTATGTGGTGCCTTCCAGAAGTGCAGTGTAGAGTTTAGAAAAAAGAGCAGGAGTCTGAATGATCAATGAACCCAGGGATTGTACCAACATGTGTCTCACACATATGCAGTATCAGCATCTCTGCCATTCAGTGCAGTTCATCTTAACTCAGAATGATGATGGACAGCTAAAGGCATCAAAACCCATACACTGCATATAACAGATTGAAATTCAATCAGATATTTGTTTTGGGGCTCAAGAGGAATTAAGATTTACTAATAATCTGGGTCAGATTGCCAGGAGCTTTATGTACCCTGCCTAGAGCCTGGACACCAAGAGCAGAGAAGATGATCCCATAACCACAGGCCCATGGTATGATTCTTGGGGCCATCCTGGGCAGAGCCAGGAGTTGGACTGTAATGATCCCTGTGGGTCCCTTCCAACTCAGACTATTTTGGGATTCTGTGATTCTGTAATCTTACCTCTCTCATGCTTTCATTAATGTAAATCTATAGCGTTCATCTCTCCTGTCACAAAGAGGGCAACTAAATTCTAGGACTGAATTCATGTGTGTCATGAGCTCACAGCACCACTGTCAGAACAGAGGACCCACACTCCCATGAGACAAAATAAAAGGTGAAGTTGCAGATGAGAAGAACAACACCCTTTTCCTCTTGTTAGAAGAAGGATGTCTGTGGGAGGAGAATACAAGTTGCAATCAGCCAGGATGCAGATTTGAAGTTCAGCTTCCTGGGTTTTTTGCAAAATGCCAGGAGATCTTTCATAAACACAAATATTCAGAGCTCTTTTTTATCTCTTTCACATTAGCTGGGAACTCCATCAGCTTTATACTTTCTATTCCAGTCAGTGCAGAAAGAATTCTCTTGCTAAATCACCCACCTCCATCCAGAAGCTCCTGTGCTATTCCCTAGAGACCAGAGTCTTATCTTGCTTGACTTAACTTAGATTTATATCTCCTGGAGGTAGTGTGAGCACAAACACATAAAGCCAGTAGATTTTTATAGCACATAACTTTTTTTCCAAAAAAAAAGTGTGGTGTAAGTCCTGCTATCTAATTGATTACACACTACTTCAAACAATTGCATTAAGAATTTTCTCTGAGTGTGCAAGGACTAAGGCTCATTGCTTCAGCAGTGGTATTGTCTGCATCAAATATCAAAATTTTGCAATATCACTGGTCATTTCTATAAAATTGGAATATACTGGAAAATTTTCAGCAAAGCAATATGGGAGCTTTACTTCAGGGAAGGAAAAAATATCAAAAACAAATGTATTTCCTTGTAAAATTATGTAAAACTAAATTGGTTTCCATGCAGGAAATTTAAAAAAAAAAAAAAGGAAAAAAAAAAAAGAAAAAAAAGTTAAAGTTATAAACATTTTATTGTGGGAATCTTTGAGGAAAAAACCTCGAAACCTCACTAGAGAATTTTTCAAAATTATATACTGCACTACCTCTGCTCACCTGTCACTATAGAGCAGAAAAGCCGAAAGCTATTGTCACTTTTTGGTCTGGCTTTTTAAGCCACTAAGAGTACTCAGCTTATCTTCTTTAACATATTCATGTAGCAATTATTTTTCTACTTAGTCATAAAAATTGAAATCTAAACCAGTTTCAAACTTTCTTGGGAAATGAAAGTTCCAAGTGTCGCCCCATACAGATGCCAGTCAAGTAAATTTGCCCAAACTCGTGTCCTCCAGCTTTCTGGACCCTTGTTGGAGGGGAAGACCAGCTTGGTTCTCAGTCAATACCAGCCAGTCATGACCTCCTCAGGAAAATTTCGAATAATTTAGGTTAACAAATACCTCTAAGATCATTGAGTCCGGCCATAAACCAAACACTGCCAACTGCACTACTGAACCATGTCCCTAAAGCACCACATCTACACGTCTTTTAAACACCTCCAGGGGTGGTGACTCAACCACTTTCCTGGGCAGCCCATTGCAATACTTGGTAACACTTTTGGTGAAGAATTTTTTCCTAATTTTCAATCTAAACCATTCTGGTGAAGCTTGAGACCACTTCCTCTTGTCTCTTTACTTGTTCCTTGAGAGAAGAGACCAAGCCAACCTTGCTCCAGCCTCCTTTCAGGCCGTTGTAGAGAGTGATGAGGTCTCCCCTGAGCCTCCTTTTCTCCAGATTAAACACCTCCAGCTCCCTCAGCTGCTCCTCATATCACCTAAGCTCTTCCAGACCCTTCCCCAGCTCTGTTCTTTGGACACACTTCAGCCCTTCAATGTCTTTCTTGAGGTGAGGAACACTGAGCACAGGATTCAAGGTGTAAGTTTATAGTGTGAAGTACAGGGGGAAATCCCAACCTGGTCCTGCTGACACCACTGCTGACACAGAGCAGGTGCCATTGACCTTCTTGGCCACCTGGGCTCATGTTCAGCCACTGATCACCAGCACCCCCAGGTCCTTTTCTGCTGTGCAGCTTTCCAGGCACTCTGACCCCAGCTTGGAGCACTCTAGGGGGTTGTTGTGACCTCAGAGTAGGACCTGACACTTAGCCTTCTTGACCCTCATGCAAATGGCCTTGGCCCTTTGATCCAGCCTGTCCAGACCCCTCTGCAGACCCTTCCTGCCCTCCAGAAAATCCACCAACTTGTGTCATCTGTGAACTGAGAGTACTCTCAATCCTCCCATCCACTTGGGAGTTATCACCCTGGGTAATAACTGCAAAACTTGTGTCCTCCAGACCATCACTGGAGAGGAAGAGCAACCTGGTTCCCCTTTATCAGCCAACCATGGCCTCCTCTGGGACAAATAAGGTGGTAAGTCCCTTGTGTCAAAGTTATAGTTAGAGATGTCTGCTAGAAAGTTCTGTGATGGCAAGCAGAGGTTAAAGGCAAGATTATCAGGAAGAAGGTAAGAAAGAGAGGACAGTAATAAATTTGATTTACAGTAAAATTTCAGAGAGCATCTGCCTCAGACAAGATCATGCTTCAAAAAGCAACTGTCAGAACACAGAGCAAAGTGCTGAGGATGAGGGGATGGGATGCACAACATCAGAGCTCACTTCATTTGTCTGGAGCCCAGTGAAAAGTAAAAGTGTCGTTTTCATCCAGAATCTACTTTTCTTTCCACTGTCCTTTGCTGATACTGAATTACAATAACTCAACACTGACCAGAAGAGGAATAGTCTTGCCACAAGAGCTGTGTTAAAAAAAAGGTTTCTGCTTCTAGTGGTCCTAGAAAGATAGATATATATTTTAAAATCCCAACCAGCAACATATAGATAGGTAGATAGATACAGATAGATGATAGATGATAGATAGATAGATAGATAGATAGATAGATAGATAGATGATAGATAGATAGATAGATAGATAGATAGATAGATAGATGAAGCAAATTCTAAAAGTTTGGATACAAAAAGCAGAGCAAACTGTCTCACAAAGTCAGATCTGAGATGAGCACATAGGCCTGGGAGGGGGTAATCTCTGGAGATGTGTGCTTACTCACATTACAACTAACAACAGTACAGCTGTTCTTTGTTCTCATTGAAGAAGAACAAAGTATATTTATGGATAGACATAATTAATGCAAAACTCCAGCTGTTTAAAAGGAAACTTTGAGTTGTCTTGCACATCCTGAGTGTGTTATTCCTTATGAAGCACCTGAACCTGGATGTCCTTTATGCACAAGAGAGTCACTGGTTAGTACACAGACAAATGTGAATTAAGGTCACCTAAACTCTGAATAGGAGCTTCTGTCCTGGCTTTTACTTACAGTTGACAAATTCAATTCCATTTCGTACCTTTCTTACACTTAGGTTTGTCTCCTAATCTCCTGGTATCCTGTGGTCAGTATGGGCACAGGAGGAAGTCATTATCCTCAGGGAGAGAAATGCCATGGAATCACAGTCACCTTTATCCCATCAGTAGAAATTTAGAAATTCCCAATGATCCACAAGGACCCAGCTCTGGATTTGTCCTCATGCATACAAGTGGTGACTCTTGCTCACTTCACTTGTTTACAAACAGCTTTGGTGTCCAGCCAGCTCTAAAACTTGAATTTTTATCATGACCTGCTACCTATTTATAGTATTATAAATGCATTATGCATACATTAGATCTCAAAATGAATCTGAACTCTCACCACCTTTCACACAGAGGATGTGTCTCCCTTTAACCCTGCTGCACAAGTATTTGCTTGAGATCATTTCCTTCTCTCCCTGTTCTGCCTGCACTGAGCAAAATAAAGAAGTAAAACAGCGCTATGAACAACAAAATTACATCAGAGAGCAATGAATTTGTAACAGCCCTCAAATGATTTTGCTCTAGAAAAGATACCTGGTCCCTTAATATTCAGGGACTTCACCCAGACCAGTAAAGGGTTGGCATTACTTTTATTCCCAGTTCATCTCAGCATGAGGGAGGGGAATAAGGTGCCCATTTCTACATTTGATTGCTGGGCAGATAAAGCACAGCTGTGATTACAGACATGTAGTATCAGACACTGTGATACAATCAGAGCATGTAACAGACAGGGATGTAGGGTTAAGAGTCCAAATGTAAAAAGCTGGAAAGGTGAATTGTTGCAGGTGAATATGTTCATTATTGACATTTCAGCAAGCACAGCACACGTTGCCCAAGGCCCTTTTTCTGTGAGAGTGATGCCCTTAGTGGTGGGCTGGAAGCTGCTTTATATTTTCCATTCTAAAAGCTATTTCAGGTGATCTTACACTTTGCAAAACCTTAACCTCATGAACACAGGCTACATAATACTTTGGCTTACTTTTTTACATGTAGGTATGAACCAGTAAAAGTCTGGAAAAGCTGATCAACGCATTGCAATTACTGAGTTAGAAAACATGCTAAAAACAAAAATAGCTCTAATTTTTTAAAAACTTCTAAAAACTGAAATAAACAAACAAGCCAAAAAAAAAAGATAAAAATAAAAAAAGGCAGTAAAAGAGAATCTTTCTTTTGGATGCATAAGATTATTGCCATTTTATTTAGAAAATTCTGGGACCAAAATGGCAGATTTGCTGAAATTGCAGTGCTACATGGCAGCAGAGGTGGAGGCTGCTACAAATGAGTGTATCTAGAAATAGAAGGAAAATAAAAGAGCAAAGAATGTGGCACACAGAAAGCCAAAACAGCTCTGACCCTGTTAATCCACAGCAAGCAATTGGTTCAAGCCTTCATGAAGGCAAAGATACTGAAACAAGTGACTAAAAGCAGCATTTCCATTAGAGAATCACAGGCCTTGTTTGATAATATGCAAGTGAAGGTCAAAGTAGTGATGTGATTATAATCAAGACTGAAAAAAAACCCCAATTTTGACGATAAAATGAAACTTTTGAGAGTAATATGTGACAAGATATATGAGAACTCAAAAAGAGGGGGAATGGGGCTTTTGAGGTTTTGAGAACAAAATTGTGACTACTATATCAATTGTGTTGTTTGGAGAGCTAAGGACTCTTTAATTGGAGGCAAAAGTTGCAACAGAGAGACAAAACCAAGAGTAAGATTGCAGAAAATATTCTGACTTCAGTTTGGAAAAGGCAATTACACCATGACTGGAGAACATAATCTGCAGATTGAAAGCTCTGAAGAAAAACAGGTCATATTCTGATGGTTTGATTCATCAAAGGAGCAACTGGAAGAAAATTAAAAGCTCAGAAAGGAATAGGAAAACTGCAAAAACAATTTGAAAGAAGGATTGTGATGAACTGCACAAAAACTGGAAAAAACACAAATCAAATTTACATCTAGCCTTTGTAAAAAGCTGGTACATATTTTAACATGCATATTAATTTGCAAAGTCCTGCCATAAAAGCAGAATTTACACAAGTGGGTAAACTATATTACCTCACCACAAGCTAGCCTAATTCTTTATTGGAAAGATTTGAGCAATACCTACATGGAGTAGATTTTACCTTACACACTAGCAGATCCTTTATTAATTTAAATTGGGTGCACAGATCAGGGTGATACCTGATTTACAATACAGAGTGTGAAGGCAGAATTAGTGCCAGCAACGCTCAGCTCATACAGGGGACACATCACTCCTGGAGAGGTGACACACGAGGACATTCATCTGGCTGGAGAGCTGGCACTGCCCAGACACTTCTGGGAAGTGCACTACCCAAAAAGATATCTTTGATTTTGAAATAAAGCTTCACTTCTTAAATTAAGAAAGCCCAGCTTGCTAAGGTAAGCAGAAGAAGCAATATTTATACTCAACCAGCTCCATGCACGTCCCTGCTCTTCCTGCAGGCTGTTTCCAGCCAGCATGAGCACTGCTGCATGGCAGCAAACACTGCCCAGTGCCCCCTGCTCTCTAGGGAGATTTTCCCATTCATTTCTGAAGCCAAACCAAACTCAGCACAGTCTCAGCACATGTTGTAACCTCCCAGGGTCCAGCTGCATCCTCAGTAATGCCACAGCCTCTCTATCCATTAATTCCCTGGTTGGTCCCAATGGAAAGGAGAAGGAAAGTGTCCAGGGTTGGGAATATATTCAGCCAATCTTCTTAGTGGATCATAAGCATGTAATCTGTGAAAACCAAAAGAGAATAAACCCTTCTGTCATGAGAACACAGAGTCGAGATACAACAAAATCTTTAGAAGATAAGGTTTGCAGTTACTTTGTCAGAAGGCCCACCTGAGGCACAGCAGACTGGGATAGCACAGATCAGAAGAGGAATGCAGGGAAATAGGGAAAGAGAAAATGAAAAATAAGCGAGGTAAGGAGGAGGGAGAAGTGATTAAATATGGGAATTACAAAAGAAAGCTCAAAATACCCAGGATGCAGAGAAATGTCATACACAGAACAATACTGACTAATATGATCTGAGTAATGTTGTAAAGAAAAGGCCATTTAAAAGGGCCAGAATAGACAAACAGAAGCAGCACAGAACAACAATACAAAAAACTTTAAATATATTATCCAAGACTGATATCAATTAATTTGTCTGTGCTGAGGAAAAAAACATCTAGATCATCATCCCTTTTTACCCATAAAGAGTATTATTATAGACTATTACCCAAACATGACATCTCACACATAAAATTTTCTTTGTGAGCCACAGCATGCCATCTGCAGTAGTAATGGCTCACAGGCCAATGCCATGGCTCTGTTTTGAAAATAAAAAAAAAGGTTTGATTTAAAAATAGCATTATTTCAGCTCTAGGATAGCTATATTTTATTATAAAAAGAAGCTGTTAAAAGGACACATAAAAGAGATGAAGAATCAGACCTGGAACAGAGCAATACCCTCAGAACACGACTGCCACCTGCAGAGAACACATGTTATTTTAGGTGCTGATGCTAAAAAGTGGAGAATTTTTACCAAAAAATGAAGCGGAAATCCATGATCTTGGATAACATGAATGTAATGGGTATGCAGGAAACTGGACTAGTGTATTACATCAGAGGACAACAGTCTCTTGTGAAGTCGCTTCCCTCCCACAAGGTAATTACAAATGGAAGACAGATCCACAGTTTCCACAACTGTGGAACAACAAAAGAAAGAATTTTAAAAAAAAGAGTCTGCACTCTTAATATCAAAACCAAAACCACGAGAAGTGAGAGGTAAAGCAAGAGAAGGCTAAAGGCTGAGCAAAGCAGAGCTAAAACTCATGAGGTGCTTCAGACATGCGCAGGACAGGGATGGTCAGCTCAGAGACTGGTTGAAACCTGGTGATGCCTCATTAGAAATCTCTAATTTGCCTCTGAGTAGGAATGAGTTGCTAGAGTACTTGGTCCTTTAGGAAGCTTGAGATAAAATACAATGTATTCCTCCCATCGTGGGTGAGTTGAAAGCAGTGGTCAACCAGCACTGACAGCAGTGGCTTCAGCAGCACACAAAGATCCCCTGTTCTTCCTTCCAAGATCTTTCCTAAAATGCCAGTTTTTCTGATGTGGTTGCATCAAAGAATCATTACAGTTCTGCAGCCCCAAATTCCTGTTAGTTCTGTCTTATACACACTTCCTCTCCATGCTCTGAGCCTCCTGTTTTTAAAATCTCATTCCTCTGTTTTTCACAAACATCTGGGACACTTACAGGCCACATGTTCCATTTTCTCCAGGACTATAGGGAAGATGGGGACACACTGATTCTGTGGATTAATTTTGCAGGGGTTATACAAAGAATTTTAAATGTTTGATCCAATGACAGGTCGAGATTCCTAATGATGGTATTTGTTGTGTTTTCAAATTTTTGGATGTGTTGAAAATATAATCTAAAAATGCACTTTGTTCCAACTTAGAAAGGAATATTTAGATTAAAAAGTTAGTAAATACATGATGAAACAAAGGCCACATTCCCAATCTCTGTATGCTATTTTTCTAGGTCTTTCAAATCCATAATGGCATACACAGTCTGCTTTTCCTGTGTTCATTCAGAGCAAAGGACAAAACTCTCTTAATCCTCAGCTGTGACTGGAGGTGCAGGGAGCCATACCCTCAGCATGCACAATGCACCTGAAAAATCATGAACTGTGTTAAAAGCTATTGAATCTCTCTGCCACCAAAAATGAGAGTGAGATCTTAACTCTTTTGGCATTATTGAGCAAATATTTCCTTTAGAGCTGGCATAGCATTTGACTCCTACCACGACAGAAAAATGCTTGGAAAATGAGTGGCGCTGCCTTCAGGAATTGGTTTGTGTGGGTCTGGGAAGATCAGCCTCACACTGACCATTCTGAACTGAACAGCATGACCACTGTGCATGGGAGCCCAGGAAGTGCAGGGGTGCAATCACGTCATTAAAGATGGCTTGTTGATATGAAGAGATGAAGTTGGAGCACCCTAAACAATTTTTTTACCTTCTAATTTGGGAGCGCTTAAATTTGCCACCACTGCAGGCTTCTTTTGACACTTATGAAAGGGACTTCTAGAAAGGCTTTGACAAATATTACAAGTAGCATTTCTGAATTACTCGGCTGAGGTGGCAGGTCTCATTTGTCAAAGCTGATGGCAAATATCTGCCTCTTTGTCCAAAGAGTGTCCCAGGAGCAGGGACATGGCAGCAGCAGAAAAGCAGGCAAGACCTCTGTGAGGTGCTAAGAAACTGCTCCTGGGAGCTATGCAGTGACAGCTGCACGGGGACATCAGGGTTGTTGAAAGGAAGGATATTGATCCTGAAAATGGAAGGGGAAAGAGAGAAATGGATGTGATGTCCTGAGCCTGTTTAGCTCCTGCCAGGAAGGAAAATCAAGGGTTACATCTAACTTCCATTTAAACTTATCATAGAGGGGAAGATTTGGCATTTTAAATGGTTATTTCAGGTATAACAGAGTCATCTAAGAAATATTTTTAATTTACTTATACATAATTGAAAACAAATTAAGAAGTATTCTTCACCTGTACCACTAACTACATTCCACCTGACCACATCAGTTAAGTGATTTATTTGGCCAGATTTTGGATTTCCTTAAAAACCCAAGAGTCCCAAGAATAAGCCACATGGTCACAAGGGATCACTAAGCATCACTTTAGTGAGCTGAGAAACACTTTTTGTCTTAAGGGAGATTAATCTGAGTAAGAAAGCTTTATGGACACACAAGACAGAGCAGACTTCTGATACACAGGCTCAAGTATCAGCTGAGAAATGGTAAAGAGTATAAAACATGAGGTTACAATGGAATATAGCAAATTTGAGGTGTCTGATAAGCAAAGCAGTAGCTTTTCTGTGCATATATATACCACAAATTGGAATCTTCATGGCTTTGAAATTTGTTTTCACCTCTGATAAGGTAGGTGCAACACACAGAGATGGCAATAATCTACAACTCCTTTAGAAGGGTGTAAGAGATGAGTGTAAATGATTATCAGGAACCAAGTTGTGGTGAAAAGATGCATTGACCAGCTTCCAACACTAGAAATAGCTCTTTTTTCTTTCTATTTAATAACTTCCCAGAGGGACACACCACATTCATTTCTAGTCCTAGGGAAAAAAAAAAACATTTTAAAGTTATGATATTATTATGTATCAAAAAGCTATTTTGCTTCATTTATTATTTATCTGCTGAGGCTTTGAGAGCATTTGAGTTCCATCCATGCATGCAGAAAAGATAAAACCCAGTCCCAATAAATTTATTAGCTAAAATATTTGCTACAACTAAACTCGAGTAAGATTTACTTAACAGATTTCTAAATAGATCTAAATGGTGCAAACCTTTCTGCAGACAATGTAAACTTAGCTTAGATGTTACTTACAGAAATTTAATATCTATAATTAGAGACTGGAATCAAGTAAACTGAAGTGAGTCTCTCAAGTTTTAGATGTTTATTTTGTGGGTTGTGTGTCTGGAATGTATAAATGAATTGCAAACAAAACTTTTCAAACGCATAATTTCTCTAAAAAAAATCCCTTTGAAAAAAGTGATCTTTTATGTCTAGAAAACGTCTCATAAAACATAAACCAGCTTTTACCCATCGTTTTGCTGCCTGACTTTATACTTAGCAGCAGCTGCCTAGGTTTTTATAAGGTGTTAATAAATCTGCCCATACTATTTTTAAATAATTTGTCAGAGAAATGCTTTCTCATTCCTGCCATGAAGACTGAATCTGTCTGGGAAGTACTTGGCTGCTATACAGCCAAGTACACAATCCTGTAGAAAACCCCTTGATAAAGATAGCTGATTGTGTTGTAACCAAAAATAGTTTCTGCCTGTATTAAGGACACACACTGCATGGAAAATCTGACAGCAAAGAGGTGCTTAACACCTGTGCTTGGTGCTAATCAGAGCCAAGCCAAAAGTAGCGTGGAGGCTGACAGCCTCGCTGCCCTTTCTTCCCCTTCCTCATGTACAAATTTAGGTATAGCTGAATTTCTGTGGGCAAGGGGGTGGGCTAGACAGCTCACACAAAATCCCTTCAGGCCCTGATTTCTATTGCTTTGCACTGAGAAGCTGAACTTTCTTAAATAGGAGCAGAGATGGGGCAGTAGCCAAGAAAGTAGAGCACCAAGGATGGGCAATTGCAAAGCAACATGGGGGTGTAATTTAGTGCAATGACAACCTCTGCTGCAGTGGGGACAAACTCTGCCCAATATGGCTGGAAATTAGCTCTGCTTCTTGAAATGGGCAAATGAGATTTAGGAATCTTTCTCAAAAGTCACTGCTGCTCTCTGTTCATAACCCAGAAAAGTTCATCATGTGTAGTGGTGCTTTCCCTTGATAGATCTTCTGCATGCATTTTTAGCTGAGGAATTTGAGTCAAAGGACTTTACACTACATGAGGTTCAAAGTGGGAAGCTCTGGCAGTGGCTGGGTGAAAAATACATTAAAACACAGACCTGCGAACAAGCATACCTGCATTTAGCCTGATCTTAGTCTGCCTCTTGAAACAGAGGTTTGTAGTCCTAGGTCAGAGCCTGTAAGAGCAGTATAATGCAGGTCTTTCCATTAAATGACCAACAAAGTGCTCAGTTGAAAATTACACCACTAAAAACCCACTATTATCAAATGAAATATCTGCAAGTTAGAATTAAATATGCAAAAAGGGATGATAAATGTATAATTTGGAAATGCAGGGCTCAGAAGGGCCTTACAGAGACACATTCTTCACCTTCTTTCTCTCAGTGTCTCTGTGAATGGTCCTTTACATCTGTCAGAGCAGGCAGTCACTGCAATAAGCCCAGACACTGCTCTTGAACTGGGGCCTGCCCAGTGCCCAGCCTGGGACCCCTGCCCAGAGCCACCCCAGCATCCGAGCTGCACAGCCTCACCCACACTTCCTGCTCTTCTCAGAACCTGCCACTTCTACTGAAGTATCCAAGTTCAACCTGCACTGCTCTTGCTGCAAATATCCCCTGGGCACTCTTGGCAGGATGCTCTTCTCAGAGGTGAGGAAAGTGAGCTCAGACAGCCCAGGGTGCCCGACTGGCTGTGAGCCACAGCCTTTTGATCTTGTGTGAATTACGTGGGAGAGAGGCAGCTCAATAGCCAACCCCTGTGCACACCACAGTGACACAATCCTGCGTGTGTTCACAGCATGCTTTATCTATTTATCTCAAAAACCTTGCTTACAGCAGTGGAAATGGATATCACTCTCACTCCCAGCTTCACCAAGGAGCTAGCAAAGGCTTCAGTGCATTTATGGACTAAACGGCAATTTAGACAAGTGTAAAAAGCATCATCCTTGGAATCAATGGCTTTCTACTGAAAAAGGAATATTGAAGCTAACATGAGCATCCAACAGACGTGCAGCAATGGCCAAACAAATGAGTATCTCCCCTGGGCTCATACTATCTGCCTCTGCATTTTTCATACTCAGGGCCTGATCTTGCTTCTATTAAGAAAGATGGAAACACTCCAAATGCTTTTGGTGGGAGCAAACGCCTGCCTCTATACACTCCAGACTCCTGGGGTGTGTATATTGTAGAATATATTCAATCTACGTGCCTGCATGTCTTTCTTATGCACTTTCAGTTTTTATAAACCTCTGGAGTTTGCAGCTTTGTCAGCAATGACAATGACAAGTCTTATTCCAGCTCGTATGTTCCCAGCGAAAGTTCTTATTCCAAAGAAATGATATTTCCCAATGAGAATCTGTCCTGCTGAAAATTTTTTCACTAATTCTGTCTTTTGGGCTAATTGAAAGGCTCATCTTTCTTTCAGATGCCCTACATACTCAGGAAATACTGGATCAAAACCTCTGATACTGTGGTCATTTCGTGCTTCTTCAGTCCATCTTCTGCAGGAGTTAAAATGCACCACTGTGGGCCCCATTCCAGATGGAGAGGGGTGACAAGTTGTGCCTGGCCATTTGTACCTGCTCATCCTGCACAGACAGTAGAAACTGAGGCTTCCAGATCCTTTGCTGTTCATTTTTTGGGACAAGGGCCTTCAAACTTCTTCACAGTACTCAGCCCAAATGTTGTCAATATAAAAAGCAAGCACCTGGAAGTAGCCATCAGAGTTTAATAAGAAATTCAAATGGCTTCTTCTAGATTTGCATATGTCCTTGATTTTGGCTTCTTCTGCTCTTGCTACGTACTCCTCCACACATTTACCATCTTTGGATACTAATATAGAGCATATATTCCCCATTTAGTTTTTCCTTGATTCTTGTTTGCATCACCTCTGTGGCAAAGTAGAACTAAAGAGGCTGCTTTGAGAGAAAATACTTGTTTGTAAAACAAAGTTTTCTTTATATTTGTATGTGCAAACAGTCAAAATTCTTATATTCTTTTTTGAGATAGCTATGTCTGCAGGAAGAATATCCTTCATGACCATTTAAGTTATGAAGCAAGGGTCATGTTTTCATGGAGCTTATATAATAAAAATTAAGTAAAGGGTACATTTCAAAGTGCGCTTACAGCCTTAAAACTACCTGTGTGTTTCATGTGTATAGAACCAATTGGTATCTGCAACAATGCTGGAATCTTAAAAATGAGAGAAAAACATGCTCTCAAATAAATAACTTTGTCCATAACTGAAAAGTGTTAGCGAGCTAACATTTCCATTTCAATCACTGGTTTGCAAAATTCTAATTGGCATCTGTAAGTACAGAGGGAATAAGCCTACCTGGGGACCTTCAATGTGTGAGGACCAGGATCCCAGGGAGAGAGCAACATGTGCTGAGGAACCACTTGTAAATCTCACCCAGTAGAAAGACATTTTGGAGATGCATATATGCCAAAACTGAGTGAAGTAGATGCTAAAAGACCACACATCTACGAACAAGCAAAATGAAAAAAAGACCCTGAACCACCATCACCAAGTACAAAATCAAACAAAGAATTCAAAGTAGCTTTGCTGTTCTTTTTATCAATGGCTACAAGAATACATCATTGAAGTCAACATTGATGATTGGAAGGTTTTGCCATATCCTTTAATGGAAGCTGATACTGACCAGATCTGGGATATTTTTAGAAGGAAATCCTGTCCCAGGAGTTGCAGGTGTTCTTTTACTTCCTACAATTTCATAAAAAATTACAACACCCTTTTGCTTCAGTGTCAGAGGAGGGTTATGCTGATGGAAATACAAAGGGAGCACCAAACACTTCCTTCAACTGGAAAACACTCTAGAATTGCCACAGCTTGAGCTCCTACAGAAATCCAATGGGACTGGTATCAGAGCTCTTTGTAGAAGACACAGGCAAGGGGGACATCTATGAATTAGTATCACTTCAGCCTTCCCTGTGCTTTTGTCTTTACCAACATTTCCTGATGCCAAGCCAAGGGGGTGGTGGTGGTGGTGAAGGGGTGGGAAGTGGGGTCTTTTCAGGGGACTGAAAGGGACAGCAAGTTCTTAATTCAGTTAACGATTGCAGGAAGTGGTTTGTCAGTTTGGAGGTAGTCCCTGCTTGAAGCCAGTGCCCTTCTCAGAAATTAACTCGCAGTTCTCTAAAGATAGATTGCGCAAAACACCAGGGGGCCCTCGGGAACCTGCAGCCACAATTCCCCAGACAAGGAGCTCCAGAGAAGCAGTGAAATACCTCCCTTCCTGCAGCTGCTCTGTGGACTAAACCAACACTCACTGGAGCGAGTCTCTTATGCAAGTTCTCAGGTTTCATATCCGCAGTGACCAAGTTTTGTTAAAAATATGACAGCTGCTCCTGTCATTTTCTTTCCACGTAATTTTAACCGTTGCTTCAAACTGCACATGCATTCTCTGCCTTTCAGCAATGGCAAAGGAGGTTTGCAGCGAGCAAAGGACTTACCAGAAGTTGCCAGCTTTGGCGCCGAAGGAAAGAGTCCCCTTGGCACACCTCATGGATTGTATAAAAGACTTCAAAAGCTGCCATGAGTAAGGGATATCCAAGGTGATGTTCAGAGCAGTCTATTCAAGCCATGTGACAAAGTAGGATTTGGTTGGGTACAATTGCAACAAAACAGGAAATTTTTGGACTTCAAGGAATAGCTCCCAGGTTGCCTTGAGCAATAGTGAGGATCTGATCAATGTAACTATAGAGCATCAGGATGCCTCATCCACATTCCCAGGATCCATACAATAATTCCTTTCACCAGAGCCTCTAACATGCCCTGTGAGAACATTCTATTCACCCTTAAAGAGTCACTTCAGATAATCCATCTGAATGAACACATTTTAGACTGGAGTAAATTTAGATTTTCTGCACTGATGTCAACAGATTGATCCCGAATTTAGCATCCTTCCATCTGGAGAACAGAACCTTTGCATTACTTTCAACACAAAGCTTCCTCAGTTAATTTATGCTCCCTTTGATAACCAGAACTGGCACAACACAGAAAGGAGTGCTCAGAACCCAGTCTCCCACCCATGGCAGAAGTAACTACCTCATGTGAAGAGAGAGCAGGTCCATCCTGGTCCATAATTGCAGGCCACACATCATGCAATACAACTTCATGCAATACAACAATGTTATTGGGAGCATTATGGTCCAATTTCCATCTCAAGTTTCCATCTCAATTCTCACCTCAGCAGAAATATATCTGTCCTACATCCAGAGAGCTGGAAGCTGGCTGTCCCTTCATTAGTAGTATCCTTTTTTGTTTGATTTTAAGTCTTAGGGATTTTTTTTTACCAATAATGCATTAAATGCTAAACAGAGAGAGATGGGATTATTTTCAGGTGTTTTAGACAGAAAGTCACAAAGCATGGCAGTAGCCCTTCCTCACAGACCTCACAGACCTCCAACCAGAGCTTGTTTGTGAGCAGTTGCTTGGTTTACCTCCCATGGCAGCAGTTCTGTGAGCATTCCCCTTTTCCTTACACCTGCTAAGGATGGTAGAGAAGCAGAGGCAATAACCTACAGGCTTTATACAGGAAAGAAATAGAGAATGTGCAGAAAACAGTGTCAAAAAGATGTACAGAAAAAATCAATTCACTTCGGAGTGTATGTTTCAGAACAAATGACGATAATGAAGTCAGGGTTCAACTGCTTAACTAAAACATTTTTTCTCCATGGAAAGCAGACATCACCATGCCCTCTCCTGGTCTGTGGCACCTTCACAGCTCATCTACAAAGGTTGCCCATTTTATATCTCTCTTCCTGAAACATTTATCCTTAGCTTTAAGTGCCCTTCTCATTTGAAGGTGCTTTCCTCTGCCTCTGCTTTTTCCTTGTCAACGAGTCACACTGCCAAAGAAATCTTTCAGGGATCTACAGAAGACAGCTGCTCTGGGGAAACAAGCTGGAAGAGGGGATTAACATCTCAGTTTTTTCCCAGCACCAGGTACCTCTCGTGTCAGGACTGGTCTCCTCAGCTGCATCCCCTAGCACAGGAGCTGGCTCCAGCCAGGGGAAGGAAGGTGGTTGGAAATGATGCTGGCATACACAGGCAGTTTGTTTGTGGTAGCAGCATATCACACTGGCAGTGTGATCCCTTCCTCAAATGTTGCTCAAAGACTCTACTCACATAAGTGGTCCACAGACTCACCTGACACAGCACATGATCAGCTGGCAGATGTGGCCTTGAATCATTTGTTACCAAAGCCTCCCTATGTACCTCCTGCACACTTTTAATTGAAAACACTAGCTTTCAGAACTCATAAGATGGTCATGTGCTGTCCCACAGGGAACAGGAGTCTGCTGTGCTCCTCAGTGAATGAATCAGGCTCACAAATGAGCAGGCTCTGTCCTTCCAGCTTCCAGTTTCTCAGTCATGGCTCATTCTTGTGTTCCTCGTTTACACTGAATTCCCACACTGGGCCCTCTTGTGTAATTTAGACTGAGATTTTCTCCCTTTTCTTTTCCCTCCCTCCCCTCCGCCCCCCTCATCCTCTGTACAACAGAGCTGGCCACACAGCAACAGAGGAAATGAACAACATCTGGTGAGATTGATTCCTCGTTCTTGTAAGCAGTGTAAGCTAACAGCTGTGTCAGGCATTTCATCCAGCTCTGGAGTAGAAAAGAAATCAATCACACATCCCCCTTCACCACACCTCCTCATTCTGGCGCCTGCACTGGTCCTGCAAGATAATTGCCTCGTTCACTTTCCTGAAAATATACTGGAATCCCATCCTTTGTACAGAGGACATTCCTCAATGCAAATGTAATCATTCTTTTAAAGTGTAGGAAACTTTAAAGGGGAAAAAAAAATAGACCAGAGCAATTAAGCACATGCCCAGATGGAATAAAGGAGCTTTTTGGATTCCATGAAACAGTGTGTGAGTTTACACGTGGGTTTTAAAAAACAGTGTTATCTCATTCTGTGCCTTTAGATGCCTAAACGTTATTGTATCCTATGGCTCTTGGTAGTACCTAGGCACTTAGGAAAGCTGCTTTTTGGCACAGGCTTGAGTTTTACTGTGATGCCCAATGACACCCTAGTGGCATAATATCTTGTTGGACTGAAATCTTTCTGCTGACCATTCAGGAAATCAGAGCATGGGGACAGAAGGGATCCAAAGCAGTAGCGGCCATGAGCAGTAGACATAGGAAGAAATGGGCAATTTTCTTGTAACTTATGGGCCTCTGAGCCAGCTTTAGACTTAAGGTTTAATCTCTTCTTTTGAGTGTTTCAACTGACACCATCAAGAAACTACCAACTATTTCCAATTACTTGGGCAGTTTCTGTGATGGGGACATTGGATCACTAAGAAGTCATCAAAGATCACCCAACAAACCTTCACTAGCTCATTTGTGACCACAAAAGCACAACACAGCTCAGGAAGAAGGATTCAAAGGTAGTATTCAAGAGAATCTGGAACATTGGGCAGCTTGCCCTGTTTGTCTCAGAGCTGCACATGCTGATGGTCTCACAGATAAGGCAGCTGCAAGGAGCCACAAGAAGGGAGCATCTCTATCTGTCCCTTAGGGTGCTGTTCACAGCCATCATGGTTTTGACTGCATTTCACTGAGATTCTGGCAAGAAGTATGGCCACAGAAGTCAAGAAAAAGCAGTTCATTTATCATCAGTCTGGACAGCATTTGGTCTATAATCATAGCCAAAACTTGGACTCCTCTGGCAGATTTTGCAGGCTGCATGCTGGGCTTTTTTGCAGAGATTTGTCAGCCTGTGTTCTTGCTATCAAACTTCATTCCTAGGAGCTCTTCTATTTAGTGATAGCCACCTCCAGGTCTCCAGAGACATTTCCTGAAGGCCTTATAGGATTACTCATGACCATGAATAAAGCATGATGCTGAGAAGGATGGCAGTGTATGATATTGCATGTGGCACACTATCCTGCACAGCTTTGCCAATGCTGGAAATGGCTAACAAGAAAGTACAAACTTCTGAGTTTTTGTAACCTCAAGTACCTTCACAGGTGTCTCACACCCCTAGGGAATTTTCCATCTCTGCTGAACTGACAATCATCCTGAAAATCTGGACAGTATTGAGCACAAAATCCCTATGAAGTAACAGGCATGCATCTATAAAAAATGTATCTGCCTTGTTGTCAGCTATACACAATTGTAAAAAAAGTCCTCAAACCAGTGGGGTTCACTATGATAAAGTGGAATGAAGAGTTTGGAAGCAGAGGGAGAAAACAACCTAAGAGAAAGTGGGAAGCAGCCAAAAAAAGCCATATGTAATCAAGGGAGGCAAGCTATAGTGCTAGGGGCTTGCTTGGGGTTGAAGATTTTCCAATAAGCAATGCAACAGAGCAGATTTATGATTTCACCATAAAGTTGCATGATACCATTTAATGAATTAAACATTCGCATACAGGTTCAGAGAAAATATTACTGACTGGGAGAGCATAAAAGCGTTGGGACATTCTTCACATTTATTACTCATGAAAAGCTAAAGAAAGCAAGCAATCACAATAGCAATGAAACATACTTTTCCACCCACATAGCATCTGATCAAATATTCACAGATGGAATTTATATGGGGGTTATGGCAGGTTTTTATTTTCTTTTTAAGCTGCAGTTGTAAGTTAGGTTCTGCTAAAATCCAAATATACATATATATCTTAGGTATTTATAGGAGTCCTATTACCATAATAATTGAGCACTTCATCCCTTTTAATGTATTTATCCTCACATTCTCCTTAGAAGGTAGAATGGGCTACCCCAGTGCTGAGATGGGAATTAAAGCATAAGAGAGGCTATGGACAATAAAATGCCTTAGCTGCCTTCAATTTGGATATTGTGATGCCTAGAAATTAGGCATTTGGCCACATCAGAGTGGCTTTAAAAAGCCAGATCTGGACAGCTTTCTAACCTGTCAATAGGAAAGACTGCATGCCCCCTTGGATAGAACAAGGACAATAATCTAAAATAAAATTAAATTCCCTGGAACATTCACATTTTGGAACACTGGTAAAATGAGAGAGTTCTTCCACCCAGCAGAATTAAAATAAAATGCAGTTGCTAAATATACAGATCTAGAAACTAGGTGATTTGTTTTTAACTATGTGGTTTTTGCAGATCACAAAGAACTTTGGGTCCTAAATTCTGCATAGTCAGCCTCTGTAAATGCTGTCTGCCAGGAGCAGCAAATAGAAGTCCCATCAAATGGAAGGGGAAAAGGTCTGAGATTACAGTTTTGCTCTGTTGGCTTCAGTCCCACACCATCACAGCAGTGCCCTCATCCCAGCAGCACTCAGCTGCAAGGAATGGCTTCCCTCAGTTACTACCCAAGTGCTTTCCACTCTGACACCCAACCTGAACAGGTCCCTGATGAAATACATTTATAGAAGCAGTAAGATTGATATTTCTGAGTTTATTGAGCAGGACCAAATAACTCCCCTTTTGAAGCTTACAAAACTCTGCTCTTTGTTCAGACATATCACGGGCATGGAAACATCTCTTGTAGGCATGTGTGATTATGACAGTGGGGCAGGGAAGCCTTGCATACTGTGGGCTGGTTTTAAGAAGTATAATTCATCAAATAAACAAGGTTGAATATACTGTCTGAGATTCAAGATTTTTCCAACTCTTCTCCCATCCCCAGCTCTAAAGATGAGCTCAGAAATGCTCAGTCTCCAACATTTATGAAAATGTTCTTCCTTTGGCTGGGGTAGAGTCTTTTCATTTCCATAGTAAATGGAATGAGGCTGTGCTTTGGAGGTGTTCTGGACACAGTGTTGATAGTACAGGGACGTTTTGTTACTGTTGAGCAGTGTTTATACAGAAAAGTCCATTTTTGCTCCCCACCCCACCCCACTAACAAGGAGGCTGGGGGTGCACAAACAGTTGGGAGGGGTCAGTCAGGACAGCTGACCCTAACTGACTCAAGGGACATTCCACACCGTATAGCATCATGTTCAGCATATAAAGCTGAGGGAGAAGAAGGGGGGAACATTTGGAGAGATTTTTTTTGTCTTCCCTAGTTCCCATTACAACTGATGGAACCCTGCTTCCCTGGAGGTGCTGAACACCTGCCTGCCCGTGGGAAGTAGTGAATCAATTCCTTGTTTTGCTCTGCTGGCATGCACAGCTTTTGTTTTGCCTTCAAACTGTCTTTATTTCAACCTGCAAGTTTTCTCCCTTTTTCTCCTCTGATTATCTCATCCACTCCACCAGGGGAGTGTGAGTGAGTGGCTCTGTGAGGCTGAGCTGTTGGTTGGGATGAAACTATGACAGAAGGATATACTTGTGTGCCTAAATCCACTTTGACAAAAAATTCAAGTATATTCTCACAAATGACCAATCTCCATCTAGTTCCCAGCTACCAAATGGAAAGGAAGTCATACAGCAAAATCCTCACAGCACACGGGCATCTGGCTTGAGTGCTGCATTCACTCCTCCCAAAACAGAAACAGTGATCTGTGATCACACAAAGTGATCTTTGGTCACCAATGGCCATGGAACACAGAGGATGCTGCACATCACAGCATGCCATCAGCTGTGGCTGAACTCAGCAATAGCTGACAGTGGTCACCTCATCCTTCAGCTTGTCACCTCTGCAGGACACCGAGCCAGACACTGCCTGGCCTTCTCCAGCAACACGAGCCCAGCAGCAGCCCAAAGCTTACTCGTGGCAACCAGCAGGTTAAATAGGGACCTCTCCCAACAGCCTGCTCTGTTTCCTAGAGACTGGCACTGCAGAGGTTACAGCCAAACTGGGTGTTGCAGTTCCCAAACCATCTTCAGTCATCTCCAATCTGGGTGATTTTTACAGAGCAGATGCAAATGGCCATAGTCCAAAAGTTACTTCACATGGAACTCAGCTTCCGGGAAAAGGAAAGGAGCAACCTCTGGGACAAGAAGGGAAGGAAGAACTGGGGAAGGCAATTAACCCTGCCATCTACATTTTATCTTCCTGTACTTATGAATCAACATCCTTAGGAAAAAAATCCATTTGGAACTTTGAACTATCCTACTAAAAACATCCCATGTGTTATATTTTTTCAGCAATGTGTCTCAGTTCATTATTGGTGACTTCTTAGTTGTTATTTTAATTTTTAAAAACATTTCCTTTGAAATTAGTCAAGAAGAAAACCTCAGGCTCTTTTTTTGGGGAGGGTTTCATTGTTTCTAGACTGAAGTTGCAATATATAAAAATCACTTCAGCTGGGTTTTGTCATTACTAGAAATAAAATAATGACTTAATGATTTACTATCACATGGCATTTGGCACAAAAGCAGCACTATATAAAAACCAATGCAGCACATATTAAATGGATGAAAATTGAACTATATTTCTAATAGTAACTGTATGATGTGGTTATTTGAAATAGCTGAGAGTTAGAGTTAGTGACCCAGGAGGTCTCTTCCAGAGTTACACTCCTAAAAAGCAATTGTTAATAGGAAATAATCATCAAACAGGGGCATTTTCTGTGCATCCTACAGAGATCTCCTTTGTCAAAAGTTATTCAATATCTTTAGCCAGGATGGTGAAGTTTGCAGAGAACACGAACACTTGGAGAACACTAAACAATAACGGGAATGAGCCAATCATCCTCAAAGCTTAGTTGACACTGTTATTCTGAACATTGCCCTGCAGTAAAACACACTATTTCTACCTCTAGGAGAGTCACTCTCAGAGCATATTCAGAAACAGGTACTCAAATTCCCTTGTACTAAAACAGGAGATATAATGCTTGGATATACAAAGAGCATGTTGAGCCAAATTGAATGTTGTTATTACCTCAGCGCACAGTGATGGTGAGTCCATTATTCAAATACCATGCACAGGCCAAGGAGGAAGCTGAATTACTGGACAGGGATCAGAAAAAGGCTACAGAAATGATTCTATGTCTGGAAATTCTGCCTTAAAACAAAAGACATAAGAAGCTCAGCCTCTTTAACTTCTCTTAGAAAAAACTGAGAAGCGGTGGAATCACAGTCTGCATTTGGGACTGGAAAATATTTCTGACCAAAAGAAATTGCTCAGTTTAGCAGACAAAAGGCATGCAATGTCTGACCAGTTAGAGTTTGAAATCACACAGGTGAGATAAAATATACATTTTTATATATTTCTAATAATGAGTCCAGATAATCAATGAAAAAAACTTACCCAGGAAAGAAGTAGATCTGCAAATCTCATGACATCTGAAAGGCCAGTTCGTCTTCCATAGTGCCATGACCGGGCTTAAGGAAGAATTCACCTTGATATAGGGATGATCAAGGCTCTTGCTGAGAGGGAAGCAGCGTGGGAGATCAAAGAGATCGAAGCCTCTTTACTGATTTTAAAATCTGTGGAGAAAGATAATGTGCCCACTTTTATGAACCATCTCATACAGCTCTTGGTCATCATGTAGAACGTCTCAGGAATCTCTCCATCCAAAAAATCCTTTTAGTTTGACTTCAGTAAGTCACCTATTAGGCCTTTACTCTTTCTAAACCTTTCTATTCTTTGAGTTCTGTTTCCATATCTTCTTTTAATCCAATGATTCCTTCTTGCCTTCCCATAAAGTTGTCATTTCCTTCAGATTCTCAGACTGATGAAAGAGCCATAGTGAAATAAAAACTAAATGAGGTGAAAATATATCCCATAAAAACCCCCATTAAGGACTTTACGGAGAGATTTCCTACTCCTCTGGCTCAGATAGTCATATTTTATTCCTTCTAGGAAACAGAAAACCCTTAATCCCAGAAGAATGCAGCCAGAATCAAAGAGCAAGAAGAGGCATTAAATTGCAAGAAGAGGAGGGGGGAAAGAAAGAAGAATTTTGTAGCCAGCCCTTCAACACAATGTGAATGAATGGGCTATCAGCAGAACAACTGCATGGATCACAGGCACCGAGCAGAGAAAAATATGATAAACTGGAAATCTACACAAAGCCACGGTCAGATGGCACTGGGTTAACATCAAGCAATTGGCTGTTGAGTGCTTAATGAGCCAGACGCCATTAGGAAAAATGTCTATTAGAGGGAAAGAACAGAGCGAGAGGGAAGGCATGAAATGCTCGTGTAGGGTCATGATTAATTAAGAAATCGAGGGAAACGGTAAATTTGATAGCTTCTCATCCCTTACACAAGAAACTGATTCTTCTTCAGGGCAAAATACATTCTGTCCCCAGGCACCCCTCAAGTTGTTGCTTTCCCTGCCTGGTTTGCTGCTTTGTTTTTTGCTTGTTCCCTGTGTGTGCCTGAGTGGGTGTTAATTCTTTTGTATTGCCATTTGGTCAGTGATTACACAAGATCAGAATCGGTGCAATATAACATGGAAAGAAGCCTTTTGTGAAAGGTGGCTGGTGTAATTGTCACATCCGTTTTTCAGCCTGCTCAAGCAGTATCATGGTGTTTTGCATTATTTAATTTCCAGTTTTTAGCAGGGTATCCTATGTGTTTTGGTTTTTTGTTGTTATGTATTCATTTACATTACATAAATAAACTTATTTCACTTAACCACTTCTCATTGTCTCAATTTAGTAACTGAAAAATGTTAAACCGAAAAATGTTATATTTTAGTGGATCAACAGGGCATTAAATGATAGATACAGACTTTCTGGATCTAGCACCTTCTGCTCAAGCCACGTCATGGACTGAGAAATTCAACAGGACTTGGGCTTGAGTAATTTTAATTACTTTTCCCTGAAAAGGAGTCCTCACTATTTTTGCGTTTTTTCTTGTCTTAATTGTTGTCAAATTGCTCCTTAGAGATGAACACATGGAATTCATCGAGCTTACAACAAAACCCATATTCAATTAGATATTGACGATCTTGAGGGATAACAGCAATAAGATGTGGCCAAGAGGAAAAACAGTTCACGAGTTCTGGTGACCCAAGCGTTGTGGGCAGAGGGGAATGTTGCATAATCAAAACAACAATGAGGCCAGCATAAGGAACCACATTGTCTTCTCCACACCCCACCACCACAGCACTGTTCCTGGAACCAGCCTTGCTGCTTGTGAGAAAGCCTCTTTGAAAATCAAACTCCCAATTTTTCAAATCAATTTTCGCCATGTGGGCCAAAGATTCTTCTGAACTAAGCCTGGATAGTTCTCAGCCATAAGTATGATATGTTTTCTCACTCACATCCACCACAGCACTCAGAGGTCAGCAAAGTGAGATGTCATCTGTTGAGCGGCTCCTCAGGAAACCATGCCTTTTGCCCATGAAATGGACTAGTCCTGAGCAGATTGCCATATCATAGCTTCTAGTGTAGACTTCCCGTTGTCCATCTGCTGTTAACTTAGTCTGAGTTGTTTGTCTAGACTCTATCCAGGCAAAGAAGAGGGATTCATCTTAGCATAATTCATTTGCCCCAGCAGAGGTGTCCCAGGCTGATGCCTGTCTTGCTCTATTGATGATATATGCGCCAAATGTGCAGATGGACATGATAGGTGGACTGAATCCCTTCCATACATCTGCCTTCAGATTGCACTTTTCAATGGATATGACAGTGGTCTTACTGAAATCCACTTTACTGACTTACCTTGGCTTTGAACCAGAGCAAGCATGAGCTACAACCATGGGGAAGGATGTTTATTCTCTGTGAAACCTGTATCCTTCCCTGCCTTGTGTGGTTATTGAAGGGGTCTAAAGCTGCTAGGCTCCTAAATGGGATACTTCACTTTAATGATTTCAATGAGGTGGCCTAAATCTCTGCTTTCCTGATGTTCTCTGCAGTTATTTCTTTGCAGCACCTGGACCTGTCATCTGTACGAATTCTACAGAACACATCCTGATCACTACCCCAGCCCTTTACCTACTTTGCAGAGATATATTCTCCTACCAAAAGCTGAAATAGCACAGGCAACCATCAGAAGTGACACTCAAACTCACACCTTAAAGCTCCAAGTGTATTTTCTTCTTTATTCTCCTCCTTCTGCTCATATTCAGTCATTCAATCCCTTCCTCTCCTCTTTTTTGAGTCTGTTCGTCATGAAATTTCCATGCCACACTCGTTCCCACTCTCTCCTTTACAATGCCTGTAAGAGTTGATAATAAAGACTTCAGTCTTGTTGTACTGTGGTCTGAGCTACAAGAGAGTTATAAGTCATAATCTGAATAAAATATTCTCCTTTCCTAGAATTCACTCCCACTTTCTGCATTTTTTTTGCAGATTATCTTCTTTGGGAAAATATAAATAATTTCCTTTTTGACCATACTGGCTTAGTACCATGGTTGATGAAACCTACTAATTTCCTTTCTTACCTTTCATGATATACCATGTCCAAAGCAAGTTGCACCAAGAGGGAAGGTCTCTTTTTGAGACAGCTGAGAACAACCCACACAGTACAGCTGCCATTGTTCATGACTTGCTTTATCAACTCAGGAATAAGATGACTTCATCCTCAGTGTCTTTTGGGCTACTATTTTTGGTCTGGTTTGGGGATGAAAGCATGGTCGAATTACAAGCACTGATAAGTACCACCCAAAAATGTCTTTTCTCAGAAGTTTGTGACCAGACCTGGTCTTTGGGAGTTTTGCATATGTCTGTCATGGCTCCAGTGTTCATCTCCTAAATAAGTGACTCATCTGGAGCTGTCATGTACAGGAAAAGATTTTTTTCATTTCCATATACTTTAGCACTGGTTGTACAGGATGGGGATATACTGTTCACTGACATTCTGATTTCACACATCTCTCCATTGTGCAGCCTGCATGGATCCAAGTCATAAAGCTGAAAGACTTCTGGGATATTTCCCTGAAGGATGTGTGTGTGAGTGAAATCCATTTCCTTGCTCCAGACACATCTTTGGAATCAGTAATGCCTTCCCATCCTATTCCCCAGAGGCAAACTATGGTCTCTCCACCATCCCACCCCACAAACCTGGGACATTGCCAAGGATATCTGCAGCCAAAGGAGGAGAATGCAGTTTCCTACCACAAGAAACAGAGCTGCCAGTGCAGATGTTTAATATGTACTCTTCCCTGTAGATCTATGCTAAATAGGGAAGCACTACCCAGTTCACATGGAAGAACTGATGTGAGCCTTCACCCACAAGTTGAACTACAACTGGTCTGAAAAGCATAGGGAATGTGGGCCAGGAGTAAATACCCTGGCAATGGACACAGCTTTGTGTTACTCCAGTGCTAGCATTACTCACTACTTACACCATATTGCATAAGCCACTTCAAGGAGTGCCTTAAAACTAGTGCTAAAACATTACAGAACAACAATGACGTGAGGGATGTAATTGAACCATGCACTGGAGCTGCTTCACTCCACAGCCAGAGGTATGAGACACCACCAGTGTTTGCTCACACATGCAAGTTACCAACAACACCTTCTGCAAGGTTAGGACACAAATTCCTGGGATGTGCTCCACAATTCAGCCTCTCCCCCTTTATAAGCAATCATAGAGGTAAGCATTGCTCACACTGTTTGTAGCACATAACCCTGTATTTAAATTCACTCACTGAGATGCATGACTGCTTCTTTCAGTCATACACTATGTCTGTGAGTTCATGTGACACCTGTAACTTATAAAGGAACATTTTCTAAGCTGCCATGACATTCATCTGTTTGACAAGTTCAAACAATCTCTGTCCATTTATTCAGAAAAATCTCAGTTTGGAGATCCAAACTTCTGGTCACAGAATACAATTACTCACAAAAAAGCATATCAAGAAATTAGGAAGAGCCCAGACTTATTTCTAGTTTATCAAATCAGTTAGAAATGGAACCTTTTTCTTTTCAGGTGTCCAAATCATGTGGTTTCACCTTTTCTACATACCCAGTCTCATTCCATGAGACAACTTTTGGAGAATATCAGCTAACACATTAGGTTACATATGGGTATAGCAGAGATCAACACTGTTGGTCTCTGTACAGAGTTTGGATATTAAAAGCAAGGAACAAATGTCCTAAAGCATCCCAGCTAGATCCATTGAAGGTTCATTTATCAGATACGTTATACCCATTGAATCAAGTTTTCTGAAGCATACAAAAATCTACATATTAAGATCTGCTGCAACAAAGCTTTTTTTATGCATCCTTACAATTTGGGCTTGTGTAATTACTCTTGCTTGCAGAGCAGACACTTAATTCATATTCCAGTACCTGCTCATGCTGAGGAATCAGATATCTCATTATTTTGTGTTCGTTTTGCGTCATGCATCAAGTTTTAGAGATTCATCCTTCACTATCACACCCCCCTGACCACCATTATATGCATGGAAAGTAGATCTAAAATTGTTCTGAAGCATAGAAATTGTCCTTTTGCCATCATACTTTCCATCCTCTTCCCACCAGCACTGGATGCAAACCACAATGCAAATAATTAATATGTTTGCCTCCCTTTGGGCTGACTGATAAAATGGAATCAGACAAATGAATTTTTGGTCCCCACTGATCTTTGAGTACACTGTGTCATGACAGGGTGTGAGATGACATGTCAGATAATGTATAGTGTCACACTCGCCAACTATTTGATGCCATTTAATGTAATGCTTCCTGGCATGTCATGATGGGATGACACAAAATGAGAAAGAAGCCAAACTGGAAATACCAATTACCCACTCTTAACCCTGAGGCAACAGGGGGAAAATATGCCTGTGTCTGGGTGACCCTTGCTCTGCTTATTGCCTAAGCTTCATCATTCAGGGAGTTTGTTTCGAGTGCTCCTCAGTCCGAGGTCATTACCAACCATTCTGATGGTCAAAGTGTCTGTAACCCTCCACTTCAGCAGAAATTCAGGAGAAGCAGCAGAGAAATCAACTGAAAAAAATTGTAAATCGATGTTCCCAGAGTGTCAAGTCAAGCTGATATTTTTGTCTAATGAGCTGCGAAGCCACAGGGTATTAGCAGTAAAGAAAAGGCAGGAGAGAGCAGGGAGAAGAAGGAGTGTGCTGGCAGGGAGGCGAAGTCAAAGCATCCAAGGACTGCACAGACACACAGGGTGGAGGCTTGTGAGCTGCCGAGCAGAGTGGGGACAGCAGCATTAGGAACAGCACACCCTGCTCTGCTGCAGGCCAGTCCTGGAGGAGGGTACTCTCACAGCTGCCCTGAGGAGCTCACTGTAACCTTTCCCTCCATCTGAAGTCAGCTCTGATCTTCCAATAACCTGCTCAGGTATTTCCTGCTTCAGCTGGTCTCCTCAAAACATCTAACCCAAAGCATTGCTTCCTCCTTGACCCCTCAAGTTCTGAATCCAGGCACACTTTCACACCTGTGGATGTTGGCAGAGTGGAGGGAAGCCAAGCCACCCAGCAGAGAGCCAGGGATGAGCCCAAGGGATCCCACATCTCTGCTGCACCAGAACAGCACCTGTGGCCAGCACAAATTAGAGTGCCAAAATACCCCTGGCTAAGTGGAACAGGCAGGGTGATACAGAGTGATGGTTTCATGACAGGGCATAAGTCAACAAGGTTTCAGCAGTTTCCTTCTCACCTTCCAGCTTCACGGCTTCTTTCACCCTCACTACACAGCTCTCAAAGCAACAATTTCCACCCACTTGCCTAGAACCCAAATTTCAAATGCATCATACCAGGAATGAGTTCAAATCAAGGAGATAGCCTCCACTTGATCTGAGTTTACCGTACCTTGTTTCAAACGTCTGTATGAGGCTGTGCTCTCCAAATTCTCCTCTGCCAGTCTCAGTGGCCAGACATTTCTCATCATAGCAGTCACAATAACTGTGACAGTTTCTTCAATCATCAGTGGATATCTACATATGGTTGTATATGCCTAACCATCCTTTGCTCATCATTTTCCCAAAACCCATTATGATGGGTTGGCTGAAGACACATGGTTTTGCAGATTTTTTAAATAGGATTAAAGGAAAGCAAACATTTTGACATGATACAAAACACTTCTCATACAAATCCTGCCCTCAACGTGTTCTTTGTTGAAACTTCTAAAATAAAATTTGTATTTTTGAGCTTGCTCATTATACTCTTAAAAAAAACCCAAGAAACAAACCCATACATCACAAAGCAAACAAATAAACCAAGAAGTCCCCAGGACAATTCAAACCAAAATTACACCTCCATGATTAATGTCATAAATATACATTTATGACATTATAAATATCTATCAGAGGCTGCCTTGGTTTGGTTCCCACTCAGGATGGCAACCCTCTAGAAAGAAAGTGATAGTAAATTTTCATTCATTTCTTCATGCTTGAAAAAACATTATCCTAGCTATTGAAAAATATTTTAGCAATATTATGAGAAAGATGGGGAAATGCTCCAGAGTACAATGAACATATCTTCTTATATCAATTAACAGTTAGTAACTATGAATATGAAAAGATGGATCATAGCTACACAGGACTTACATAAGGAAAAATGACATATTTTTTCACAAAATTGGAAGATTCCTCCTGTCAAAGCTGAAGTCTACATTTATCAAAAGAATAATTATTTTGTTGTTTATTTTATCTAATTTATTTTAAATTCTATTTAAGCATCAGTTCCCTGTTTGTAGGAGAAAAAGCCCAGCCAGTCTCCAACAGAGTGGCAAAACTGAACAAACTGCAAATTCATACAGTGTAATTGCCAGAAGAAAAGTGTTAAAAGGATGCAATCAAATTCCAACTGGTGGAATACTGAAAAAAACCAAAAAAAACCCTCAACCAAACAAAAAAATCCAGATATCTGAAACTGTTGCATCAAATCAATGTGGAAACTACAGAGTTTAAGTGAGATCTCTGTGTGAGGTCCTGAACAAATGATTGTGAGCAGGAATTTGGACATGAAACACTCAGACAGAGACACAGAATAAGCCCCATGAGTGACACAGCTCAAAGCTACAGGATTTTTCAGACCTGATGATGACAGAGGTGAGTTTTTTGAAACACAATGTATTCAACACTTGTTCAATCCTTGAGACAGACCTACACAGAATCAAAGTATGTTTAGGACCTCAATGGTGGCTAATAGAGAAATCAAGAAACAGATCAGGCAGCCTTGAGGTAATCAGCAAGATTCACCATCACCTAAAACAAACAGTACAGAGTTAAGCTGGTCCTCCTGGCCTCTGGTAAGCTGCATCCCTGCACCAAGTAATAAATAACATTATTCCACACTTCTGACTCCTCACCCTATAGCCCATCTGTGGAAAACACCAGTAGAGTCCAGCAATCAGTGCTTTTCTGTTAAAGTATGGCTGCATCTGTAGAAATGTGTCTATACTGACACATACACACATGAGCAACTCTCTATAAATAGAATATATTGGTGAAACAAGCCTCATCTACTTCCCAATGCATGTTTAATATATTTATGAGTATTTCTAGTTTGTTTTTCCTTTTCACTCCAGACCTGCCTGTGCTATGATACTCCTACAGTTGAAATAAGAAACTGGTGTTCAAGGCTTAGATTTCTCACTTTACAAAAAATACAGTTAAATCCTAAAGGACAGACAGTACAAGAATGGGAACATAAAGTCAAAAAGATTCCACAGGAGCCTCTCAATTGCTTTAATTCCTTATTTTATTGAAGATAAACTTCACATGTTTGAGTCATTCCAGTATCAAAAAAATTGGTAACTGCAGGTAAGCAAAATGCTTAAACCATTTGAATAATGACCAAAATCTCAGTCCTGTCAATGATTACATTTCTGTTGGTGGAGGACTGTTGCCACTCTGTGAATCTAAAACTCTGCTATCCAAAGAAAAAGCATAAAAGCAAAGAAAAGGCATTAGCTGGTTAGTTGGCAAACCTATGAGAATTATAATATCCTGGAAATTACTCTTATGAGCATATTTTCCCCTGGAGAACCCTTTCCTCTAATGTTCAGTACTTGATCAGTTGACACAGAAAAGACTCATCAATATCCAGGCCAAAAAACTACAGGAGGCTCTGCAGGAGCACTTCGCACAGGAGTTACCCTGAGCTTTGCTCACAGGGCTTTGCATTTAGTAGGAAGGAGATGCCAAATGTGGTGTCAGTGGTCAGAACAGCTCTTACCAGAGCACAAAACCTGTGTTTGTGCCAGCACTGCTGGGGGCTTCAGCAGAAGGGAAAACACAGAGTAGGAGACCCACAGGCTTATCCAAGGATTTTCCAGCCTGTAGTTCCATGTCACTAACCCAGTATTTCTTACAAGTGTTCTGTTGGTAGAACATTCCAGGAAGCCTTGGATTTCTTTTCAATCAACTAATAGTCCTCATGGTTTAAATCAGGAGCACTTGTAGAAGATATGGTGTCACCCATAAACCAGAGATTTCAGCAGAAATGGTCTAAGACACTTGATCAGGAAAATCTTATCCCAAAGTTTATATTTCTTTCTAACTCAGTTCCTTAAATAAATAAGGCTGAGGATACTGATACCTTCTGTCAGACAAACCTTCACCAATAGCTGGAAGATGTAAATCCACATCAACTCAGAGAGGCTGCATTCCTCCAGTTTTTCTGGATACTGGTAACAAAGGCTTGTTACTGACAGCAAGGTCCATGTGCAGAAATTTATTTTAGATACCAAGAATCATAGAAATGGTACCTATCATGCTTGCCAGTAGACAAACACCCAAGAAACAAGATTTCTGAAGTTCTACTTCCCTCCCTCCATCAGGCAGTAGACTATACTTAGAAAGACCAATAGTCAAACTCCTTGTGTTAACTCACAGCAGAACAACTCCCTTTACAACTAAATTTTATAAACAGGGAAAAAGCAAGATCAAGATTCTAAGGCCCTTATTCACAATGACAAGCAGCTGTTAAGACATGAGTTTATGTGACACTTCAGCTCATTCACAGCTGATTGAAGGGAATTATGCATCCTCTGGAAAAAGGTGTTACTCATTATTCCATCAAGTATTGAGTGCTAACCAATAAACTATGCCATCAATATCATGAGGTTTATATGGGTATAAATTTACAGTAGTTTTAAATGAAGTCTTGAGCATTGTAGATATCAGACTTAATAATTCTACATGGAGTCCTATTAGTTACCATCAGAAGCACTTTTATTTCAGAACAGTAAACAAATCCTTGTCTAGCTAATTATCACTGAAAGAACAAAGAATATAATACAAGTTAAGAAACAGTAGACATAAAATATTATTATTCTTCAAGGCAAGATTTCTGTAAGTAATCCCACCTCAGCAATTAGCAGCACCATTCCTGTCCCTCAGGGGTTTTACAGGCAGGTTATACAGGGATATGTGTACCACCCTCTGATCCTATTTTGCAAAACTGATGACTTGGTCAAGAAACACAACTGATTGAAATTGAGGGACTCTGGAATAAATTGGAACCAAGCCAAAAAAGAACATTCAAGACTCTGTTAAGATTGCCTAATTAGAGTCTCCCAAGAGGATGATCTTCCTTACACTCACAGAGGGTTTGGGGAACTCACTTACTTCAATATTCCTTATACCTGATTAAAGGTTTTGTGGTTGGATTGTTGTTTTCACTTTCACCGGGGAACCAGTCTGAGAAATGATGTTCTAATAGTCCAGGAAGAAATGCAAGAAGTAGGGAGTCCTCCTCCTTTCATCCCCTGCAAAGCAGCTCACAAATTATGTCACAGAGGATTGAGCCCTGAAGTCCTGGGGACCTGTGGTCAGCCTTGGCAGGCATTTTCCCACCTTCCTCTACAGAGATTTTGGCAGCATTTTGAGAAGTCAGAAAAAGTAATCTGCTTTTCAGTTGACATAAAATGTAATTAGAGTATGCCAGGAAAACCCCAGGAAGAGCAGCTGAAAGAAACCATGTTCCAATGGAGCAAAATGCAAACAGATCAGCTGTACAGTTTTCCTCACTTTCACTAAGGCATCTGCAGAGGAAAGATTTGTTAGAGTGAATGACTGGAAGTTTTCCTATACAATGATACAGTTAGGAAAAAAATAATTAGATAGGAGTAGAGGAATCCTCTGAAGTGCACAGAGTTCAGGTGAGGAAAGTGAAAAATTCAACAACAAAAGAATCTTTGTTTTAAAATAATTCTTTCAGCATGGCATTTTGTTCTGTTTATTATTTGTACATCAGTAGGACAGAGATATCCAAGAACAAGGTTGTTTATGTTAGATTACTCACACTATCTTTCTAAATATACATGACAAATATGGGGAGAAAGCATAATTTTCTGCATGAGGAATTAAAAAGAAATTTAAAAACATGCCTGAGGACATTGCAGAAATCACAATCAAGGCACTCATGGTCCCAGCTCCTTGGTCACAGTTGCTGACACAGGAATCACCAGACCTGGCGCATTAACCACATGTTAACCCTCCCTGACTACAACACCTGCTTGTTCAGTCCTCAAATGTTTGTAGAAAATGGAAAGTAAAGTACAGTACAGAGCACTTTAAAAATCTGGTATTTTTTTAATTATGAGCATTGGAAAAAAAAAAGAAAAAAAAGAAAAAAAAAAGAAAAAAAAGAAAAGCTGCCACTTATTTAGCTCTAGCAAAAGCCACTTAAGCATGATCTCAGATTCTTTAATTCCTGACCTTATGATCCCTGTTTCTCTTTTGACTGTGGGCTCTTTAGGTGCTTACCAATTATTCCTGCTTACTCCAAACACTTCCACCTCTTAGCTAAAGTCTGAGGGATCTGTTTACCTTTTTCAGATGACTGGTGCAGTGTCTGGACTGGCTGGTCTGAAGAAAACAAGTAGAATCACACCCTTGATATATGCTTTTCAAAAGGCAATAAGAGATCACAATGAGGACAGCCAAGCCAAGAAGAGAGAAGTTAGGGTCTTGCCATCCTTGGAGGATTTGAATGCCCAATGGGATGAAGCTCCAATCTCACCATCTGACCCTCCTTTGTGTAGGAAGCTAGGTAAAATTTTTCTGCCATCTTTTCAAACCCGGATTCACCCCATGACCTCAGGATCTTACTGTGCAAAACATCCTCAGCAAAATGGATTCTTAATTTAAAGATGTCCCAAATTCTGCAATATGATTCAGTTCAAATTATGTGTCGCTGGAAGAAACAGAAATAATAGCATCTCTTTTTTCCACATATATTTGATATTGAACAAAAACTTCATTTGTGTCATTGATACCAGCATTGGTGTTTCCAACAGCAGTCAGAGAGGCTCGGGTGATTTCCTAGAATTATGTAGGAAATCTGATAGCAGTGTGATAGATGAGCTATTGCAACCTGATCTCCTGGCCCATCCTGGATCTTGTGCTCCCTTCTCTGCCTACCTGAGTAACAGCTCACACACCCAGCAGGGCATGAAGCACCACAAAGCTCAGCCTGTGCATGTGGACAAACACACTAGTCTCAAATGAAATATGTTGAATTTGCTGAACAGGCAAACTGCATGGGCAGTAGGGGCTGAACCTTTTTAATGAGCAGTAAGGAAAGGGCAAGGAAATAAGATACAAACCCATATCAGAAGTGAGAGTTGGTGTCTTACCTTACATAATGTCACTTGAGAGACAGACTGTCCTCTATCTATGTTTTTCACAAATACCTATTACAAAGGGTCCTGCATTTTAACTAGGATATTCATTAATATTCAACACATACCAGGAGCATTTCAAAGTTCCTAATCTATAAAATTATTTTTCTTGCTTTTTATAACTGGAAATTTACATTATATTGTTCCAGATGCAGGATATTATTTCACTCTGAAAACTTTGATTCTGTTGTGACCACCTTCCCAAAGTATATACCCTGTTGTGTGACACATGTGATTGATGCAGTGTTTGCTGGAAAATGTGCTATGAGCTGTGACACAAGAGTTTATAGGATACACTCTTGTTGTGTTCATTACTTCCACTGTTGGTTGGTGACTTCCAAACCGACTCAAATCCATCTGTACAACTCTGGTTTCAGTTTGCAACTGCCAGCACAGTTTTAGTCTGATGCTACTGTGGAATCATTCTACAGAATATTAAAAGAGAGAACATGGGCTACCACTGTGACAACCTTGAGGTTTTGCCACTTCACAGAAGCCAGTATCTCTATTTGGTACTAATATCACCAAGGACTTGGTGCAGTTGAGAAACAGTGGTTTCATTAGTTACCACTGACCAGCTGAATTCCGGAGATTGTCCAGAGGATTGCTTATCTCCAGATATGTGGAAATATAATGCAACTTTAATGCCCTTTATCAAGGATAAGATAAAGGACTTGACCTGGTTATCAGGTCAGGAGCATGTGCTCTGAGGGTTGTGGAGAGCTACATCAGCCCAGCCCCTACACTTCAGTGGGTTCAATTGCCACATCTCTGTTTGAGTCCTGTGTATGCTTGATTTAAGCTGTTTGACCCCATTGCCCGAGATCCCTGTGTGTTGCAGGAATATAGATCTCCACAGCTTCCACCGTAATTGTGCAAAAACACAAATACCAACTTTGAATTTATAAGAACAGCAAAGGAATATGCAAACAGAAAGATACATGAAGAAAAACCTGAGGCATTCCAATAAAATCATATTGTGCAACTTTAAGGCTGATGATGGTGTACAGTCAAGGATCTACAGAAGTGTAACAGCAATTAGGGGCACCACTCTTTCTGTTCCCCTGAGCATCAGAAAACACATCAGATATGCAGCAACAGTTATGTAATAGGAAGCAATAATTTTCTGCAATTTCCACATCAGCATATTATATAATGAACACATTAATGTGGAGCAGACCAACGACCAAGCCACAGGAGGATGGAATACCAACAAGCAGATTTATAACTCTTGAAATAAAATATTTAAAAAGCAGAAGAAAAGAAGCAAAGGTGTCAGCTCCAATACCATGCTCTTTCTACTAGAAATCTTCCAGGAACCCTACAAGCATTGTGCAACATGACTCCACAGAGCCCCAAGAAGGATACTGAATGGGTACAAGAGCCTCAATTTCATATCAGTGTAAAGTAAGGAGAGGATAAGAAGTTGTAAGGTAATAGAATGAGACTGCAGGAATTTGGATTCCTGTGTCAATCCCAACAGAAATACACAAGGTGATATTAGGAAAGCTACTTTGGGCCAAAATTCAAAAGTATCTCAAAAAAATTGTTTACACAGACAAAACTTTAAATACTCTGTAGCTGGAGATTATTGGTTTCATGGGAAGTTAGTATGAAATTTCTGAGGAATCTTTAGCGAAAAAAAGAAAGCAACTGTCACCTCTTGAACCTGGCACTGGTGATTAGCACTGAAGACTATACATGTGCTTCATGTTATACATTTGCCAATGTGTGAGCTTGGGCTAAAATCTCTCTCTGAACACTCTAGTTGTTAGTATTGTCTGCTCATGCATTCTCATTTTTAGGAGCTTTATGGAGCAAAGACAGTCAGTACCCTACATTTTATTGGCTGGCATAGCCCCTTGGGAGGAGCTTCTGGAATGGCAAAGGAATACAGACAGCAGGCTGGACATGGTTCAAGAACGAAAATTTTAAAGAATCAGAAGTAGGCTATCCCCCTGTGCCAGAAGATGAGCCAGTGGGGAAAGACTGGCCTGACTGAACAGAGTTTTGTCTGGGACTTAGGAAAAAAGGAGAGTTTATGGCATTTGGAAGAAGGAGCAGGCGACTCAGGAGAACTACCAGGATGTCATGAAGTTATGCAAGGAGAAAATTAGAAGGGCTAAAATGCAATTAGAACCTTATCTGGCTGCTCTTGTACAAGACAATAAAAAATGTTTATATAGATACATTAACAAAAGAGGGAGAAGGTGAACCTCCATCCTTTATTGGATGAGGGAGGGAACATAGTGACAAAGGATAAGGCTGAGGTACTTAACACCACCTTTAATATGGTCTTTAAGAGGCCAGTTGTTCTCAGCTCCTTGAGCTGGAAGACAGGGACAGGCAGGAGAATGAAGTCCCCATAATCCAAGGGAATTGGGCATTGAGCTGTTACAGCATTGACATAGATCCATGGGGCTGGATGAGGGAGCTGGTGGAAGAGCTGAGCAAGCCACTCTCCATCATTTATCAGCAGTCCTGGCTCAACAGGGAGGTCCCAGCTTAGTGGAGGTCAACAGATATAAACACTCCTCTATAAGAATGGCTGGAAGGAGAATCTGGGCAGCTACAATCCTGATCTCAGTGCCCAGGAGGGCTAAGAAGCAGATGGCCTGGAGTGCCATCCCACAGCACTTGCAGGATAATCAGGGAATCAGACCCAGCCAGCAGGTCCAGCTTGATCAATGTGTTCTCCTCCTATGACAAGGACACCAGCTAGGAGGATGAGAGAATGGCTGGATGTGTCTACCTGGATTTTAGTAAATCTTTTGACACCATTTTCCACAGTATTCTCCTGGAGAAACTGGAGAAACTTGCCATGCCTTAGACAGGTGCACTGTTCCCTGGGTAAAAATCTGGCTGGATGGTCAGGCCCAGAGAGTGGAGGTGAGTGGAGTTAAATCCAGCTGGTAGTCAGTCACCAGTGGTGCTCCCCAGGGCTCAGTTTTGGGGATTGTTATATTTAATATTTTTAGCAATGATCTGGATGAGGGGGTCAAGGACACTCTCAGTCAGTTTGCAGATGAAAACAAGTTAGACGGTAGTGTTGATCTGCTGAAGGGTAGGAGGGATCTGCTGGAGGGATCTGGATAGGTTATATTAATAGTTTGTAATAACAAACCTATAAATAATTACTAATAATATAATTATAAGAGGCAATATTAAAGAGTAATCTTTAAAGGGACAAACTCAGCTATGATTATGCTCCAGCTCAGGCCATCACAACTTTCCTTAGGTGAAAGAAGGCCCAGTTCAAAGCAGGACTAAGGTTCATCTAGGTTCACTTATCTCCCTGGATAGGAATCCTTCCCAGGACATACCATAGAAAGCCACAATCTTTGTAACCTCAGTCTTGTATAAAGTACAGTTTACTGTGACTGATAAACACATGAAAGGGTCATGATACTTCTTCTAGGAAAATCAATTGAAACTTTGCACAAACATCAAGGAAATCACCTGTGGCCCAAGCAAAAAACTATCCTTATCCCTGTGGGCTTTTTTTTTTTTCCAGCAGTGAAGTCTTCAGTCAGGGCATGATGAACAAAAACATCAGCATATTAGTATCTATTCAGAAATGGCAGCACTGGGTTTTACAAGTGACAGACTTGTAAAATTCAATTCAATTTTTTGTTGAATGCAAAAAATCTTTAATTCTGGCAGGCAGTTTCTTTCCAGAGTCCTGAAGGTTATGTAGACTAGGAGACAATTGTTTTTATATTCAGTCTGCAGAGTCATGGCTCCAGGGATTTTTTTTTTTTTTTGTTTTACCTTAAAGTCTTTGGAACATAAAATTTTATAGACAAAAAATCACATCTGCTTCCAGACTTCTAAGGCATTTTCAGGTGATCTGACCTCTTTCCAGCCTCATTAGACTCGCTAAATAATCGCAAGTAAACAATTAGACCCCCCCAAATGAGAAAAGCAGCCAGACTGAAAAAGCAGGATGCACTCTTAATTGGCACATCCATGCACCACTGAGTATTGCTTGGCTCTTTGCTGCTGTGTGATTTAACACAGTGGTCTGTGCTTCCCCCTGGGTCTGATAGAAACGTGACAAGGGATTGTAAAATGTTTACATCTGGGATATATAATAAAGTAAAAATACTGTGGAGAAACCAAGGGAGCAGCTGTATATTTATAGTAGGTTTTCTGTAAACAGTGCCAAAACATAGCTCTACTGAAGTTTGAAGTCAGGGAAAAAGTGATGTAAAGATGTATTTGGATAAAAATTCAGGTCTTAAAAGTGACAGAACCAGTGGATGTTCGGATTCACTAAAAATCATGCGATCATAGAATGATTTGGGTTGGAAGTGATATTTAAAGGTCATTTAGTCCTACCTTCCTGCCATGGACAAGGGCATCTTCCACTAGATTATGTTGCTCAAAGCCCTGTCCAACCAGACCTTAAATACTTCCAGGAAAACAAAACCTAGGTGTCTTAAATAGGGAACCTGAAATGGAGGAATAAAAAAAAAACCTGAGACTCTTTTAATAGAAACACAGAGAGTTAATTGCTTGGAATCTGACACAGCCACAAGGATTTGCACAAAGAACTGAAATCCAGGATTCTGTAAGTGTCCTCAATTTAGGCCAGAAATGTTTCTATAGTCATGCTTCACCCCCAAGTCATACATAGCTCAGGAGGTGATAACAAAGGCAACACTGTGCCAGTTCTTGATTTTTTCTGTTCTTCATTTCTTCTGATTTCAAAACCATTCATCACATTCTTGGAAGGAACAAAAACAGCATAAAGAAGTGACACCTGAGTGGGCAAGAAGAGCTGCGCGAAAGGAAGTCTTGGCAGTGCCTCCCCTCTCACTGTGACACATGGCCATATTGACCAAGGAAAGAATTTTCTCCAGTTATTTCAATTCTTCAAACCTTGTCCTCCTCCTGGGGAGAATTTTTCTTCAGTTCATTAAACAGGCTTTGGTGGCAGTGCTTGAACAAAATACTTAATGCGCCAGAATACTGAATTATCTTTCTGCAGATATAAATGTTGATTTACAATGTTCTTTATGGTAGGCTCACACTTTAGAAGTGGTCCAAAGGGAAAATACTAGAATGTGCTTTATGGGAAATTCTAGTTACACACATGTGAAACTTTAAACCTAAATGTTTTGAGATCTCTCTAAAATATGAAGCAAGCTCAGCTGTTAAGGGATCAAATGTGCCTCTAACTTTTCCCGCAAGTAGTTAATGATGAAAGTTGATTACCCAAAAGTCTGGTCCAACAAAACCACATCAGTCCTGCCCCCAGGAACGCTGCAGTGGTTGAAGGAGGAGCTCATTTTCCACAATCAAGACACATCAAAGTCTCTGCTGAAAGCTCAAGCAATGCTGTTAATGTAGCTCCACAAGACTGCTGTACCCTAGGGTGAAAACAGGTGTGATCACTGAAACATGAGCAAACCCTACCAACTCGTTCCACTTTCCATTTACACTTTCCAAGGGAAAATTTGACCACTGCCTGGAAGAGGTTGCTGCAGGCTGGAAATTAGAGATATCTATCCAGTTATAATCCTGTCTGTCAGCTCCTTCTGGAGTCACCTGTGAGGTGGTACGGACATCTCTGCACTTATGGAAATCAGCATCAACCACGTCTCAAAATTTTCTTCAACTCTCATTGACACAAGGAAAATTAATAGTAAAATTCTGGGCAGCCCACACCCAGCATTACGGTTCAACAACTTCTAGCCTGGAGCAATAGGAGGACAGAAAGAGCTTTCTCTGTTTCACATGGACAGGGAGATGTGGAACATTTAGTCCAAGGCATGATCTTGGGTCCCATCTTGGACAGCAACCAGGAGCTGTAGTCTGAGAAGGCAATGGGAGAGCCAAGCTGGCCCATAGATGTGGACTAACAAAGCTGCCTGAGGAATGTGGGTTCTCCGGTTTTTCACAGCAACTCCATCACAAATCAAACCCTACTCCTCTCTCTCTAGAGCAGAACTCATCTTTGAGTCAACCCCATCATTTTTACTGACATTATTTCTGATTATTCTGGGGATTTGGAGCAGAGATAATATGTTTTATTTTCTCTTTTTCGAAGAAAACTATCCAAATATCACTGAAGTCAAAAGGAGTTTTTAGCCCTTGATGGATTCTGAACAGAGAGCAACCGAGAAAAGCTTCATTTCAGGAGACAGGCAGCAGATATTCACTGGCAATGACCAATTGGTCCCAAAGCAGAAGAGGGAGGACTGATCTCATTTGGCATGCAGACAGCATCTCCAGCTCCCTGCATGTCCAGCTCGGTGCAGAGCAATGAGCAAAGGTCACCCTGGTGACCCCAGTCTGGGTAATGTCCCCACACGGTGCACTGACACACAGACCTGTACAATGAGCTGTCAGAGCAGAAAGCACCAGACACTTCTTCACAATTAAACTGAACTGTCAAAAACTTAAGACAGAAACATGTATTTTCAGTCTTAAGTCACACTGCTCAGCACAGACTGAAAAAGTTTGGGCTTAGAAGACTTTTCAGAGCCTGCTTTCAGTAAAACAAGGCACTCTGTACCAATTCCCCCACTAGAAAAGTCACAGCTGATACAGTAAGATTTACTAGATGAGATAATATGGAAGCATAATGTCATTTATGAGATTACTCTCAATAACTATGAAGTTACTTCAAGAATGAGATCCTTAATAGGAGTTGCTTCATTCATTCTGGAAAAGTCAATAAACAATACAAATATGAACTTTTCAGTCATGTAGCACAGCCACCAGGACACTGTAGACTTCAGAAGTGCTCTCCTTGACTGCTGGAGAAGGCTCCAGTGCTTCCCTCAGTGGAAGTATTTTATGTTTTTTTGATCTAGTAGGCCTGAAAAGGTCTGAAAGAGAGCCTGGAGGTTTTGCAGGCTGTGTGCAGCCAGTCTGAGCACCAGAGAACAAGGCTTTGTGCTCTAGACTTTGCATCCCCATCCAGAACCTTACACCACAGACCAAACAACTCCCACAAAGCTCATCCTTGATAGATTGCAGAGATCTCCTTTCAGTCATCTCTTCTCAAGACTGAACAGGCCCACCTCCCTCAGCCTTTTCTCATCAGAAAGGTGCTCCTCTCCTTCAATGATCCTTGTTGTCCTCCACTGGACCCACTCCAGGAACTCCATGTGTCTCTTGTACTGAGGAGCCCAGAACTGGACACAGCACCCCAGATACTCCTCACTAGGGCTGAGCGGAGGGGCAGGGTCACCTCCTCTGACCTGCTGCCAATGTTCTTAATGTGTCCCAGGAAACCATTGATCTTGGATGCAAGGGCATCTGCTGGCACTGCTGGCTCATGGACAGCTCGCTTTCCATCAGGTCAGCCCTCACCTCATCCTGATGCTGGGAGTGTCCCTCCCCAGGTGCAGGACCCTGCATTTGCCTTTGTTGAATTTCAGCTGGTTCTTCTCTGCCCACTACACTCTTCCTCCTGCCCCCATATCATTGCCACCACCAGATACCACATCACCTGAGTGTCTTTGATACCTGTAAAACACCTCTGCAAAGGGAAAATTTGGCACATGCATACGTGCCCTCTGGCCTGACTGCTTTTTACTGTTACTGGTCACTGTCCCTGAGAGCAGTGGATGCATGGTGGAGGGATCTTTGGGATTTCACAGTGAGACAGTACTGACAGGCAGAGGAGCAATGACAGATTCAGGGAACTTGGAAAGCCCAGACTCATCCCTCTGAAGGTATTAAACTGATCAAGAAAACCCTTTGGGTCAGCAGGACCTGAAGATATACCTAATGACCATTTCTTCTGAGCAGCCTTGAAGTTCTGCCTGGCAGAAGCAGTGCCTCTAGCTCCCACAGGCTGGAGCAGAGCTGGTGGCACATTTCTGCCAGGACATTTCTGCTGGAAGAGGAACTCATAGCACATTGCATCCAGGAGGGGCTAAGGATGAGGAGCCACTACCATTCTCCCACATGCAGTTACCTAAAACACCCTCTAAAATGTGAGTGACCTGCACCAAATCCATCTGCTGGCACATGAGAGAGAACTTGGTACCTTTTGCACCTTTCCAAACCACAGGTAAAGTCTCCCTGTCAACTGGCCCACAGCACATTCCTTGGAAGACCAGGCTGGAGCTGCTTGCCCTACATGTTCACTCTTCATTGTGATTAACTCCTCCGTCACAGAGAGGGACACAAGCATCCATCTCTGCTCGGCCAGCTGGAATCACTGGCCAGCACAGCCCGTGCCATTTATCACCAGCATTTACGTGGGAGAGAATGACAGCAGGTGCCATTTGTGTCAGCATCTCCACGTGAGTTGACTGATTAATTAAAGCCACACGGCCCCCAGGCTGCTGGGAGGGCAATAAAGAGCAGGAGAGATCATTTTTTAGCTCTCCTTTAGCTCTCACTGTCTCCTTCAAAGGCCCTTTGAACAGGTGAACAAAATTCCCACAGCACCTTCGAGCATGGAGTGGGAAAGGTGATGTCCCCTGGGAATGGCTCTTGGAGGTCACTGTTGGTGGAGGTCCATGCTCCAGGAGTGGGCATGAGGGCTCCATGGACTCACTCGATATCCTGCAGTCTTGTTTTTAAATACACTGCTTTAAAATGTGACAAAAAGGAAGAAAAATAGCAGTAAACTCTGAGATAATTAAACAATTGTCTCAGATCCTGTAAACAAGGAATCTCTATTATTCATGGACCAGAGCTGATGGCTGCAATACGATTTCTTTTTGTTCTCACACTACAATGCATCCATCCAGTTTCACAGCCCTTACATGACCTTCAGTCCAACCAATTCCAGTAAGTCAGGACAGATACTGATGTGAGACCAGCACCCACCCCTGCCATGCAAGTCCCCAGGCTGTTACAGAAGGGCTCAGTGACAGACCCCATAGTGCTCCTTGCTCATTTTCAGCTAGGAGGTGTTTTGTAACTGCATGAGTCTCAGTGACATGATATGCCATTTAAGAGTTGCTCAAGGGAAATTTGAGTATGAGGCAGGTCTGACTCACAGGGGATGAGGCTACACATGGCACTGGAGCCATTTGGGATTGCCATCCATTCCTGGTACACATTTGCCAGCCTACTTCCCACAGCACTGCCATTTCTCCTTCATCCACAGTCAGACAGTTTTTCTTGCTGCTCTGGAATGAAAAACTCTTCCTGATCCTGATGAGTGGCCAAAAGCATTTGCCATACTTTGAGACTAAAAGACAGATTTCACTGTGGAGAGACATCAGCCAGAACCCTGCTACTTTTCCAAACTTCCTCACATCTTGCTAGAGCAAAGGGCATTGGTTTCTCTATTAAGTACTGCAATCAAAATAAAGAAAATTCATGAACTTTTAGCACCCTAGAGATATTGCCTATTTCCCAGACTCAAAATAGCCAGTTGGCACAGCTTAAAAGTGTCTTGCACTCAGCCTGCCAAATAATGCTACTTCAATGAAAACACTGCAGCTCTCACTTCCCAGCACCTGTGCACACCCTCTGTCCTAGTCCTACACCAGCTAAAGCTAGAAGGAGACTAAAAAATAAAAAATTAAGATGATTTCACTGGAGACTGGATGTGGATCCTTCGTTGAATTGTCCAAGAGGGAAATAGAGCTTTTCACATTATCAAATAACATGCTGGCCCCGATCAGATTTCTAGGCATTGCCACGGGCAGTTCAGGGAAGAGTTTGTACAGTAGCAGGTAAGTGAGTAAATTCCCTCTGCTCCCCAGCAGCAGTTCCAGGGACACCATGGTCAGCATCAGGCCAACATCTGAGTTCACTGAGGAGCATTTTCTGGATGTATTCCCCTTCTGAGTTTAATGATAAGATGGTTCTCAGCTTAGTTACCGTGCAGGGAAGGTGTAGTGTGGAGTTAATGCACCAAAGCTGACCCATCAGTCAGCACAGCCAGCAGAGCTCACCCCTAAACCAGGATGGACAAGAGTGGTGCTCCTTAAAGTCTTGTGCAGCCTCATGTGCCAGATTTGCCACATTGACCATCTGTCCCAGCTGAGTAGGAACCCTGTCTTTCATAGGAGCAAATATCAGGGAGTCACCGTAGAACATCCTGTCCCACGTATTGTCTCTGACTGAGATGGCAAGGGAAAAACAGCCACAGAAGCTCAGACACTACAGGTGCAGGACAGGGGAGACTCCATAACTTGCACTCACAACCAAAATTCTAACATCCGTATATCCAGTTAGGCACTATAATTTAAACTGGGTGGGGAGAAAAAGTAATTTAGCAGCTATCAAAGCAGAGCAGCACAACAGATAATTTGCAGTGCCTCCTATCCCTGAGCAGTGGTCAAGTCCCTTTGTACCTGGGGAGGAGGCAAAGCCCTCTGGCCACTACATGCAGCAGCAGCTTGTACATGGGGCAAGAGAGGGAGTGACCAGAGCAAAGCACAGTTGGGATTTGGACAGTCCAGACAGGGCAGCCAAGCACACACCAATGCTGAGAGCTCTCTTCTCTCTCCTTCTCTCTGTCACACTCCTCTTGTCTGCAGGACAGATCCTCCCTGTTGTCTTCTCAGCCCCAGTCTAGGATGAGCACCCTTCCTCTTCTCATGGCCTTGCAAAGCTCAAGCCATGCTGTACCCACCCAGCATCTCCCTGGGAGCCCCTGAAACCAGCTCTGACTATCCCATCCTGCAGCCTTTGCTGCCATCTACAGCCCCACGACTCCCACGGGGACTGGCATGGGCTGCCCATCCCAGAGGAGCGCACCTGGTCTGGGATGCTGGCCTCTCTCTGCTCCCCTGCAGGACTCCCCACAGGTGGCTGAATAATGCATGGGCAGTATTTTCATCCAGGCAATTCACCCTTTTTTTTTTTTTTTCTCCTGCAGGTTTAATCGTTAGGAGATAAATTGCCCTCATCTCTGGCTTCCCGGATGAGGAATCGTTAGGGGCTAGACCCGCAATTTATTATACTTTGGCAGAGAGAAGGTTTAAATGCTCTGGGGTGGGGGGAGGAGGGAATGAGCTCTCACAAAGACCATGAAATAATGCTGCTAAATACTCACCCTTAATCACATGTGTTCATAGGAAGAGTGATTGCTTTTATTTGAGGAACAAAAAGAAAGTGAGGCAGTAAAAACTAGCATGAGACTCTGCACAGCCAATTACTTCAGGCTGCCAGTGGGTTCATTCCCACATCATCCTCCCTTCTCTTGGTACCCAGAAGCGTCTTTTTAGATAAAATAACAAACATTCATTCCTACAGAAGGGCTTTCTCAGTAAGTTTCCATGTACTTTCAGGACTATTTGTATGTGTCCTTTCTCCTTGAAAGAAGACAAGAAATAGTTTAGTCATGACATTTGGGTCTTGTCCTTGGTTATTAGCACTGTCTCCTGATCTGGCTTGATTAGAGTACAGGTAGTACCTGGTCTTTATGTCACTGCCTACCTGCATGCTTTCCCTCTCCTCCAAGGAATACTTCACAAAGGCATTGCCAACATCCAGTGGGAAGAGCGCAAATCCAGATGTGGGTTCTTTTTAAAACACAACAGGAGAGAATTGTGAACAGTTTACAATAGCAACACCCCACAGCATGCCCATCTAATTGAAAAAGTGAGTAATTGTTCAGTATTTATTTTAGGAATGCTACTTCTGGGACTCAGGAGTAGGTTCAAAATGACCAGACAAGTTCTTCAAGGTCTTTAAACTATAGATGATTAAATTATTAAATTATAAACTATACGTGACTATAGGTGTCAGACCATAAGAATTGCCTCTGACTTTCACTTGTTGCAGTGAAATGAAGACTTCAGGGTGAGTGAAGAAGAGGAGGATTCTTGGCCCTTTGCTTTTGGCATTGACACTTGATTATTCTGCATAGCAGATGCAAAGATAAAAGAAAGTTTTAGGGATATAGGATACCTTTTTATTGCACACAATGAAAACCTTCTGCATAAACCTGCTAGATTTCTTAGATCACAAATTAGCATGATCATAATTTTTGCTCAAATAATCATTTCTCTTTACTGGAGGAAAAAAATAAGCATTTTTAAACTAAAGATGGAAAAATATATCTCTAATTCTTATTCTCTACCAGCTTAACTATAAAGTGACAGAATTAAGACTTCAAGTCTTGGATTATCAACAATGGTTGGTATTTATGGAAGCATAAATACCTTTAATTCAGCAGTAAGGCTCTGTGATAAATCCTTTGCTGATGTAAATTTTCATCGCTTCATTAATTCCATGTTAAAAAAGGATTGGCTGATTTTCACTAAGAAGAATGACTGGCCATAGCTGCTGGAAAGCTGGTAATTCAATTGTCAGAAATTTGTCATGCCAGATAATAAGACTGGAGAAGTTAGGAAGGCAGGGAAAGCTTTTCTGCACCTGTAGTAACTCTCTGATCTGCTCTGTAATTTAATTAATTTATAATAGCAGAGAATCTAGTTTTTTATGACCTCTGTGAATCAGAAAAAAAATATTTCAAGTATCAGACCTGAGACTTAAAGAAATAAACTCCCAGTATTTTAAAGTGTGTGTAGGGAGAAATCTATCAGTCAGGCAAGGAAAATGTTTATGTAACATTATGTAATTCTACTTATATTTTCCAATCCATATAATGGCAAATCAAAGCATATGGTGCTTTAGCTCTATAGAAACATTCTCTCTCAAATAGAAGAGCAAAAGTTTCTATTGGGAAAGCTGTTTAAAACATAGCCACATCCCCTTCAGCATTTTGGAGTTATTCTGCACAGAAGACTCACAGCTGCAGGTGACAGGGCCAAATATCTCAGACATATAATTTGACTTGGGTTTTCACAAACCTTTTACAAGCTTGTCCCATGTCTTGCTGAGGATATCAAATCAGACCTTCAGTTGGCATGCAATTGTGTGCATAAAACACAATAAAGGCAGGGAAATTACATTATTGCTGTAGCCTCTAGAAGTGTTCATAATAAACCAGTAAAACACTAGGAGAGTTTCCATTACAAGGAAAGACTGGGAAAAAATATGAAAAAAAAGAAATCAACTCCTTTTGGAAGACTTTATACACACTAAATTTTTGATTTTCACAGGCTTTGTAATTCCAAACCAGAAAGTTTTTCTGTAGAGGTTGTTCCACCTGCTCAGTGGAATTTCTGTGATTTACAGGAACAGACTAATGCTTTCAAGGAGCCATACATTGTCAGGAAAAAGAAGGGACTAATCCGTGTCTCCTGGAAAATAATAACTTCTACAGAATATTCTTCAACATAAATGCCTTTGCATGTGCAGTGCAGGTGCATTTTCCACTACCAGCATTTATAAGGTAATGCAGGTCAACAGCTGCTGCTCTCACACAGAGTCCTGCCCTAAAAAACACACACCTATAACAAAACCTAGGAGCAGGAAGGTTGTTACCATCACAGGCTAGTTAAGAGTATGCTGTTTCTCCTCCACAGATGTTGATGGCAAATGTTTAGCTCTTGCTGGGAAGCTCTTGGTTGCAGCGGAGAAGTTGAAGAGCCAACCTGTGACAGTCCCAGCTACATGAGATTCTACACCCCACACTCTCCCAATCTTCATTCAGGGGTTTCCAGCCCCACAGCCCTTGGTTCAGAGCTCCAGCAGCCCACAGACCAAGTGACCCCATCCAGTCCTCTTTGCATCAAGCTCTCCATTTCTGGGTTTGCACAAACATGTGCACAAGCACAAGTGTGGGAATGCTGGGGCGCTCAGCCACCAAAAGGGAATGACACAAGTTTGCGTCACTGAGGAGGAAATAAGTGATGGCTTGGACCACAACAAACACTTGTACTCTGGCAAACCATTGAGGATCTTGTGACTCTGGTTGTGACTCTTGCCACAAGGCAAGAATGCTCTTCTTGCACGTGTCTGCCCCACACTGTAGCAGGGGCCTTGTTCAAAGGCTTGACATCAATGACACAAGTGCAAAATCAAAGTCAGAGCTGGCTGCACTCCAAGGATTCATCCTGCTGACGTCTCAGCTGAGCCAGTTGGAGTTAGTTATCAAGGAAGAGCTGCAGAAACTGCACTGCAAGTGCTGGAGGGATTGGAAACGTCATGTATGGTGTAAATAGGAGCTGCAGAGCTGTGGCAGGACCAGCTGACCTTTGTGATGTGGGAGAAGACATGGTGAGGTTCACTTCAGCACAACCTCACTGTCCCTCAGCCCAGAAGGCAATGCTCAGGGACTGCTAATGTAGGTAGCCCAAGGGTAAAAACAGAGGCCTTCCTAAAATGTCAGATGTAATTTCTGTCCTCTGGCAAAATGGACAGGTTTCCTTCCATCTGCATTCCCTCTGACCTAGACCAGCTCTTTGTACCTTAGTCTGGTTCCATGGGCAAGCCCAGCACCCAGGTCTGGGGCTCTCCTCAACATCCACAGCAGCTAACATGAAATCACACCTGGGAAGAGGAGATTCTGCCAACTAGAGGCTCAGTTCCAAAGCTATTTTTTGGTCTCAGACCCCATCTCCAGGAGCTGGCTGCCCCAGGCAGCTTCTTCCTAGGCTACAGATTTCACTGCAATGGGAGAACTGTCTGATCTCTAGAGATACTACAAATTCAATCAGTCTTTATTAAAGGGGCAATTAATACAAGCAGAACAATAAACTCTACATCCTCCCCTACAACATATTCCTGTGTCTTTGCTGGAAATGCTTCCAGCAGAGATAAGCAGTTTTTGAATTTCCTCACATCCCACTCACTGCAGAATTAACACACTCCAAGTTTCAACCTGCCCAGAGGGGCAGACAAGACACAGTTCTCAGACAGCTTTTGCAGCCTGCTTTTGTTTCCCCAAACAAGTACTCTGCAGATCCTGAAAGGGTTTGTGTGCCCACAGCATCACCAGGAATCACAAGATGGGAACACACTGACCTTCTGGATGCTTTAAGCTCTGGCCAGCACCGGAGAGAAAACATGCAAGTCAAAAATACAATCTTCTTGGGAGACTTAAGATGAAAAAGAATAAAATGCACCATTTAAATCTGACAGTTGTTACCAAACCCACATCTCTCCTTACCTCCCTGCCGCTGATTTATGAATAAGATGCCTCATCCTCTGTACAGGCACACACGTTTCACATTGACACAGGTTTTCTTTCCCACGCATCTCTGCTGTGTAAAGTGACCATTTGAACTCATTAATTCACCATACAAAGCAAGTATGTTCCCTTAGCTGGTGTCCAACAGAGCTCAGGTTAAGGGCATGAGAGTGAAAAGGGCTCCCAGTTTGGGGAAAGGACAGGAGGAGGGACATGAAAAGGCTGCACTTTAAACCCAGCACAACTTGCCTTCCCTTCTCCCACAGCATGTGGTGTGCACACGATTTGGATGAAAAAAAATAATTAATTACTTCACAAGCCGGACATATCTGGAACTGGTGGGTCCCCAAATGAACTTGAGCTTGAGGAGGAAACCCTCCAGCTTTTTCTCAACAAAGATACCTGGAGATATTCAGGTTCTCATACAATGTTTCACTGTGTCTCGATCTCTCAGCTGAAATAGTGATGAGGCTCAGATCAACCGGTAAGAGAGGCTGAAATAAAGCAGATTTCTCTCAGCCTCACCCTCTGCCTGACCCCATCTGAGGACATGTGTTCACTGTCAGCCCAGTGTTGGGAGGTCCCATATTTGACACCAGCAGAGAAACAAGATCTTCTTTGCTCTTCCCTCTAACTGCTGCACAGTTTGGGATGAAAGAGGTGAGAACTTGTCACTAAGGTGCAGACCAACAACCTTTAGGTAAAGTGCAGATCCTGGCATCCCTACTGCTCCCTATGTGTCCAAGCCCCATGTGCTCCATCACTGTGGTACCTGGACACACAAAAAAGCACTTTTACTCATACAAGAGGCTAAAGAATACTCACAGCTCATGAGTTATGTTCTCCATTCCCTCATCAGAGAGATCAGTAATAATCTGGAAATTTTGCCTCAAATTCATACATACCTTTGGATATCATTAATGTAAGATGTTGGGAATAACTGTTTGTGGCAACCAAA
>VRYO01001463.1:8263687-8398713 GCA_009812075.1 Sialia sialis | reverse complement strand
AAAAAAATATTCTAACTGGATTTTCTTGAAAGAATCAATTTACTACTTCTAAGTGTTTGGATGAATTTGAAAGCCACAATCACCAGGAAATTTTCTAAATGAGGTTCTGAAAAATGAGGATCATGTCATGTCATCCACCATCTATTACTGAAATGAAAGATAGGAGGAAAAATAACTTTCACCACAGTAGAAATAACACCCTAAAATGAGAATGGCCTTTATGTGTTCTTGCTGCTGAATCTTCAGGTCTTGTATCATGAAAAACCACGTGACAAGATCCCTGCACAAGATGCCAGGTATTTCCAGCAAACCGTACCGACCATAGCATCATTAATTTAATCTTCCACTACCTGACTCTTCTCCTGACTGAAAAATCAATGCTAATAAGGAGCTTTGGGAAAAGACTCTGTTGATGCCTCATCTTGTATGGACTAATTTTAACCTGCTATCTAATGACTAAGAGGCTTTAAAGAACCTATAAACCCAACAAAGAGATTTTTAAATGTCTCCTTCCCAAACAGTTCTTTCTGCTGATGAAGACATCTAAATGCATGAGGATGGGTTTATGTGCCAGCTCAGCCACTCTGTCAGGAGTTGGGGGTGGCGGCCAAAGCCTTGCACTCGGCTGCATCAGCGCCGCGATCGCGTGCGGGAAAGCGCCGGCAGCGAACCCGACAGAGCAATTCCACCCCGACAGAGCAATTCCACCTCGCTGGAGACACTAACAGCATCTGAATCAGCTGCAGCTGAAGGAAAAGAGCGTGGTGCTCTCTGCTCGTTCAGATAAATTGCTGCTGGAGTAATAAGCGAAGCCTGAAGACAAGCGTGATCTTAACCAATGGTTAAGGTGGTTTGACTCAGCTTTGGGAGACCTGTTCTCAATTCCTTGCTCCCCCAGAGCTTTTCTTTTGTACCATACCTCAATCTTTCTGCCCACTGAATGGAAATTTATTCTTGGATATGAGCACTGTATGGTTTTAACATCTGCATCAAGCAAACAAGTCATACTCTGCCCCCTACATGTGGGCAGCCCTACTGTAAATCATGCCACCTGGGGACCACTAAGTTGTGAATTAGGATACGGTCATTTTTTAAATACTTCCTTTTATGACTAGTCAGCTTTTCCAGTCCATTTGTCTCTTCTATTCCATGTTGTATTCCCATCTGTAATCAATAATCACATTTGTCTGATCACCAGAACAGCTGCTCTCTTATTTTTTACCCCTTTCTACAGCTTCTAGCACTGTGAGTGCTCAATCTTTAAATCAAAGGTCCTGAAATACTTTCATTTGCACCCAAATATAAATAGGCACACCAGTATTATTAGTAGAACGTTAGGACGATGCTTTGTGTTTTGAAGATCCACCTATCAACATTGGAAAGTGCCTATTAATTTTTCTTCCAAATGCAAAGTATCTTCCATATTAAATAGAATACTTAGTGAGTGCTCACTGAACTTCCCAAAGAAGCTCAAATTTGTTTTCCCCTCTATTCAGTAGCTTTGACCATGGAGGCAGATACAGGAAAAGATGGATCCAAGATTAAATATTGACTCAGTCTGAGCAAAAGCTGCCTCCCTTTAACAAGAGAGACTGAGAAATTCTCGACTGCCAGTTTCACAATTCCCTCCTGAACACAGTAATGCATTTATAATAATGCCTGCTATTAATGCAAATGAGAGGGGGGAAAAAAGCCCTGGCTGCAGAATACAGCAGAGTATTTATCCCAGCTAAACATCACTGTCTTATCACTGATCGGAGTAGGAAGGAAACTAAACTCCATCACATCAAACCAGCTTTTAACACTGAGATCCATCCTGATAACATCACAGTAGACAGTTTATCAGCAGGATCTCATCCATCACTGACTCGAAACAGGGAGTCTGTGATAAGGTATCATCCCACCAGAGCCCTGTTTCATCCCCCAGTGCCTTGCTTTCATCCCAGTATCAGCATGCCTGGCAGAGACAGCAGTCCAGCCCCCATGGGGCTAATCCCAAAGGGACCAAGGTGCTTCTGAAGAGCTCTGTGTTCCAGCGAGCTGCCAGCTGCTGTGAACCACCAGCACTTCAAAGCTTGAGGCTGCAATGAGGCTGCTCTCACCTGTTACACACAGCCCCAGCCCGTGGCTCACAGGAAAGTCAGATATTACTCTGGGCTGTTCTGTGCCCCATTTCAGCACAAGGATGATGTTTGGTAATTACACAGACACATCCCCAAGCACACCAGGTGTGTCCAGCCCACTGTGCATCTCCATGAAGCTGAATTCTGTGTCTGACTCAGCTTCCCCTCAATGTCACCCACAAGGTCCACATCTGCCTCCATACAGGCACAGCTTACCTGCCTCAGATGGCACAGGTTCCCCAGGCCCTATAGACTCCCTTGCACCCAAAAGCTCCATGCCTGGGTCACCAGTGTTCCCCTTGCCTGCTCTCTGCAGGGTCAGAGCTGCAGCTCTGCCCTCAAGAACCACTCCCAGCACATGAGAAGGGTGAGCAGGGGGCTGCTCCAGCTGAGGTTTTGAGCCCCAGCACCCGAGCTGACTCTGAGCCAGCTGCATATTGCAGCTGCCATCAGAAAGGGTCATGTCTGGGCAGCACTGCCACCAACACAGAGTAACCAGGATGGAGAACAACCCCAAAATGTGGGGGTGTTGTTCTTTTGTGCTCCTGCAACAGAATGTTACATGAAATGGAAAAACTATAAAGTGAAAAATGTTGTTATTTTCCAGTAATTTCCACAAACTTACCATTCTTTATTTGGTCATTCTACAGCTTTCATCCATCGTTAGATTATCATGCAGAAGGAAAATGGGATGAAGCTGAAAGATAACAAAGCCTTGGCAAGACTCCAACCATGTTAGACATTTTGATGAGTAGCAAGCATGACCAGAGTTATAGCAGTAAATATTTAATGCTATTTTTGAAATGAAGTCTCAGGAAAGATGTAAACTCTTATGATTTGACAGGCATTAGCTAACCTCTAATTGCAGAGGGAAGGGGAGGAATGGAAACTTTTCTGAGATAAGGGATAACCTAACTGTTTGTTGCAGGGTTTCTTGGAACACCCTTGGTCCGCCCTGTTCTGGTCATTGTCAAAATCCTGGGCTAGAAGGCTGGCAGGTCTGAGGGAACTTAGCAGCTCCTAAACTCCTAGAAAAGCAATTGTAACTTATACTTTGCTTGCTGCAAACATTTGATTTTCTACAGCAATTACAGAAATATATTATTATCTAAACCCAGATGTTTTGTTACAGGAAAAGCATCACCATAGCTACCTTTTTTTTCCTCCCAGGAGCTATAATTAGTAGCTTGTCCATTACAAATATCTGGATTTTATATATGCGCATATATATACACACACATACATGAATATACAAATTAGGTGCTGGAAACCATGTTAAAGTGTTTTTCTAGCATATAAGAAAGGTAGAATGAGAGAAGACCTTCCCATTGCAGGAGACCCAAGCTTAAACACTTTTACAGGTCAACTGTATAAAGCAGTACAGGAAGACCATAGGACTCATTGATACACAATATGATCTATTCAGTTCTCCATAAGTTTAATTATTAATGTGCAGTCTGCTTTACTTCTCTTTCCTCCATACAGTGTTGTATCCATTTATTGTTTTGGGTTTTTTTTCCCATAACTAATTTTCAGCACCTTTTTGTAACAGCCAAAGCAAGAGCTCTCCAGCCTTGACTGGGTCCCTCAATACAAATGAGTCATGACATTGCATCACTATGTGTGCCCAGGTTACAGCCCCTTCTGCTTTCAGCCTGCCAAGGCAGGAATGTGGGAAGTGCTTTATTGTGGCAGCAGCTGGTTTTGGCTTTATCCAGAGGAGGGCCAAAAGATGCTCCTTACAGCTGTGAAGGTTGATCATGGTCCTCAGATCCACAGCCTCAACACCGGATGGTTTCACCTCCTGCCCAAACGTGTGTTCTTTTGCTGTAGTAGGTCACCAAAGGAATTTGATGGTAAACCACAAACTTCTGTCTAAACCACCTAGTGATTTCTTGAGTATTATAGGCTCCAGCCCAGCAATCCTTCCCCCAACACCTCTGGAGAAGGCGCAAGCTGAGGAATGCCACAGGAATGCAGAGAGCAACCTGGTCTAGTAGGAGGGGCAGGGGGATTGAACTAGGTCCCTTCCAACCTAAACAATTCTATGATTCTGTGATAAAGCAGCACACAGGGCAGGTGCCAGAACAGAAGTGCTGGAGCAGCCAGTGCTGGTCCAGTGACACGATAGCATTCTGGACTAGTGAGAGCCCCCCCACGTGCTGCAGACCATGCCAGATTCACAGCCACTGTCTCATTAAGGCTGAGAGAGCTTTCTGCAAGAAGGAGGTACAGAAATACCCAGGCTGTGCAGGTCAGGCAGTGCCAAGAGAGAAAGCAGGGAGCCTCAGCAGAGATGCCCAGGCAAATGTGCCTCTTGGGCCTCCTGCTAGGGTTCCTTCTGGGGCCCTACTGAGCCACAGCTGAACAAGATAGGACAGGTTTCTGCCAAGCCCATGGAGCTGATCAAAGCATGGCAAGCAAAGCACTCCAGGCAGTGCCATGACCAACACACAAAGGGTACAGTGTGGACAATGCCACCATGATGTGCCACTGTCTCCAAAGCAGTGGTGCCAGCCAGCTGGGGCTGGGCACAGCCCCTCAGGAGGTAGAATGGATGCTGGGAGCAATGGTCTGACTTTGGTACAGACCATGCAGCACAACACACTCCCATTGCAGCATTTGCACTCAATGTGAGCCAGCCTAATGAGCTTCTCTGGTGGCTGCATTCAGACAGCAAAATAAAAAAGTGACAGGAAGGTGATTCCTGTTGGACTTGGCAAATCTAGCAATCCCAATCCTGGGCAGCCCATCTGGTGTTGCTGTTCACTGTGTGAGACTTCATTTGAAAAATTCAGATTATTTTTCTGCATTTTCCTGAAAAATTCCTCCTCTGTGACATGGCACCTAATGTTCATCAGCACTAACAGACACTGATGGGGTGGGAAGCAGCATTTGCTCTGCATCCTGATTGGTTTCCATCTTCCAGTGATTCTACTGAAGAGTTACAAGCCCTTCCTCCTGGCCCAAATTCAAATCCTGTGCTTGAAACCTGATGCTCAGCAAGCACTGACAATGTTTGCCTGCTGAGAAATGGGCATTTCAGGCAACAGGCTGTTGATTAGAGGAGGTGACAGAACTGCTGAGTGGTCAAATCACTTCTGAAGAAATACAGATCGATTTGCAGCCCCAGAAACTCACGCAATGTAAATTTGTCTGCTCTCCTCATTTACAGCCTACACTGTGCCTATCAGCAGGTCTGTTATCCTTGCACAAAAATCTCCTTTAAAAGGGTGTCTCAAATCGAATCAGTGACTTGATCACTCATTGTTTTAGGTTCAGAGCCCTGCTCCCTGATGCTCAGGGTGGTTTATCAAAGCACCAGGCTGTGCCTGAAGAGGGGCTCAGGCTGTGTGCTGACCCTGCCACTCCCCAGTGTGTCCCCAGGCCCAGCGCTTGGCTCCAGCAGCCCTCCTCCATCTCCAGCGCCTTGCTGAGGAGGAAGCGGCGCAGACTGACCAAATTCCGATCCCCTTACACAGCCCCTCAGAGTCACTCTCTGGACGTCTCAGCACAGCCTTGGCTGCTTGCTCAGAGCCGAAAATGAAGTGAAGATTCAGAGAGCTAGACTCTTCCTTTACGGGAGAAACTGAGTGTGGGATATTCCCAGCCTCAAGCTAATCAGACCTCAGAAATTTCCCTGCACTGTATGTAGTCTCAAGCTGTTTCCATTGACATTATTTAAAACACAAAACAAAACAACAAAAAAAACGTTTTGGGGAATAATAATCCAGCAAAAGCCCCAGCCAAGGGGTGGGAGGGAGATGTAGCAGGCTAAAGAAATCCCTGCAGTGCCCAGTATCAGCTCCTCCCTTACCTGCAGCAAAGGTTCCATTGTAACCCTCAATGCTGACAAGAGCGGCACAGGAGGTGATGAGAGAGATGTACACACACAGATGCACAGAGCACTTTATAGTAATAACTGCAAATGCTGATTTAGCTTCAGACCACAGAAATTTCTCATGGTCTGATCTTCAGCTTCCCTAGACCACAGAAGAAATCTATCCCGAAGCAGATGGGTTGGGCTTGCTCTCCCTTTGGATCTCTCTTTTAAGGGTTTCCAGATCCAAGCCCCATCCCTTTGCTGGGGAGCTATTTGGGGCTGCAGAGACCAGGACTCAGACCTAAAGGGTAAATATGAGTCCAAAGCATGGGAGGGGTGCGAGCTGGCCAAGTATGGAGCAACATTCAGCTGTAGGGAAGCAGCTGATAAACTGTGAACAGCATCATTCCCAAAGCCTCACTGATAAGAGACAACTCTCCGTGCTACAGGTGAAGAGGGACAGACTGAAGATGATGGTGCCTGTGAGGCTCAGTATCCTTCAGCTAAGCAACTGACTGAAACCCTCCTGCTCTGCTTCCTGAGCAGGAGCTTCCAATGCAAAAACCCAGGGAGAGCCTTCTGTAACAAAACCCACACTGTAAAAACTAATTAAAATGTTTAATTAGCTTTTGATTAACAGCATATTTCAAAATCCTTTGGAGACCCGCAGATCAGCAGAGGCACAACTTTGGGGTCCGGGACTGTTCTGTTTCGAAACACATTCCCTCCTTGAGAGCAGACATGCAATTACACTCCTGCTTCAATTGCTCCTCATTTGCAAAGCCAGAGCATGAAGCAAGTTCTGTTAATGTGTCAAAATGGGGAGAGAAATAAAGAGAGCAATGGATCACTGGGTCTTTGAAGGGAAAAGCAATATTGCAGTAATTTATAGGAGGGAGAGTTTGCGGGTGGGACAGTCGCTCTCAAAGAACAGCGGCGCTCAGCCAGTAAATAGGGTTTGTTTGAGAAGAGCATCACTGCCATCTTCAGGATGGCTGCTTTCTCTTTCCCAACATGCAGCAGCTTTTCTGGGAGCAGATTTTGGTTTATACAATACAAAAGAAAGCTTTCTGCAACTCCAGCCAAAGTTATATTTTCAGTTATTATTGATGCTCCGTGGAGGATGGATCCAGCTTCTGGATTTTGACACCTCGAACTGCCTATGCAGGAACACCTCATAAACATAATTCCCAGTGCCCAAGTAAACTTCAATTTAAGATGAAAAAGACCTGTCAATCAGTCTGGGCCACTTCAGTACAGTAACATTTCCTAATGGACACCTCTTGCCCTTTATTCAACCCAGATTAAATGTCTCTAAGGAGCCACCCTCTTACACTTCTCTTGCAAGATGTTTACGTTAGCGTGAGAGAAGTGTTAGGAAACTCCTTGTGACATCAGCCAACTTTCCTTCCTATGGCATTAAATCATTACTCTTCTAGCCAGAACAGTCAATCAGCTGCCACAAAAAGAAAGCATCTCTGGCCTGGGCCTCCAAGAGGCATTTCACTCTCAAGCACTACAAGTCATTTCAAAGATGCACAGTACTGAAGGTAGAGTCTATCAACTTAAAAACAACAGTAAGGATGATAAAGGGAACTGCTTTAAAGCCAGAAAGAGCACAGTTAGGATGGCCACATTACTTAAGCTCAAATGTTCCAGTAATGCACTTTAATTACACCAATACTGATCAGGGGTCACATAGCTGGTTATGGGGACATCAGTGTTGTACTGCAACATCTCATTTCTCTCCACCCTTCACATGATGGGTGTGCTTCCAGACAATTGGATAGCTGGATGTGTGCACATACTCCTTTCCCAAGCCTGGACACTGGCCCATCATTTGGCCAACGTTCAAACAACACTTTGACACAATAGGCACATGTGAAATCATGCAATGCAGGAACATGGGGAGCAAGGATAAAATAAGCAGCTCAGTTGTTTCCTTGCCTGCATCCAAGGAAGAGATGGGTCAGATCAGATCAGCTCTGACTTGGGGCTGTCTTAGACTAACATTACCACAGAGGTCACCTGCAGCAGCTCTCCCAGCTTCTGAGAGGGGGACATCAATTATACACCCTGAATGGCAAGGAAGGGGAGAATGCTGAGAAACATTCCTCTGGAGACCTTGGGATCAACAGGACTGCACCATCTCTAACTAGAGAATTCCACAGCAGGAACTAGGACAGGGCACAGCACTCCTACATCTGACTTCATGTCGTGGTTGCCAGGTGCTTGCAGCTCCTCACCTCAGCTACTGGACACCTCTGCTCCCTGCAGGAACAGTGCTGGCTGTGGGACAGGGCTCAAGCATGAGCAGGGAATGCAGGGCCCTGGGACAGGAGCCTGCAGGGGGTAGCAGATTGCTGCAGTTCACGGCACACTGCTGAGGGGAAAAAGACAAATACACCTCCTGAATTTTTCCAACTCCTCTCGCACAAACTGAGGTCTCAGGAGCCATCCTAAGACCTGTCCTCAATAATTCCTTAGAAATACATGGAAGAGAACTGACAACACCAACACACTTCCATATACAAGACAGGTAAGACGGATGCTTGGGTGACGCTGCAGCCGTAAATCAAATGTAACTGAGCAGGGCAACTGAGGAAAGCCTGCAAGAAAATGTGGCCCTGGGAGCTCCAGGAGGACTTACACACAAGGGCAACCTCAGGAAGCATGTTCATGACACACCAAGTCTGTCTAACTTGTGACCAGCCTACCATGCACTCCAGCATTTGCTGGTGAAATAATTACAGCAGTGAGTCCACATCATAAAACATCCAAGGGTTCAAGTGATTCAGCAGTGTCAGCTGTACCTGACATCTTCCTGCAGCACATGGTGTCTCTGTATATGTTCAGGAAATCAGAAAGAGCAGTGCTTAATCTGACAGATCCCTTTGAGAAAATTTGATTCTACTACTTGGCCAAGTCTTGTAATTTGTAACACACTTGCAGTAACTTGGTAGCTTCACCACCTGCCCAGAACCCCACAAAGCCCCACTTCACCCTGCTACAGCTGTGACAGAGCCCACAGCATCACACAGATGTAAGAGACAGGGTCAGCTTATACCTGGCTAGATCTGCTCAGCAGGTACAGCTGTTGTAACCTTGCCAGAAGAGGTAACCCTGTCCAGCCACCTTTACCACAGAAATAAAACTGAGGGATGAGACCAGCCTGAAAGGATCATTAGCACAGGGGAAGCAGATCACTGGCCAGTTGGTTGCAATCACCAGTTTTTAAATATCCTGTGTGATAGCAATTCATTACAAAATTCATATGCAAATCGATACCATGAACTTTATACTGGGATTGCTTTAGTCCTTGCTCCACTGCTGCTACTATTGATCTGCCAGCAGGCATTATACTGAGCCTGGGAGAAGGGCCCAAAAATTTTCCTTAAGCTGCTAAAAAAGACCAAAAGGGCAAGAAAGAACAAACAGCTTGGTAATTTAGTTTGCTTTTTTGACACAAGAAGCTGCTTCACAGAACTGTTTCTCAAGATTTTGAGACATAAGCAATCCTATCACCACAGCCAAAAGAGGTACCCTCAAGGATGCCTCCTACATCCAACAGGACTTGCAATTACACGTGTTTGCAGCACCCTGGGGACATCAGTGAACTTCCTACTCACACACTCCTCAAATCCCACAACCAGCTATGAACTCACAGCAACTGCCTTAACTACTCCTTCCTAGTTATTTCACCAGGCTGTCTTTGCAGGGACAGAAAGTGAAGATCAAGCTTAGCAAACTCAAGGAAAAGGAAGATGAGGAACCTTCAAGTGAAGCAGTAATCTGAAGAGTAATCACATTGCTGCTGCAAAAGACATGCTGGCATTGGCCACACAAGCCAGGAGAAAGCAGACAAAGGACAGCTCATCCAGAATGAGATGTTTGCACAGGAATGCTCCAAGTCCACACGAAACAATGCCATTTCAGGGTCCTCCTCTCCAGATCTGCTCCAATCATAATAAAACTACACAGAAATTGGCAGCATTTCTGGCAAAGTGAAATCCTGCTGTGATTTATTAACAGAAGATATGGACAGGAAAGGACACTTTGTTTTAAGAGAGACATTTCCATAATTTAAATTGAAATTTAAGGAACTAAAATAATCACTCAAGCAGGCTGGTACTACAGAAACATCCCAGGACTTGGGGGTGGCATACACTGTCAGCCACACAGCCTCTTTACTGTCCTTGGCACACACCACACACACTGCTGTGGATGCTTCCCCCAGAGACCCTTCTGTGCCTGGAACCTGAGCCTTGCAAGAAAGGAGCAATAGTGTTTACACTCAGAGACACAGCACCACAAGAGAAGCCCTTCTATCCACAACAGCTACAGGCTGGTTACACTAGCTCACAGCACAGGGAGGGTGGCTTATTTGAGCACAGCATTTATTTTAACCATTGAGTGCTAGCCAGCCCAGCCCCCCAAAATTACAGGCTATCACACACAAGAGGGTGGTGCCATCCAGTGAAAATTTCCCCAAAAAACTTACACAGAGGTTGTTTAGTTATCCATACTTAGTTCCAGGCCTGCCAGCTGCTCTCCTGTCCACTGGCACAGATAAAATGAAGGGGGCAAGATTAAAGCATGGTTTTGCAAGGAACAAAAGCTTGAGCAGGAACACAGAGCAGTTTCAGCTCAAAACTGCAAACAGCTGATGCCTGGTGCACTGGAAGAGCCTGTTTTCTTGGAAAGCTCATGAGTGGGGAAGCTTGTGGAGCAGTGGGCCAGCCAACTCCAAGGCAAGCCAGCTCTAATCTCCCATCCCAGCTGCGTACACAGAGAAACTGCAAAACACATGCCAGAGGGAAAAAAGGAAAGCTCCAATTATTCCCAAACCACAAGAACAACGATGTTTGAAAGCAAAGATGCCGTCAGGGCAGCAGAAAGGATGATCTGTCCAAAACAGTTGACTGAAGAAATTGTGTTGTTTTAGTCATCAGCCACTGAGGCAAGACAAAGAAATCTGTATGGCTGGTTCTGCCACAGCAGCACTCAGGCCTGATTTACTGCTTCAAGTGTTTTTCAATAAAATCAGAAGTAAAAACTGTCAAATACACAAGTTATGCTTAAAACTCATTCTCCCTAAATTGGTTTTCCTTTAGAAAAAGGAAAAGCTTTCCTTTACTTACAAAAAGTAATACTGGAAGGAGCTCTTGATTTGCTCTTCCTGGGATTATTATTCCTTAACTGTATTCACAGTAACAAGGCTGACGCTAAATTATTATTTTTTTCTTAGGGTGATGAACTGATGAGGCCACTTTCCCTTTCAGATCCCTGAAGAGGGTCAGTTGTATACAGTTCGTAGCATTCACTTGATTCCAGAAAAGATTTTTTTTTTCTTTTTAAAAATCCAGTTTTGTCTTTCCTCAGCTTGATTCAAGTGTGATATTGCTGAACACACTAGGCTAGTATCACGTCAAAGCAAGAGAATTTTATTTCTATGGCCAGCAAAGTACAGAGGTTGGTTTCTCTGTGACAAAGATCTTGGCTAAGTATCTTTGGCCAGAAAGAAAAGAATTTATTACCCTAAGAGAGATGGACATACAGGTACTCACAGGACATACCTGAAGTCTTCAAGTGTCACAATTTACAATTTTGGAGATCTCTTCTTTTTAAAACAAACAAAGAAAAGATAAAGAGGAAAATTTCTTGATGGCGCAGAAGGAATATCTATAGGATATCAAGTATGGTCACACTGATACATTCTACCTGGAGCCAGCACGCTGTGCAAAGTTACAAAACCTTACCTGTCCACCAAATAGAGCTGAGGGACTCACACTTGCCTGCAGATTTCAAGTTGCCTTTTCAGAACACTGACAATTCATGTTAGGCACAATCACAACAGTGCCACACACAAGGAGCACTGATGCTTGCTCATCAGTGCAAAATATGCCATTTCCCAGTTTTCTAGCCATTCTCAATTCTTGTTCTCACAGAATCCCAGACTGGATAAGGCTGGAAGGGACCACAGTGAGTTATCCGGTCCAACATCTCCGCCTCAGCAGGGTCATCCCAGAGCACCTGGCACAGGATTGGTCCAGAGAGTTCTTGGACATCTCCAGTGAGGGAGACTCCACACCCTCTCTGGGCAACCTGTGCCAGTGCTTGGTCACTGCACATTAAAGAAGTTCTTCCTCATGTTCAAGTGGAATTTCCTGGGCATCAGTTTCTGCCCATTGCCTCTTGTCCTAATCCTGAGCACCACTGAGCAGAGCCTGGTCCATCCTCTGACACCTCTCCACAGACACTGACAGACACTGATGAGGTCTCCTCTCAGTTTTCTCTTTCCAAGGTTGAACAGGCCCAGCTCCCTCAGCCTTTCCTTGTAAGACAGATGCTCCAGTCCCCTATGCTGGACCCACTCCAGGAGCTCCATGTCTGCCTTGTCCTGAGAAGCCCAAAACAGGAGACATCACTCCAGGTGAGGCTCTCAGGTCTGAGTAGAGGGACAGGATCACTTCCCTGACCTGCTGGCACAGCTGCTCCTAATGCACCCCAGGACACGACTGGCCTTGGCCCCCAGGGCTCTGCTGGCTCATGGACAGATGTTCTCCCCTTTCTGCACAGTGCTGCTTTCCAGCAGGTCAGTCCCCAGCCTGGAGTGCTGGAGCCCAGGGCTGTTCTTCCCCAGGTGCAGGATCCTGCATTTGCCTTTGCTGAATTTCAGACAGTTCCTCTCTGCCCATCTCTCCAACTTGCCAAGCTCCTTTGGAAGGGCTGTAATTTTTCCCCTTCAATCCTTTCCCTCCCCAAAGAGCTTTAATTTCTTCACCAACCTATGCAAATCTTGTTGCTATAAATTGTTACCCTAAGAATAAACATTATTTAGTATGCTGCGATTATTCAGATTTTACACAGTACAAATACCTAGATCCATGAGAGTACACAGCAGTACAGAGTGAGGGGAGTTCATCCCACCACTGGTATGGAAAGAGCCCAATGTGCAGGGTCATTTCTGATAGCTGTACTGAGGAAGCAGCAAGGGTAGCCCAGATGCAGGTTCTTCAGCAGTGTCCACTGGGATCTGTATGGACTGCACCAAGTTCCTCACCACAAACCCTACCTGAGTAATAATTATCTTCAGGGAGAGGGAAGCAGCACGGAGTGGAGAGCAAGAACCCTAAAACACATTAGGCTTAAATCAGTGGATTAGGCAACTGGTTACTGGTAATGAAACAGCAGAGTTTTCACTATATAAAATTTATAAATTTATTTTTTTGTAAAAATCCAAAGGGCACGAAGACATCTCACTCAAAATACTGGTAAATCAAACCACACTTAGAAAAATGAAAGCTGATTTTATTATCTTATCCACAGCCAATCATTTGACATGAACATGCATACGTAATTTTGCTACGCACACACCACAGTTTAACGTTAGTTATTAAAGGTTAAACATACAACATACATCCTTACAAAAATGAGTCAAAATGCAAACGTAACTTTTAAACAAAACAGTTTTTACTCATTTAAAAAAACTTTTGTGTTGGGTACCATTTTGTACAAACACAGTTAAACAAATCTGCTTTTAGTTTCCTCATGGTTGCACATGAAAATAAGCTGCAATAGAAAATGAAGTCATCAAGGAATTTTTAAATAGCAGAAGTAGGCAGTCTTGCCATGCAGAAGAAGCAATATTAAATATTAGTTTTTCAAAAAAAGAAAAAAACCACAAGTTTAAAAATATTTAGTTCAAGTCACAAATCTTTCCCCAGTACAGAGAAATCCAAATGCAACGCATAATTAGCTGCCACTTAGGATGGCTATTCTGAAAAGTAGAAATACTTTCCAGAATTGATAATTTTCATTGATTTGGCACAGAAAAGAAGTCTGAGCTTACTTAGGTACAAGAAAGTGATTAAAAAAAAGAGTAAACAGGAAGAGAGAAAATAAAAAGCAAGAATGAACGAGATAGTAGTTGCAATCACTAAAAAAAAAAAAAAATCTGTGCATCTCATTCATTGCAGAATACTGTCTACAGCAGGTGCGAATTCCAGGTAATTGTTATTGCAACATGGATTTAATTTGCTTGGAGGTAGTCTCATCATTCAAATGCTTTGTTGTGTACCTAAACACAGAAATAAAGTCAAGATGAGCATAAATGCTATTACACTTTAGCTTACAAATGTGTAATTTCTTTGTTTATGGCTCAACTGGACTGCACCAGAGCAAAAACCCCAGCAATGGATCATCACCCACTCCATGGTCACCAAGAATAGAAGTCAGACATTCTGATCATAAAATGATATTACCAATCAGAACTATAATCAAGCAGCCTTGCACCAAGGGGAGCTCAAAATAAGCCCCAGCTGGACATTGGCTTTCCCAGTAAACTCACAGTACCATTTGTGAACAGGTGATTATCCATCAGACTAACTGATGGCTCTGCTCACAGGAAACATCTCCAAATGAGACAGCTTGAGAAACTCTTCTTCAAAACTTCCAGTGACCAAACCTTCCTAGGATCCCTAGGAATGACAATGGATTTATTCACTTTTCAGCCTTGTTTCCTGCTTAGTAGCCTGTGCTGGTAAAACTGAAGAGCACACGTGCTTATTTTAGCTCCTTCCCCTTTCAAAATTCTCTAGGATAACAGCACACTTAATTCACTATAAAAAATGTAGCTATCTCTATTTTTAAAAGATATCCTCATTGCAGGCTTTTTGTACGATTAACTTCCCTGATCTTCCTTCCTAACTAATCATCTAAAAGCAAATAAAACTTACTTCATAATTTAACATGTTAAATTAGCAGTTTCATTGTTATCCACAACTGCAGCACTATTTTACTTGTTCATTAGATAAATATATAATGATTTTTTTAGTTTAGAAGTTAATAATACTGTAGATTTCAGCACTTTTTGGTAATTTATACTTTCAACAAAAAAAGCAGCCTAAGGTTTTCTGAAATCCTGAAAAGTTACTGCACTCGGTACTCTGCCCACGTGAAAAAGCTGAATATGATTACAATACTCAGATGAATTTGAAATTACAAAGAGCTGATCTCACTCCCAAATCCATTCCACCTTCCATTTGTTTTTGAAACACATTATCTGTCTCTTGGGAAAATAAAAGGACTTCTCACTCCTCCAGAATCAAAGACTTAGATTTGGATTTAATTTGTCACGATGACATCTTGAACCTGTTCTCATCACATGAGCACACAGCAGCTCATTCCTGCCTCTCTTCCTAACAATTCCAAACATGGTTTAAAGAAGATTTAAATATCCCTCCCAGAGAGTAATCATATATACAAAACCAGGACTGTTACACCATCCATGCTTGGAAAGGGTTGGAGCAGGGAAAGCACAGCCTGAGCACATGGACTGGATTTACACTGCTCACCACAAAGTCACTTGTGTGATTAACCAAAAGTTAATGTCACTGCTCAGTGCAGTAAGCACCTGAACTACACCTTCCATGTACTTTCATAGTGTCAGCAGTGATGGGGAAAATGGGCTACTAATAAAGACTGGTGATGATGGCAGCTGCAATCACAATAAACTAGTCACAAAGAAACGCTAATGCAGCATTTTCCCTCTGGAAGCCTGTGTTTTTACTGATCACCATCTCAAAGACTGATCAAGTTATGAAGTTCAGAGATGAACATGATTTTAGCATGGAAATAATCACATGAAGTTTCAAATTAGGCATGGATTTAAAAAATTTTAATTAATAATCAGAAACAGCTTTGCAAAAGAACCCACATACAATACCACATTATTTAACTCCTTACCAGATCATGACACAAAAAATAAAGAACAAACAAAATTGAAGCAGCTTCACTACATGTAACCAAATCACAACTGCACAATTTCAGACAAGACAAACTAAAGCTTCCACATTCCACATAAGTGCACGAGTAACAACATCCAGTTGTAGCTATTTGTTACTAAAGTAATAGTAACATAGCAACTATAGTAAAGTAACAAATAGTAAAGTAATGATACTTTTCCAACTGAGGACAAGAACAAAGACTTCATCTGCCTATCACATTTTTGCACTTTTTGCCACTTCTCCCATGCTGGACACCCCACAACAAATACATGACTGACTACAGATACAGCTTTACAACCCCAATTAGCAGGTTTCAGATTAATATACTGAATTATTGATTTTTCTTTACTTCTCCGATAATGTGGCAAATTCTTGTCTCATCTATTCTACAGCAAAGACTTGTGACTTTAGTTCTTTCTGAAAAGGAACAATTTCTAGTTACCATGCCATGATTCATTCTTAACCTGCATGCATGGAAAAAGCGATCTTAGACTGAACAACTGCAATTTTACAACTCTGTTAAAACACACAGGCTTTTTCATATATATTTTTGTCTCAAGACACATTAGAAGAAAAGCCTGCAATAATTACATTCACCTTTCCCTGTAACAGTCATTGAATACTTTGCTGTAAAGAAAATGCTCTGGAGAATTCATGAAAACTCACATCAAAATATTGAAAAATAAACCTCAAGAAACAAAAAGGAGTACCTGAGAGCATTTAGAAGGCCTTCTACACTGTTAGGAGGCTGGTCTTTAAGAACTTTGATGCATCCTTTCATCTAGGAGTTGAAAAAAATTAGTGTTTTTCATGCTAATACCTTCCGAGTTTACAGGAATGTTTTATATTCAGTATGTCAAAGATCAAAAATAAGTATTTAAAAATAGCAGCAGTGTAAAGACATTTTCTGGATATTCAAAAGGAATTAAGCTTTCATTATTACATCTTCTATCACAGACTGGCTTAGCTACTTAAAAAGCTGCATTAAGTGCACCCTCAGCAACTTTGCTGATGACACTAAGCAGTGTGGAGTGGCTGACACTCTGGAGGGGAGGGGAGGCATCCAGAGGGACCTGGACAGGTGGGACCTGTGAACCTCATGAAGCTCAACAACTACAAGTGCAAGGTCCTGCAATTGGATCAGGGCATCCCAAGCACAAACACAGGCTGGGCTGAGAATGGGAGCAGCCATGAGGAGAAGGGCTTGGGCTGCTGTTGGATGAGAAGTTCAATATGATCCAGCAAAGTGCTTTGGCAGCCCAGAAAGCCAACACTGGGCTAGGCTGCAGCAAAAGCAATGTGGCCAGCACAGCAAGCGAGGCAGTTCTCTACCTCTGCTCTGCTCTTTTAAGACTCCACCTGGACCCAGCTCTGGTGTCACCAGCAGGAAAATGACATGGCTGTGACAGAGCAAGTCCAGAGGAGAGTCACGAAGATGATCAGAGAGCTGGAGCATCTCTCCTGTGAGGAAAGGCTGAGAGAATTTGGGCTGTTCAGCCTGGAGAATGCTCTGGGGAGACCTCAGAGCATGTTCCAGTACCTAAAGGGGGCTACAAGAGAGATGGAAAGAGACATTTTACAAGAGCATGCAGTGATGAGGGAGAATGACTTTGAATGTTGTGGCTGCCTCATCCCTGAAAGTGTTCAAGGCCAGACTGGACAGTGCCTTAAACGACCTGAACTAGTGCAAGATATCCCTGCCCATTGCACGGGGCTGGAACTGGATGATCTTTAAGGTCCCTTCCAACCCAAACCATTCTGTGATAACTTCTGCAAACTTTCAAGCTCTGCTTTATCAATTAAAAAAAAAAAAAAGGAACTGTGAGCAAAAATACATATTTACCACAAATCCATTAAGAATTAATATATTCGGACAGTGAAATAATAACCAACTGTAGTTAATACAATGGGTAATACTCCCTTTGAAATAGCCACAAACCCACACACATTAACAGCATGTATTCCACAGGCTTACTATCAAACAACAGTAAAAAGATAGAAGTGTGGATGGTGAACTGAGCTATTGATCTGTCAGTGAGCAACTAGTCAGGAGCCACCGTTACTTTCTGATCTGGACCTTTCAACACAACTACTGCTTGCAAGTATTTCTAGACACTGCCTGAATTACATAAAAACCAGAATTTTCATGACCCACTTACATGTCCAAAGGCCTAGTTTGTATTTCTCACTACTTAAATATATATTTTTGCTCACAGCTATGTATTTAGCACCAACCCAGTGTATGCATCTGCTACTAGATCCTGCAAGACAGAAAAGGAGCCTACACATGATTTAAATACTCAGGAGATTATTTAGCAGCAGTAAACTTACATCAATTTTTGATGTTTTGGCAAAAGCGCCCACCGGATGCACGTGGTCATAGAGTATGATGACACCCACCATTACCCTCAGACAGAATGATACTGTTTCCTCATTTGTAAACCTGCTTCTATATTCCCTGGAATTTAAAAACACAGCTTATTATCTATAAAACACAAGACAACAGCACATACTAGTAACACCCAAATTAAGATTAAAGAGAAAAATTCTACTATAAATCCTCAGAGAAAAAACAAACAAACCAACCCAATCACATCCACCAACCCCAAAACTTTTGAGAGTTTTTTATTCCTTTCAATTACCTGACAAAAGTCAGATTGTTTAGAAAGTTACCTGAAGATTAATAAAATTTTTCAAACCTAAAACGGGATCCTACTTCTACACCATTTGGGTTTTTTCAGAGATAAAAAAAGATTAAAACAACACATACAAACTTTGTCTCAAGTGCTTCCTACACTTTTCCCTGCCGCTTTCTAATACACGCCCAAACTTCTGACTTAGAAAAAAACAAGTCAGGCTAATGGACAACCTTTAACTGGTTTTTTAAATGGTATAGTCCATTCCTAAGAAGAGTAAGAGTATAAATGCCTGGAGCTCTTAATGTACTCCAAAACAAATGTCCTGTGGTATTTGGATGGAAACTTATTTTTAAAGACATAGCTCATGCCCCAGTGATTGTACCAACAGAAAACTATTTAGAACATAGAAGAAACAGATTTAAAAAATAATCAAAGATTAGTCTGACTTTGGTCATACTCCCAGTGCCTCTTAAATGTACAGAAGACAACTGACTGCCTTCATGCCTAGAAGTTGTCTCTTAATTCCCCTGACAGGAGCACTGTCATTTTGTCAGAGCCATCAGCCAGGCCAGTCAGCAAGGACCTACCAACCAGAGCACTGCCCAAAGCCCCTCTTTCAGGAGGCCCTTGGCAATCATGCTCAAACAGTCTATTGCTCTGAATTATACATGAGAAAACCACTTATAAAGAGTGCCAAGAGGTTGTCTAGCTTTCATAGCCATTCTATATTTAAATATTAATATGTTCAGAAAAGTAGATCACATGATTTGTGTGGCTGGCAAAATGAAACAAGGTGGTTTCATGTCAGTGTAAACAACCAGGCTGGTAAAAAGGAAACATCACAGCTCCTAACTACTCCAATTATATTTCTTTCATGCATCACAAGTCAGGTCTTAAACAGAGAGGTGACTCATGCCCAGCCCAAGCAGTGTTTGTACTCACGGGGTTTCCAGCATGACCCTGCACACACTCGCCATGGTGCTTAAACAATCTGTTGTATTCTCTATTGGTAAATTTTTATTCTGCAAAAGAAGGTTAACAGTTTTCGCAACTCAATTACTGTGAAATACTATACTACAAAATCAAAGTCAAATCAGTTATCTGCTGGCATAGCAATGTGGAGCAATTAAACACATCAACACAACTATGGTCAGTCAGGTAGTCTTGCACTGGCTTTTTTTCATGTTATCATGCAGATTAGTAATTTACAGAGCGAAGGATACCACATGGGTTTTGCCTGCTTGTTTGTAGTCAAGGAAACACATCCTTGACATGATTGACTTTTGGAAAGTTTTGAAGGAATCATCTAACCTGCTCCTCCAAAGACAAAAGCTTCTATAGCCAAATATATTCATCTGCTGTAACAGTAGAATTCAAAATTGCGGCAGACAACCATCACAAATACATGTAAAATAAGAGGACAGTTTTCTTAAGGTATTTCAATCATAAAGTAGAACTCAGGGAAAAAAAAAAACAACATTAACAGACAGATGTAACTTTGCATTAATCACGTAATGCATAGTTATTTTCTACTAAGAAAGAGTGAGCATTCTTTGCATACAAGACAAAAATCATCACAGTTATCAGAAGGCAACCAGTACTTGTAGAGACTGGATTTTACAACCAATATTTATTTAGGTAGTCAAGGATAAATAGGGACGCGTCAAAATGTTGAAATACTTTTCCAGTTCAGGTTCCCTTCTCCCTTTTGCAATAATGTAGCATACTTGACTTTACACAGTGTAACAAAAGAGTCTTGGGAAGGAGAAGAGGAAGCTATATTTCAATTCCATTCCCTATTTCAAGCAGAGAAAATCAAGCTGTTTCCATTTCAATTTTCCAAAATTTCTGCTCTAAACCACCACCACCACAATGGAGGCAAAATACAGTAATTTCATGATTATAAGCCGCACCTTTTTCATTGAAGAATCCAGTCTACCCCAGTAGTGCGGCTTATATTCAGGTGCGGCTTATCTATGGACAAATCCCAGTGAAATGCCAACCCAGAAGTGAGAGCCAGCCAGGAGGGCACCTGGGGCTGCCTTTAAAGGCTTCTCTGGTCTATGAAAACTGTTGCAACTTGAGCACCTGACACCAAACCCCATGCTGGCGTGATTCTGTTACTAATTTGTTACTTTGTTACACATGCATCCTCACAGTTTGTTTTTTTTTAAAAAAAAAAAGTGCGGCTTATATTCAGGTACGTCTTATATATGGACAAATCCTGTGGTCTACCCGGCTACCGGGAGGTGCGGCTTATAATCAGGTGCAGCTTATAATTGTGAAATTACTGTACTTATCGGTCCCACTTCCCTGTTTGAAGAAAGCCATCACTACTGATGTGACACTATCTATTAACTTTTGGGGATGTATACACAAAGTGCCTGGCTGGAATCCCTAACTCTTCAGCATCTGGGAAGGACATTACATTTCCTGAGGTTCCAAACCCAAAGTTTTATTTCTAGATGCCAGATTAGGCCTGGTGGAGGTTGTGTTGCTCATTATGTCTCTCTCTGCAGTGCTTTCAAGCACATTATCCAAGCCATAATTTATACTCTTACCTCTGACACAAACTTTGTTGTGGCATCACTTAAGGTTTTCAACATTGGCGTTGCTTCAGCATAAAATAAAGACATTCTGTTTGCCAACTCGTTATTTACTTCATTTTCTCCCTCTGCCTAAAAAACAGAAGAAAAGATTTAGCTGTTCTGTTCTTGGAGAAGAGAGGTGGTAGCAGAAAACTACGTTTCTTATTATCCAAGGGTTACCTACTGGGACATTGTTAATCCTCATACGGCTCAGAGTTCTTCTGTAGTAGCTGAAGTCATTCTGTATAGCAGGATTTGTCATCTGTGCAGATATGGAAACAAAAGCATTGTAACAACTTCAAGAAAAGTAAGGACAAGTTTTCATAGAGTATAATATACCCAAAAAGAAAGTATTCAACTTCCCGAAGTGAAGCAAAAAGGCCTGCGACATGTTGGGAACTGGTAAGCTCAACATAAAGCTTTCTGGTTTCTCAGATTCAGAGCAAGCTTTACCAAGAATGAGAAAAAGAGCAATCTCCTAAACACAAGTTGGAAATTAGTAGGTTGAAAAAACTTGCTTTGTTAATTTGACCCCAAGGATCAGACAAGCAAATGAATTATAATTTCAGCTTAGTTCTTTGCATGTTAGCAAGAAAATAGCTGGACTATGGGTGCACACAAGCTAAAAGCAGCAGCATTATCCCAAGTGATATGCCAAATTTGGGTGAAGAAACATGATTAATGTGAACTGAAATACAAGTGCCTAAAGCTAATGTGATATTTCATCTGCTTTCCAGTTTAATCTAACTCTAGGTCACGAGAGCAAGCCATGCATATTGGATATTTGCGTGTGCAGTACACATTCTATTCCAGAACAAAACACAATCCAGATCACTTCAGTAAACAGACCTGGCTTCTTCTTGTAGCCCTTCTGATTACAAGCTCTTACCTTGAGCTCATCAAACCGGAGTGTAAAGTGAAGAATTTCTGCAAACTGCTTAGCAAGAGCCTGCTCTCGCTCCAGGTGTTGTGTAGGGGAATAGGGAGTGCTCGTCAGGGCTCCCAGCAGGCCCCGCAGTCCCGCCTCTGCAACAGGAGAGGAGTTTGCATCACACAACTGCACCTGCTGCTTGCACCAATACTGGCTGATACTCTGCCTGCTAGACTTAAAATACACAGCTGCCAAAATACATGGTGATTAATAATAAAGGGACTTCATGACTTGCTTGTCTATGTGTCAACTGCTGTCATATTTACATTAAAACTGCTGTACAGACCAGGTCTCACCAGCACTGACAGCCACTGAAAAACATATGAGAAGTTTTATTTGTGTAGAATATATTTCAATAATGTGTGTTAGCAGACTTCAGCCATTAAGAGAACCCATAATACAAGAGGCAAATAGCTGTAAGCAGAAGTTACACATTATTCAAGACAAATTTATAATCCAGCTTCCTGTTCATCTTGAGAAAAATACCTCACCCATTTTAAAAGCAGAACTTGCCCGCAAAAATTTCTGTGTTTTAAACACGTTTTTTAAAAGCTATGTTAATAAATTTGATTAAAAGTGAGATAACAGACCACATTTCTGCTGTTATCTCACTTCCAGTGTTTTTAAAAAACAAGTCTCACAGATTTTATCAGCACAGCCACCACATCACTGAGTTTCAGAAGAGACATGAAGCACCATCTCAAGTATTGCATGTGTATGAACCAAGATCAGGCATTTCCACTCAGCAAATTATTTCTGATGTTTAAGAAGGAATAATAGAGTCTCTTTTAAGTACTCTTGGTATCAGAAACACTGTCAAAATTAATTCCTGATTATTTAGTCTGCTAATTTCCAGTCAATCAGCTGGTTACTGCTTTCTTAAGTTACCAATGGAGTAGAGGAAGAGTAACAAGGATGATCCCATTCTCTCTCTCTCCTCTCAGGTATCCACTGAAGCAAATTTGCTGTCACCCAGTATATGGAGGAATCTGTGCAATATGAGCTCTTTTCCACAAAGGAGTTGACCTAGATGTGATCACATCTGAATATGCCAAATATACTAATCAATGAAGACAAAAGCCCCCCAAGTTAACACCTTTCCATTTACCTAGTCTTTGAGAAAATTCATAGAATTTCTTTAGTTTGCCTACTAGTGGAACAACTGCACCCCATGCCTTCTCTTGGAGCTTCTCATCATTTGGATGCTGTATTGCCTTAAATTAGAAAAAGAGGGGAGAAAAGTATGCTTAGATTGGGAATAACTGATGCACTGCTGACAAAACAACTCCAAACAACAAAACACAAAAAACCAAAACACCTATGCAGGACAATTGTTTGAAGAGCTAATAATTGAAAAGCTACCTACTAAGAAGTTTTCAGTTGAGAGACAAGCATGTACTAACCCATGTCTGTTCCAAAAACGTCTAAAAATTTGTGTTGAAAGTAAGCATCCTGAACAGGAAAACAACTTGGAGAGAGTATAAAGAAATGGTTAAAAATCAAGTTACTCAGATAGGAAAATTTACATAAACAGATCTAGCTAATAAAAATTAACAACTTTACTGCGCTTACTCCAACCAAAAAAAAAACAATATAGTGATCAAAGCCTCATCTTAATGTTGGCATCTATCACTAATTGCCAAATTTGCAAAGAAAAAAATTGCTGTGAAATTCAGGCTAACTACTAAAGTAGGAACATTTAAGCCTAAGCAACAACATAAAGCACAAACAGGACATAGTATATACCACAGCTTTGAGGAAGATATTTATAGACTTTGTCTTTATAGTAAACTTCCCAGACATATAATACCTTAAATTCAACCTCTACAGTTAGCAAATGAAAATTTACTATAAAACAGAAATAAAAATGCTCATAACTCTCCCACAGCATTTTCACTGTCAAGTTCTTGATTTCAAGAACTGTTTCAGTCAACCATGGGCTGTGGCTTGCAGCACACTCCTCTCTGGTCCTAAAAGTTTCCTTCCTGCCATGTCTACCTCCTCTCAGAGGAGTACCTCTCCTTTCTCCATGGCATCTGCAGACACACATTGCTGCCTGATCCTACAGCCTGTCCCTGAACACACTCCTTGCTTGAAGAACAAGTAAGCTATCTCCCCTCCTAAGGTTTTTGTGGGACACAGTCATCCTTAAACCTATCTTAACAATTCCATGGAGAGAAAAACTCTCAAAGCTTTGAGTATTTCAAATTGCTATGGAGTAAACAGAGACTCCTCTAACACTATTTCTTAAGGGTATGTTACAGTGAGTAACTCCTTCCTTCATGAGCATGGCAGCCCCCATTTATTGCATGTGAGGAAGAAAGAAAGGGGTTTGGGAAAATATTTATTCCATTCTTTATTAAACAAAATTAAAATATGGAATGACATTCTTTACAGGAACTTTGCTTCTATTCCAAACATCTACTTTAGTAAATAAAAGCCAATTAGAAGGGCAATCCCTTTTAATAAGATGCCTTTTGTATTAGGATTATGAAACCAGGCTTCTCCAGTTACTATACAAGAGGATGTCAACACTACTCAGAATTGCACTGTAGTCACAGCACACTCTTTCCAAATTCACTATTAACTCAAAAAGAGTTTATGTGGGAACACAAAGAAAAATCAACAGCAATAATACCCCAAAAACTCTGAGAAGCATCATTTGCTATTACATATGTGCATTAATATGACTGAAACAAGCAACATCTGTTTTGCTGTTAAAAAGAAACATTCCAGAGCAGAAATTCAAGACAGTGGTTTTAATAGACAACATGCTCTGCCAAAACAGCTCCTGCAAGCAAAGTTAAACCCCAGCAGTATTTGGTTAGGATCAGACAATGAGCAACCACAGGTTGTGCACAGTTGTAATGCTCTAGCTCACCTCTCGTATTTCATGGCCAGCTCCTCTATATGACTGCAAGTCTTCCAGTATTCCTTCTGCATCCTTTAACACTACATTCACCTGATTATAAATTTCCTTTTCAGATTCTGTAGGTTGGGCATCTAAACAGCAGAACATATTAAATGTATATATATTTATTTTTAACAACAACATGGAATTCAATAGGCACACCATCACCTACAGGACAAATTCTTCTTGCAGCAACTCATCAAGAATTTTCATTCTCTGAAGAGCTACTACAATGTACAAGGAACTCCAACTGTACAATATAATTGAATAATGGTATCCATTTTAGTAGTCTCTTCATTTACCATCCCAAAAATCCACTGGATTCTATCTTCTTGACTTATTTAAAATTCAGTTAGGAGAAGAAATCCTGATGAGTTATCTTTATGACTATCATATAATCTCACCTTGGGGTGTAGTAGAGGCTCACTGGAAGAAACTTAGATAAGCACTCAAAAGACACACTCACTGCAGATAGCACAGGAGGTGTCCATGTCTCCTGTTATCTAGAAACACTGCATTTGATTGTTTTCCATCTAGTCTGCCTCATCTTTAACTGCTTGGGAAAGGAGCCATATTTTTTACTTCTAAATATATTTAATTCTCAAAACATATTCTTTACTCATTGCACAATCAGAGCTGGGAACAAAAAAATCTAGTGTGAACTTGTGTAGGGCTATTTTTTTTGGTCCCCTGTCTTTAAAGATGTAAGCTGTCCCCCATTTTTTTTCTAATTAGCTAAGGGCTTCCCAGAAGTATATTGGGTCATAATTTCAAAAAGCTAAATAAACATTTTTAAAGAAATGTGACTCTGTAAGGAGTATGTTTTGAGAAGAATCAACAAATTTTTTAACCTTTAAAAACAATCACCTAGGATAATTATCTCAGACATGGTTTACCTGAACCAAATTTTTTTATTTTAAAATGCTGATGGAAGCTATAAGGTTAGTTCCTTTTAGACTCATATTTAAAAAAGTAAAAAGAGTTAGTTACTAAAATTCTCATTAAAAAAAACCACTTTTCTGTTAACATGGGCAAAATATGTTATGGAATAAATATAATTGTATTTTAGTCCATTATTTCCAATGCCAAAAATCAGGGCATTAACAATAGATTCTTTTTTACAGGGACAGACAAAAGCTATCTAAGGACAATATATCCTCATAACTTCATGCAGTTTGAAGAGTTTGGAAAATGTCTTTTTAGAAGTGCTTTTTCCATGATCCATATGTATAACTTCCCATGGAAGTTAGGTACATCTTTACATTTGAAATAAAACTCCCACAGTATCTTAGTGTCACATGCTAGAAAAACATAAGAGAAAAACAAAATTTTGTATTAGGAGAAAATAAATTTCACATTCATTGCCTGTCTGGATTTTGCTGTAACTTTTGCATAATATCTCTTGTATTTATAGTTTAATGCATAAAGAGTGGGCATTATTAGAAAATATGCCTATATAAAGACCTTGCAACAGTTTAACAGGTATTTTGAGAAACATCAAGAATTAGCACAGGTTAAAAAGAACCTGGTCACTTCTCTGAAAATAAATAAATAAAAGAGCACCACATTGATTAGGCATCGAGTAAAAGTGGCCAGTGCTTTTCAGATCATCACAAAGGTCACATAATTTTGAAAGCTGCTGAAGACTGCTGTAAGAAATGAAGACAAAAAATGAGGGAAAAGAGCAGACAGGGAAGCACCAGTTGACTGGCAGCAGTTCATGCACGAACATGAAATGTTATAGTGAAATACAGACTCAGACGTGAAGCTCTGTAGCATTCCAGATTGTGTTGTTAAATAATGCAATCAAGACTTGTCACTTGGATTGTCTCACGCTGAGAACATCTCCTGCCTACTGAATTTTTCATGCCATTTTTTTCTTTACCCTGTGCAGTAAGGAGAGTTCATTTTTCAAGACTGGGAGGAGCAGAGCAGAAGGGTCCAAAAGAACTCCTGCTCCTCATTGCAAAACCTGCCACCAAGCAAATAGCTGCAGCTCCATGTTTAGAAATGAAAATCATCTTCCAGATACAAATTTAGTGGTCTTCACTGGACAGCTGCTAAGCAAATCAACACCATCATCGCCTCTCAGTGTAGAATGTAAACAGCCAACTACTGTATTTCATTTCCTTAAAATGTTCCAGGAAACTTAAATCAATGGTTGATACTTCATTTGTTGGGGTGGTGGGGTTCTTTATGTGCTTGTTTGTTTTGATTATTACAAACTTACAAATATCAATCCATTTGAAAATCAAGTAGGTACTGAGTTATTTCTTTTGGTATGTATTTTATTTTTGGTCAACTAGTCCTCTCCAATAAAAGACATCTATAGTCCTGATTTGTCTCAACTAATTTCCTCTGCCATCTCTAAAAGAAAGGTCAAATTTAAAAAGGAAATTGAAACTATTTTATAATCCCTTTACAAAACATTTAAGATGTTATTAGAAAAGGGTTAAAAGGCATGATATAAAAAAATCTTCAGGGCCTAATACTGGCTGACCCAGAGTAAAATTGATTTATTTGCTTCCCAGTGCTGGTCAGGGCATTGCATTCTGAAAACCCACCGCAGGGAAGAATGAGGGAGAGGACACTCCTCCTAAGCGCTGTTATAATCTTAAATAGAGGCAGCATTCCCATACTGTGGGAATAGCACCCCTCAGCATATACCTGAGGGCTCAAGCTCCAGCACCTTCACTTGAGAATCACTAATTGTGGAACTCCTTTTCCCCAAGGTGGAGTGCACAGAGCAGAAAAGGGAGCTGCACTTCTGGAGTTACTCTTGGCAGCTAAGAAAAAGCAGCCAGCAGTGCCAGGTATCCAAACAGAAGGATGAAGGAGATGCACAACTTCATGGATTTCCCTTATCCTCTGTCCATTTAAGTTCCTGCTACAAGGTTACAAAACCGTGCCTTTATCAGCAATGCTTTCCATAGAAAGAACAAACCCAGTAAGCACAGCACAGCTCACCCAGATGTTCTGAGGTTTGATATTGTGGCCACAGGAGCTGACCCATGGTTATTCAGGGCAACTTTTTAATCCAATAGTAAGAAAAGTTAAGACTAAGGTTCTGCAAGTAAATGGGAGTCCAAATTAATTTGTGTTTAATCAAAATGTTACTGCACTAGATGCAATATACACTTAGAGTTCAGAATGCTCACACAATGTATTAGAGACAGAAGAGGAGACTGGAAACAATATACAAACGTTGTTATGTGAACTAAATACTACAAAAGTGAGACAACATATTGCATGCGGGGAACACACACATTCAGTGACTATTAAAATAATATTTGGCTAGCCTACAGAACCAGTAGGGATAGAAATTTGGGGTTAAAAGTTTACACTGCACAGCAAACTATTTAAGCTGAGATTTTTCCCAGGGAAGAACACATCAAGTCATCTGAAACTGTCTGGGACAAAACTCACAAACAAGGGGGAAAAAAAGGCCAGACTGCTGGAGATGAAATAATTTATTCATCTCTGTTGGCATTACTCTGGAGAATGCTGTCTCTGTGGCTCCTCTGAAACCTGGCCAAGTCCTCTGGAGATAATGCAGGGTACTGTCAGCACTAGCTTGATACCACCATCTCAAAGTACACTGTATTTTAGCTACTATTCAAATCAGTAAATTTGGAAAGGATTTGCAACTCTGACAGTAATGACACTAATGTAAAAGTTGAGCTGTAAGCTTCCCACGTTTTAGGTGGCTGTTTTGTGTAAACTTTGTGCACTTTGCTCATGTTCTAATAGCACTGCACAGACTCTAAAAGAACACTCAAGATAACTATGTATTTCAAACAGGTAAGGTGAATGACCAAAGAAAGCATAAGCTTAACCAGCGTGGAGGCAAGGAAAAGCCTATACCTCATCATCATAGTTTTACATGGATTCTGACAGTCAGTCACACCAATCACTGGAATATAGCACCAATATAAACACTTAGGGGAAAAATAAGCATTAGAAGTCTAAAACCTTTCTACATTTGAAGTTTTGAGCACTACAAAGCTTCATGAGCATTAGGTTTTAGTTCTTAATGGTACTGTGTAATAAACATTGGAGCCTGCTCACATACATGGATTTAAGAACAAAAGACTTCAAACTGCCTATTATTGGGCCAGGCGTAACACAGAACTGGCAAATTTGTTTTTAATACAGAGCTTACTTGTCCTTCCACACAAAACCACAACATTAAGTATCACAAGATTAAGTGCCAAGTCTTGAAGAAAGATCTTGGCTGTGTCAAAGCCAAGATCCTGTCAAGGCAAGCTATCTGAAACAGAGGAGAAAGAAGCATGGACACAGTATAGCAGCAGAAACAAATGCAGAACAGGGTCCAAAATGAACAAAGAACAGTCTAACAATTCAGCCATAATATAAGTCACCTAACTTGACTGCATATGAAAGCATTTCATGTCAGCAACCTGCTTACTCTCATGCCAAATCCTGTTCATGCTCAAAACATGCATTTTAAAACAAAACTGATAGCTAAAGAATCTGTATTTAAAAAGAAAAAAATGAGCAATTTTTATTGAAATTTATTTTAGAACTATGCCTCTTCTATCCAGCTAATGTGAATTTCATTTACTCGAATTAAATTCTCAATATTTGCAGATTAAGATGGAGCTTCACAACTCCAATGGCTTCATACATGAGCTCTCCCACTTCACTAAATTTTACCTATTATGACAATATGTGAGAATTGGTCTTAGACAAATTTTGCTTTCTGATTTTTGAACCCAGGCTTGATGATCTTCCCTTTACGAATACTTTGTATGGCTAGCATCTTCCATTAACAATATATTCCGAAGAGACAACTGATAAAAAGCAACACTTCAGGGTAAGGGTTTAGAGAAGTTGTAACTTTAAATGTCATTGAAGCAAAAACATATTTCTTCAAGCATTTGCTTCCATATTATAACTAATATAAAAAACTGCTACTGTTTCATCAAACAACTGAAAAACAATTCAGGGAAAAATATAATGAACCTCAAATTATCCATATCATAGTAATTGACCAGTTTTTTTATTACACTCTTCCATTGTATTCTATTATATGGTCAAAATGTACTTGAACATTAATCTCAGGTTATGCTTACTGATGTACAGCTGGCTAAAGAAACAGCACATCCCAAAAGAAAGTAATTAAACATGCATAGCAGAAGCCAGCAACACTTACCTGCCATTCTTAGGCTATACTGTATCAGGCAACAAAAACTAAAAGCAGAAATACTGACATATGTGAACCTTCTAGAATACCTGGCATTGATCAGACAAGCTACATGTCTCCTCTTTTAAAAATCAATTTCATCTCTATACACATTGAGACCCCTTTTAAGAAGGCATGAGGTTAAATTTCAGTGCCAGATCCAGTAAGGTTCACATATAACCTTTAACATGAAGATGCAGGAGCTATGAATAGCTGTTGTGAGCCAGGCTGTGTATGCAGCATTATTAAGTGACATTGGAAGTGACGAGAATCAGGTTTCATTTCCAGCTCTTCCTTTAAGGAGCATCGGACAAAAGTCGTAAATTTTAGTAAGTCAGTGGCAACTTCAGTAAGTCTTCAAATAATTACAACTATTCTTAACATTTTGATTAAAAGTAGGCAGAAATTTGGTTTAAAAAGCAAGAACCAAATCAGGTTTCAACAGTTAAATGCAATTTGAAAGCCCCTCCTAAAATAAAGATTTTACATTTTAGGACCTGAGGATATTTTAAAACAGGTTATTGCTTTCTACCAAAGTTCACTGAACAATTATTCATAGCTCAGGCATGCAAAGCAGTTAGAAGGATGGCAAAATGAAAACATACATTTAGTACATGACAAATGCAGTCTACTGCAGGCAAAGAGTAATAGATATATAAAATCATCTTCTCACTTTCAAAATCAAGGAAAAAATTTGGCCCCTGCTCAAGGTCTGTGCATGTCAAAACTTTTAGAAGGTTCCCCATGTTAAGGTACCTGCCAAGACAAGAATGAGAGAAAAGAAAATTTTCTTTTTATAAGAAAGAACACCCCAAACGTAGTTGATTGAAGCAGTGGGAAAAGACCAGAGAGTTCCATCAGGTACGAACCCGTCCTTCAGGCTGGGTGAAGGGACATCCCCACCTCGAGGATGCACAGCTGGTGACCCCAGCAGTGCAGCTTTCCTGGAAGAAGGGACCTTGTCACCAGTCTCACAGCTGCTCCTTTGGGAAAGGGGCAGAATCCAACCAATGACTTTGCCAGGGACTGTTCTGTCCCAGTACACCCTAGCACCAGTGTCCTGAGCAGGAGTACTGCCTTGAGGGCCAAGTACCAGATTTGAAAGCAATAGCCATGCTAGATTTTAACTGGATGAGACAACAGAAGGAGAGAGCTTTAATTTTGTCAGCCCTTGTAATGGTGTCAGAAGGCCATCACAGAAAACCACATCATGGTACATCATTTCAGTGTGCAGAAAATGCTAACAGAGACATGCCACAGATCTTTTACACAAGGTGCCTAAAACGTCTGTGAAACTCAGTTTCACTTCAGACTTTTGGACGTAAAAATCCACACATTAACTGCACGATGAATGACCAAAGCAGGATCAGGAATGATTTAGCACTCAACTCTTGTGTATGAGCGGATTACAGTGAGCAACTGATCAGCACGGATTACTATGGCATACTGACAGAATTTCTCATTTCATGATTACTTGATTTGCAGGCAGATGGATGGACATCATTGACCACGGAGACCCAAAATGACTAAGCATATGGAAAGAAAATTTACACAGCAGCATGATGGTGGCTTGGCTACTACTGGAGAGGGGAAAAAAAAAAAAAAACAAAAACAGAAAAAACACATGCAACTCTTTCAAATTCCAACTTTGCAATTGAGTCCCCTGGCCTTCACTGCAGCAGGTATAAGCAACCCTACTGTTACCATTTGAAATGCACCAGCTGTGAAGGGCTGAGAGACTTACTTTCAAAATCCAAGAAAAAATGTGCTGCATTGTGGTCTATGTCCCTGGTTAGCACCTTAATGAGATTACCCATGCCAGCCAACCTAAAAATAAAAATGGCAAAATAATTTAGTTCCAATAACCATTTCCTATTTTAAGTACACGCCTGGGTCTCACTGGAGCAGGGCTCCCATTGCGTTTTGCACTCTGGACTCATCAGTTTCTGTTGGGGAGTAGAATTCCTGCACTGTACAGTGCATTTCCATGCCCCTTCTTCTTAGAGAGCAGTGATTGTTGAAAAACTGGAAGAGTTATAATCTTTGACAAAAATAAAGATGTGAATTACTGGCTCTTTTTCATTTTTGTTTAACACATATAAAGAACATGTGACCTATGATGACTGAGCAATTGTTTTGCATAACTGCAGCACTCAATACCAAATATACTCATTATTGTTTAGGACAAAAGGAACCTCAAATGGAACTGGTGTCATCATAGCACTTTTTTACTACCTCTCTGTAATCCAAAACAGATTTTGGAAAGCCTCTCAGTAGTAGTCATCAGTGGCCAATGAACAGTTTTCCCAATAAATCACAAAGTTACAAGCAAAAAACCACTAAACTCTTCCAAAATCAGGAGAAAAATCAAGTTTCAACAGCTCTTCTTATGTTTGCTGTCACATCCTAGCTAAAAGAAATTAAAAGTGGAAAGAAAAATTAAAAAGTTGTTAGATTACTTGAGATCAGATAAATTTTCAAAACAGTTTCAAATGTTACCACAAGTTTCAGAAATCAATACCTGAATAGGAGTATGAAAACTGCATTTCATAACAAAGCAGCCTTTTCATGAACCTTCCCATGTTTTTTACAGAGGCCAAAAATATACCTACTAACCATTGCTCTGAAAGGCCAAGACCACACTAGAGTGTTGCTGCAAGACAAGCAAGATGCACCCAAAAACCTCATCTCAAATTATTTAAGAATAACCATCAACAATCTGACATTCGGATTCAAGCACAAGATATTAAAAAACTAGTCTAACGATACCAATCAACAAGTATATGCCCCACTTTTTCCTGATTTTTACTTTTACTAAAGAATCATGTTTACCTGAAGGGAGATAGCATTACACCAAGAATCATTACTTTATTAGGAGTCAAGGAAACTGAAGCAATGTGAACTCTAAACAAATTGTCTGGCGAAACAAATTTTCAGAGCCTGTGCTGACAGATTTCTTGGTCAAACTAAGAACAGCATAAGATTTATTTTTGGGATCTACAAGATGCAGCAATCAGATAAAGCTTGAGAAGGAAGGGGCAATCAATCCCAAGCTGCTGAAAATAACAAGTGTTTGCTCCAACAACTTCCACAGAAGGACCAAATGACTGCTAAGAATCCAGACTTCTGGCACCGTGACTCTGAGTGTAACCCAGGCGATCACAGGGGACTCTGCACACAGCGTTTCATCAGGAGGTGTATGCTGGCTTTCTCACATGTTCAACCTTCTCCCTGAAAATCAAGGAGATGCAAGACCTACTTCATAACAATTTGAACTTATTTCCTGGAAATTCATATCAGACTTCTCAGCCTGTGAGGAGCACCTATTAATTCAAGGAATTTTTAAATTAGGGTGTTCAGCTGAGATACTCCTCTTGAAAACTAATCCACTAGAACATGGTTCTTCAAAGAGGCAGCTTTTCCAGGATCTTCTATCCCATAGCACAGCAAACTATTTTAAAGCTACACGTGTACCAGTGCTGTATAAACACACAACAGCAGAAAGCAAAGAAATTATTTTCCATATCTCTCAAGCGTGTTCTGTAACACAGGACTGAATAAGTCACTTTATTTCACAGTTTCCCAGATTATGAATGTTCTTCTTGTTGGGGAGCAGACAGAGGCATCCTTAAACAAATATTTTCAACAGGGCCAATAAAAAAACAGAAGTAGAAGCTGCATAATGGTCATCCAGTTTACAGATTCAGATTTAAAAACCAAACCTCAACCTCAGAACAGCATATCACATATTTCAATTCCAACATTAACAAGCAGCAAATATGTGGCAGTGAATAGTGCTAACGGCCTAAAGAGAACTCCTGTACCTGCAATTGCTGCTGTGCTTCAGCTGCACCATGCCCTCCTCCAACAAAATATATTCTGTATCTCAAAAAATGCCTCTGTGTAGGTGTGGCCTTTGTTTTGATATTAACCAGTCTCCTAAGAGTTTACAGGCTCATGAATGTGGTTTAAATATTGAATAACATTACTTGTGAAGATCAGAGTAGGGGCATGCTTATAGGGTTGAAATATTTCAAAGCTAAGTTCACAGGAGAGCACGTAGGCGCTGCAGAACAGATTGTTTCACTGAGCACCTACCACCTCCTAATCCGAGTAGGGAGTTGGGGACTTGGTTCTGCAATACAAATACCTTCATCCCTCTGGAAAGTTTTCCAGGAAGAATATATGGTTTCTTTTCCAAGAGCTAAGTTTAACAAATAGAGAAGCATAATAAAAGTTTTGGCAGTACAACGGAACCTCCAATGCGATATTCAAGCAGAAGATGCAACTGATCTAAAGGCTCTAAAGACTCTCAGTGAAGAGTCTCCCTGAGCAGAGGACAGAAATTGATGATAACGGATTCATTCAACTATGACAGCAGCAAGATGACAAGATGTGCTATAGGAATGTATTTCAATTTACATGAACACAAGGCTGCTTGAACACTTGCTCGTAATGAAGTTCCCAACAAACCTTTCATTTCACATGTTCATTGTACTGAAAAAATCTTGATAAATTTTAGTCACATCAGAATTTTACACACAAGATGTACAATCACATTTGCCTTCTTAGCAGCAAAACAGTCAGTGTATATTCAGGTTTTATGGAGTGCATGGAAATCTAGCCGAAACTGGACAAACCCAGTATTTTTGAAACTTGATTCAAGATGACTGTAACATTTACTCAAGGATCTCAAGCATTCCTTAAAACTGGAAGACCGGATGTCTTTTAAGAATTGTGAAAACAACCATTTCTCCCTGCTGCAATCCAAAAAGACTTCAGGCTATGAAGAGCTTGAAAACTCAATTTCGACAGATATTGAGAAGATGTCATTTCTATAGCACTTTTTTGGAGGATGCTTTCACTCAGCATTCCAGGTAATGAATGCAAGAGCCAAAAGGTCAGAATCTACTCTTCCGGCAAAGCTAAGCATTCCCTTTTGAGCTCTGAAATGACCTTTTAGAAACAAGACCATGGTGCCATCTGTGGGACGTCCCAGATCTGTGGAAGCAGCTGCAGGTCAAAATGTCACAGCTAAGGTTAGATGGTCCTTCACTTTTGTACATTATTTCCCTTCAGAAGGATAGCTGAGCAGCAGGCAGAGCTGACCTGTGGTACTCAGAGGGAACACTACATAAGGGAAAATGAAATCTGACCTTTCAGAGAAGGAGCTGTGTCAGCAGAATATCTGGATCAATCGAGAGTAAAGCAACCTAGCTCAGAGATGTACCAGGCGTCTGACCGGTAAGAAAGAAGATTTGCTACAGATTCTTGTTTTGTTCAAGAGGGCACATCATTTGCAATTCTTCTGGGCCCAAAACACATGAAAGAAGAACTACTGGCTCTAACACGAAAGATGATGACAATTTGCAAATAGGAGGAAACGCAGTCTACAAATCCAGCTATTGAAATTTAGCTTCAGTGACCTCTTCTGCTATTTGATGTCCTGTAAAAGCATCACCAGCATGAAGATTTTGGTAGTTCTGTGAATTACCTTGGTAGTTAAACATATAGTGGCATGCCCAGCCAGTATTCATTTAGCAAGCTCTCTTACAATTTCCTTGCAAGTCCACAACTTCATTTGAAGTAAGTAAAATTACTGGTTTAGAAAATCAGATGTGGTTCCAGTTAGGTAGCCCTGACACTAAGCTTCCACTGCCTAGTCAAGAACATCTCCCAGCACTTACTGCACCCTTCTTGAGCACATTGCCACATCAATCAGCTCCAACTCAAGAAAGACTTAAGCCTGTATGAAGCCCAAAGCCATCAGCAAGCGCTGCTGTTCATTTTGATGTCCTGTAGCTGGGGTTTGTTTTGGAGCCAAACAGCTGATTCAGAGCACTGACTGGAGGTGACCTCTGGGGGTGCTAACCCACCTTTTCAACCACAACTATTCCAGCATAAATGGAAAAAATGCACACTGAAGCTGTAATCCCAATCAAGAAGTATTCTGCATATTGCAATCACTAACATCAAAACAATCACATGTCCAGCCTGAAGAATTTTCCACAGCTTCAAAGCACCAACCTCTATACAACTTTATTTAGTATTTTCATTCACAATACAGTACACTTCAAAACCAGCAAACCAATTTCTCTCCCAGAGGCATTACTGACTTTAAAATTTTATAGTGCAGTGTCCAGAGGCAACTCATGAGGTAAACTAACAGCCTAAGATTCAGTAAAAGCACAAATTTAAACCACTGAAGTTTTCTCCTGCCACGAATGCAACATTACGAGATCAGAGCAGAAGAAAAACACTCGCTTCTGTCCAAAAACTGACTGTCCCTGTGAGGCTGCCCAGAATCCCTGCTGGCATGCTCTGCACTCCAGCACAATACTCAAGCCACGTGGAGCAGGTTATGGGAAATCGGAGCACAAGCCAGGAACATGGCTTAAACTTGACCTACTTGCAGAGGAAGGCATACGGAATGCCACATTGGATTAGGATGATCTGGCCCATTCCAGCCTTATGGGGTCGTATGATGCTGCGTGCAGAGTCATGATCAGACAAGCGGAAAGCAAAGGCATATTTTCAAAACAAGTCTTGCACGCATGCCCTGCCTGTGGAAAACATCCCAACACATTTCAGTGCCCCTGCCCCCCCGGGTAAGCCCGAGGGAAATGTAATAGGAATACGCAATGCAAGTAAATTCATCTGAGCACCAAAGAAATTTCCCCTCTCACACCTGGAAGAAAAACTGCATTAACAAAGGTATTGCTTGCAACTAGTGAGCAGCTGGAGAACTTTCATTACAGGCAAAACACTACAAAGATGTTCATAAGTGATATTTTCTATCTTTTTTTGTTCTATTGCAAGAATAATATGCTTTCAAACTAGTTTTTAAAAACAGTTAAATGAATGGATTTAAAAAAAATTTTCTGATCCGTAAAGAAAACCTTCAAGAAAACATCAGCTTACCTTTTGGATATGCACAGTTTAGTCCCCTCCCTGAAAATCTCATATGTACTTCAGCACAACACTATATGGAAAGCACATCTAATGAAACAGCAAACACTTTGCTCCTGGGATTTGAGTTTTAAATTTTCATTTGGTCATGTAAGTGTGGCATAAACCTCCAATTCAGAGCTATTTTGGCAAAATAATAAGTAAAAGCATGCATAGCATTGAAAGTCTAGCATTATAGTGCAATACTATCATATTATAGCACTTGCAGTGTTTCTACATAAACAAAACACTGAATGTCTCCCTATATTCTTTTTCTAGATGAATAATTCTATCAGCCTGTTTCAAGGCTTATTGCACAGTATCTAGCCATGAATGGGGAGAAGGAAAAAAACGAAAAAGAAAAAAAAAATAAAAAAGAAATGAGGCAGTGGATAGGTGTCTGCCCACATCAGCTGAATCCAAGGCAGCCCTTAGCAACACATGGCATCACAGCCTGGCAGCCTATAGGATCCCGCCAGGCTTCCTCTGCCAGTGAAGCAGCAAAGCTTCACAACCAGTGAGAACGCTTCTGCCCTCAACCTGAAATGCTAGAGACTGCTGCAGAGATGGAAACAGCCGGGTAAAGTGCACTGCAGGAATCACTCTTCTTTGATGGCTGCAACATTCTCCCTGGATACAATTGTGTTTTTCCTAGACTAATGCATATTTATTTCTCTTCTGAATAGTGCTAAAGCAGCATAGATGCCTTCTCACACATTCTAATTTCATCCATTGATGTTAGAAGTGTTTCAAAGCAATAAAGATCCCAAAGTAATATCATATATACCAGAAGAAAAAAATTAGAGTCAATATTAAAAAAAACCCAGCAGCTGTCACTCATTATAACCTTTAGATTTAGGAAGAAGCAGCCTGGTGCCATTAGCTTGAAACAAGTCATATTTTTCATAAGCTGCTTCCATTTTCAGGATTCATCATAGGTCTAGTAATATCACTAATATTAAAGGTAACAGTTCAAGTTGTGTAACGTGTATAGACGTGCTGAATCAAACACGAGTGAAGAGCCAGAGCCACCCCCAGTTTTCTGCACAAAATACAGTTTTACTTTATTGATGGACAATTTTTCAAGCAAGCATTAAGAATTCAGCAGTTTTTACAGACACTTTTGGGATATAGTTCCCAGTCCAAACCCACGCCCAGACCTGCACACGGCTCTGCATTGCTGACACCCAGTGGCCAAAAACCAGGGACTGCAAACCAACCACAATAAGCGTAAAATATTTGAAGGCCAAAAATCCCCTTCCAAACCCCCTAAAACAGCCAATATCACTAAATTACTGAGGCTTCAATCATTAGCATCTCATCTGAAAAGTGGAAAACCAAATTATACAGCCAGATAGGAAATGTTTTTGTACAGGAAAGTAAGTATTTAGACTACTGAAAAGCTGTTTGAAGCTGCCTCTGATGTCAATTCATTTGGCTAAACTGACTTTGATACAATAACCTGTTTTAGCTGAAGCTGTTTTGGGTTTTTTTTGAGATCACACATCATCAATAAAGTCTCCTTCAGAACAAAACTGAATTCAAAACTTGTCATATCAGGAGGATGGAAGTCTGCCAGGGAAAACAGACTAGTGAATAGACTCACATTCCTCAAAACCAGAATTGTAAAGTACGGTCAGAGGAGTGTTTATTCAGTCCATTTTTCCTCTTAGGCAAAATCAATGGAAAGGCACTGAAGAATACACAGTTTCTTTAGAGTAGTCTTAGAGCCTTGTTAATTTGGGAACATTTTAGTGCCACAGCTGACACTGAATAACCTATTTGACAGGGGCTACAATAAAATAACTAAGCATGCTCACACAAGTCTGGAATAAACCCAATTTGTCTGGAAGAATTACGCTTGTTTTTAAAACAGAACTCGTATTGAACAGGGCAGAGACTGTGCTCCAGCAATCTGCTCTGATTTACCCTTCTACACGTAACTGCACAATTTTTCCAAGCGTGAATCTGGGATTAAAAAAATAATTAATTACTCTTTCCTTTTTCAAAGGGACACAAGCCCAACGTGCTTTAGCTTAATTCTGCAAAATGCTCCTTTTAATTCCATCACATTGCAGCCATGGCGAAAACCCATTTTTCCCAGCTCAGAGGCATTTCCACTGCAGGTGATTTACACTCTGCTTTATCCCCAGCGCTGGGGATGCTCAGAGCCTCCTGCAGCGCTGCGATTCCCCAACAGAGGCCGCTGCCCTACCGCGGGATGTTTCCGACCCAGGAGCTGGGAGCAGCATCCCATGGACCCCAGAGCTCAGCACCAGCCCTGTCCCTCCTGCCCAAACCCTGCCTTCTGACCTCCGAGTCTGCCTTTTCTCAAAGTAAACTGGGAACCTTCACTGGGAAAAAAAAAGCCATTTAGTAAGAGCTGTGGCAGATCTACACTTTTTTTATTCTTTTAGAGAAAAGCTGCTCACTCTACAAAAGATGGCATGCCTTTAGGACTGTGCTGTACTACCACATTACTAAGAAAGTTTCATATTTCTAGGATGTCAGCCTATAATTTAAGAACCCTCAAGGTCTCATCTCCAAAAAAAGCCCAAACCCAACAATAATTTGTATGGTAAGTCCTTCTCTTACCAATCACCTCTGTATAAAGAAAAAAGCAAAACCCCAACCAAAATTTAAAAAAAGCCCAAAAATCCCCAAACCAAACCTGCAAGTTTATCTAAATGCTAACAAAGAAATATGTTTTCTATTCCTAACTTCCTAAATAGTCCAGCTGATGTGCCATTTTCATACATGAAACAGCACTCCTGTTCCAGCCTGGTTTGATTTGGAAATGGTTTTCTTTCAGAGGAGCTGAATTCCCATCTATCAGACTGCCACATGTGTCAGTACCACAGCTCAGTGAAGGCTGCACTGAGGATCCCACAGCTTTGGCAGTGCTGCCATCTAATGCACCAGGACAAGGAGTACAAGAGCCCACAGCCCCCTGCAACACTCAGGTAAAGTATTTTCTCTGAGTTCAGTTCCAAAAATGTTGCATCCCTCCAGTGCCTTGCCTTGCAATTCTGTACTAACGAGATCACGACAAATTACCTCGCCATCAAGCTGATGGGTAGAAATAGCCATCAACATATTCCATCTCAAGGGACTGCCACTGGAGTGTCACAGTGCTAAACCACCAACCTTGTGCATGAACCTGACACTGACACCTGAGAATTCAGTTCAGTGACACAGCAGCTCTGAAATATCAAGGAGGAAATGAAGGCCTATGGCTTTCCAAATAATGGAGCTGGAAGGGCAGATTTCCATATTTTAGGAAAGCTTTCTGATTACTCCGGGGACTTTCCTTTTTCTGAGACACAGTCACAGTGTGTTTGCAGGACACAGAAGGTTCATGAAGTACAGCAAGTTGATGATGGCACAACAGAGGATGAGTAGCAGGATGATGCTCCTTCCCATCCCATCTGTTTTCAGAAACAGTAACAAACAGACAGGCAGTAGGCAGGGCAGAGGGATAAAACTGGTCTCTACATGGTTCTATTTACAGTAATTTCACACGTATTAGGCGCACTGGAGTATAAGGCACACTTCCAGGATATGGGCAATTTTCCTTAGTTTGTCCATATATAAGGCACACCGGCCTATAAGGTGCAATTTTTTTTTTTTTTTTTTTTTTTTTTTTTGCAGGGAGGATCCGCATGCAATGAAGTACCAAATTCGTAATGGAATCGTGCCGTTTACTGGCAGGTGTGGGCTTGGCATGGGGCTGCCGTGGGCTCGCACTTCCAGGTTGGCAAATTTCCGAACTTTGTCCATATATAAGGCATACCGGCCTATAAGGCGCACTTATGTGTTCAGATCAAAATTCTAGTCAAAAGGGTGCGCCTTATACACGTGAAATTACTGTATTTGAAGTTTCAAAAGTGACTCTCTGCAAGATCAAGGACCTACAGCTATCTTTGTTACTTCCAGTCACTTCTTCAGATCCCCTCAAAAGACACACCACCAACTACTTTTAATGAACCCGGATAGTTTTTCTTGTTGGAAAGTGTTAAAAAAAAATCCCAACTAAACAAAAAACCCAAAAAACAATAACAAAAAAAACCCCCAACAAAAAAAAAAAAACAACAAAAAAAACCAAAAAAAAACAAAAAAAAAAAACAAACCAAAAAACCAAACAAACTACAACAAACACATAAACCTTCCCCCCCCCCGCCCACCAGTCCAGAATTCTCAAGCTGTGCAAATAGGATAACTTTTTATCTCATTTTCCATTTCTCCCATCATCTCAAATTTTATTTTAATCTCAAAATCAAACTAGAGGTACCCAGTAGGGCTAAGGTATTATAAGACAATTAATTCTCATCCACCTGTTGGAAATACGGAGAAACATTTGCTATTCTTCAGTGATATCATGTAATCTGAAATCCATTAAGATCAGTAACAAATATACAGAATATCATGCAGAGGTATGATTTTCTACAGTGGCCCATCTGTGAACTCTACAGGTCCATCTCATCACCTCAGCAGTTCCTGGGAAAAACCAGGTACACAGTAGAATGGAAAGACATTAAGAATACTGAACACATTTGACAAACACATCTCACTCTGAAAAATATTTCATCTGAAAATACATACTAGAAGAACCACAAATACATACATATTCCTTAAGCACCTGCTTACACAGAGGTTCAGGTTCTATTGAATATTAAGCTTTTTTCCAAGCTTTAACTTTATTCAACAGCAACATGTAGTTGAGTTTATTCCGTTCTTTAAAACTTAACCAAACTTTTACATAGTTTCCAGTTCTTTATTTTACATGAAGCCTGAGTAGGGTTTATCAGTCCCTCCCAACTCCCAACTGGTGATTCCCTGATGATTTATGATGCTGTCAAACATCTGGCAGTTAACTTTGTCTTGGCATAGCTGAAGAAGTTGAAAGCATCAGGAGTCTGACACCCCAGCTTCTGCTGAAGTGGACATCACACCATCTTGACTTATACTCTCCCTTCAATACCTGAAACACTGTTGGTTCATTTTCTTCAAAGAAAACAGAAGTTATTTGCCATGTGCTGTAGCTGTTTGCTGGATATCATTCTTCTTCCTGCAGGCAATATCATTCCCAGCAATGAACCCTGAATTCTCCTAGCTTTTCTGGATGAATCTCACCTTCTTGACCAGAAGCAGCACTGCTCCAGTAGAGGAGTAAGTGGAAGGTGTGAAAGGGTGTGCAAAACCAAGTGCACACATGCAGAGGGAAGAAAGATGGTGATCCTGGGCCTGGACTTGCCTAGATGGACACATGGTCTGAGTCGCTTTAGTGACTCACTTCAGTGACTTTTATAATATATTATTTGCAAAGGCACACAATGCTGTTAATTAAAAGTCTGCACTAGTTCCAACTGCAGCTTTAACAACTCCCTCAAGGACTTTGTAAGCAAAAGTTATTAAAGGAAAAAGATATTTCTGCTGCTAGCACTGGATGTTTTTCTGTTAGTTTATTAAAGATTTAGAAAATATTGCTGCACACTTGCCCACTTCCTAGACTCATTCCTTAACCAAGAGACACATGCCAGTAAGCAAGAAGGACTGTGGGCCTGTACCAGCAACATCATAAACTCTCCTAAGAATGACAAAAATGTGACAATACATCAAAACCTGCAATTCCGCAAAGTATTTTAAAACATGAATTATTCACTAAAATAAAGAGAATTACTTTAGTAACACATCCATATGCCATATATTTCTATATTTCTAATTCTAATTCTAATAGTTTTGACACAGCACTAGAAAATGTTTTCTACTCTTGTCAACAAAACTGATGAAAAATTGTATTGAGTTTGTGTGGCAAGGTTGTGGTGGCACGAGAGCTTCGTAGGGGACTTCTGTGGGAAGCTTCCAGAAGCTTCCCTTATGTTTGACACAGCCAATGCCAGTCAGCTCCAGGACAGGGACACCAATGGCCAAAGCCCAGTCCATCACTGGTAGTGATAGTGCCTCTGGGATAACGTATTTAAGAACAAAAAAAGTTATGGCACAGAATTAATTGTGGACAGAGAAAAGTGAAAATATATGAGAGACACCAAGAACACAGTGCAGACAACCTGGATCAATGAGGAAGAGGACGGACGAGGTGATCCTGGCACTGCAGCAGAGATCCACCTGCAGCCCATGGAGGACCCTGCACTGAGCAGGTGGGTGCCCAAAGGAGGCTGTGACCCTGTGAGAAGCCCATGGTGGAGCAGGCTCCTAGCAGGACCTGCAGCCCTGCAGGAGGCCCATCCTGGAGCAGCCTGTTCCTGCAGGACTGCATCCCACGGAAGGGACCAACACTGGAGCAATTTGTGAAGTAGTGTAGCCCTTGAGAAGGACTCATGCTGGAAAAGTTTCTGCAGGACTGTGTCCTGTAGGAATGACATCCCACACTGGAGCAGGGAAGGGCTCCTCTCCCTCAGGAGGAAGCAGAAGCAGCAGAAACAACCTGTGATGAACCCCATTCCCCATCTCACCTGACTGAGCAGGGAGGGGTAAGATAAAGAATGGGGGATGAAGTTAAGCCTAGTAAGGGAGGAAGGGTAGGGGGAAGGAGCCCTAAATTCAACTAATTTTTCTAAGCTGAGTCTGTTTTGCCCGTGACAGTAAGTGATGAATGATCTCCCCCCACCCATCTCAATTCATGAGCCTTCTGTTGCATTTTGTCTCCCTTCTCCAATTGAGAAGGGAGTGATAGAGTGGCTTTGGGGGGCATCTGGCATCTAGCCTGGATTAACCCACAACACAAATCCATTTAACCAGCTCCCCAGAATTTAAAGGCTTTTTGATGATTAATCAAAAACAGAGGAAAAATAAATCCTACTTTACATTTGGTACCATTACCTTTCCAAAGTGACAGAAGATTAATAGCTGTGCTGGCAAAGCACAATAAGCATGAAGTATTATACAGACATTCTATACAGTAGCTTAGATGACAAGCAGCAGGTTATAAAACTAAAAGCTAACACCTTCAAATGAGCATGTGCTATCTCTTCAGTCTCACAAGCTGGTTCAGAGAACTGGTTTCTGGCATAAGGGATCTGGTTCAGCTCCATGATAGCTATACTAAAGAGACAGAGAGAAAAACCACCAAAAATTATCTCTTCATTCAAATAGCTCAAGAAGCTGCACAGTCTTCAAGGGTAAGTTCACACAAGTGGCCAAACCACTTTAACTCTGTGCATAATGGAAACGCCTTCTTTGAAGTAAAGGGACTTCACATCACTCTGGTGAAATTTTCAAAATCAGCCTCACCAGACTGTGTGGTGAGGCCCTGTGCAAACAAAAACCAAACCCCTGCAGCCTGATTTAGCATCTTCAGTCAGGGATCAAGACTCCCAGGAAACACCACAAACTTCAAGAGTTGTTGAAGGAAAAGAGGGAAAACAAGCTCTTGGAGCGAAAATTACTAATAATGAAACTCTTGTTTTTTGTCCTTTAACATACTACAACTTTGCTTATTTGTCAGCAGTTTTCAAGCAGGTTTTCAATTCTTACCTACAGCCAGTGCTGCACTCTGTTCTTGGCCTCCAGTCTGTTTTAAAAGAAAAAAAGAGATTATGAAAATTAATTTTTTTTACACCAAAAGTCTTAAAAGCAATGCAATGTGACCTTGGAAAAGCAAACACACATCTGTTCCAGACATACTGTTCTTATGTATCTACTTCATAAACATAGTTCTGGATCCATATGCCACTGTGACTTTTAAAAATATGCTAAGAAAATATAATTCAGAACTGTGTTTTATCTCTAGGCATACAAATAAACAGGGAATGCCATTATTTGGCGATGAATGTGCTTCCAGGGAAAACGGCTGCCATATTAGATAATTCATAAACACACATATTCCAGAATAAATTTAATATCTGAAGAGTCAAAGCTGCCATAAAATACCAATGGCAAACTCTTCCACTTGCATTTCACATTGCTTTAACAAGAAAATCACACAAGATTCTAATCCAACCACACAATGTGCACTTGAAAAAATTTAAGTCTTGGATGCTGACCTCCAGAGAAGGCATTTTCAAGTCACCACTGAAAACCATTTGCTTAACAAAGAAAACTAGTGTTCTTGAACAGCCTCAGTGTGCTGTACACATCATTACTACTCTCCTAACATGGTGAAATAATTATGCTAACAGTACAGTTAAAAGGAGAAGATATGGGGTATTACAGTAACTCAAAGCTTCACAGGAAATAATAGTGTAACATTAACTAGAGAAAGCTCTGAAGATACACAGCAGCACAGGCAAGAGACAGAGTGGAGACTACAGTGAGAATGACTCTTCACAGCCCAGAGAATTGAATATAAGCAAATAAATGATGACCAGACACAGTTAACAACTGTAGGAATTTAACTCTCCATTCTTTCAGTGCATGCATCTCCCTCAAAGAAGCTTTCCCCTCGACCAGGCTTAAGTTTGGGTAGCAGCTGCTTTTGCCTTTGCCCTCTGACTTCAGCTTCCCCTTTCTCAGAAATAAGCAACAGTCAGTACTTCAAGACTAAAACATGGTTAACATCACTGTCTTTGTAGGACCTTCAATTCCCTAAAATGCACCCACTCTCATTAGGCATATTTTAAATATGGTTGGGTTTTTTTCCCCTTCTCAAGTCATGCTTGAGATCGCTCAATTTGTGCTTTGAGACAGCACATCAAAAATAAACCCCTGGAAATCACAGGTCCGCTGCAGGTGAGGGCTGAGCACAACTGACATTGCAAAGAGAAACTGAAATCAAAGGGCGACCCAACACTACTGTAAGAAGTTAATTTCCTGAAAAAGAGTGAAAGAAAAGTCAGATAGGACTGAGCTATAAACAAAAACAAGAACTCTAAATTCATTAGAATGAGCAGGCTATAGAAATAATTCTGAAAGTGAAAGAAAAAAAGACCACTGTAGCAGCTAGTCTAGGGACTTTTTTAAAAAAAGGTGTCCTCTAATGGTACTAGTTCATTACTACAGAAATACCCATATTTCCAACTGATAGAATTATTAGGTTAAAAAAATAAAAAGAAGATTGCTCTGCTCTTTCCATCTTTCCGGACACAATACATAGAGACGCAAGCACTTACCACCTGCAAGAACAATGTGCTGATGCTCAGGTGGCTTTTCCTGAAGGCATCAATGAATGAGTGGAAGTTAATAATTAACAAAGCCTTATAGGACTCTTGTGGTAATGAAGCCAGGAGGAGAAAAGCAAAGCCATTAGGCAAAAGGGAAGCAGCCAGGAAAGCTCAGAATTATAGGTCATCATCAATAACAGGCAGAGCACAGGAGTCCATTAATTTGTTTCCTATCTTTCAGTACCTACAAACAAGCCTTTGTGCAAAACAGCTCACACTGAGTACTATGGATGCTGTCGCTTGGTTTATACTGGGAAGCTGATAGGTATTTGATTTTGTTGCTTAGTGTGCCTTCACATCATGGTATTTTAAATTTAAAGGTTACACTGAGCAATATAATAAAGCACTGCCTAAATGGATAAGGTATTGACTTGCTGATCTCTAGTCAGGGACTAACATCAGCAAAGATGAGTTAAAATAGACAGATGTGAAATGATTGGTATAATGGATTCTTTACAGAATTAATTTTTACACTTTGGGTGCACCTTAATTCAGACAAAAGCGTTTCTACATGAACAACTCTTTCAGGTTCAAAGTGCACTGCTTGGGTTTTCATGCTGGGATAGAGGATCGGCAAAACCTCTGAGCTTCTTTTTGACCTCAAGGTTTAGATCTGTGGATTACCATAGAAATACCACAAATGGGCACAAGATGAGACATATAAATTACACAAATTAATAGGTAGTGAAAATTGAGTAATTCAGACCCAGCATTTTTCAGTTCCTTGCGAGAAGTTTCTTTGAGGTAGTCAAATATTTAACGTTACATTACAGAGAAAAACATTCTGGGTAGGAAAATTAACTTTACTCAATAAGTTACAGCTCATGGAGTCAAACAGCAGAAAGATTAATGCATCCCATCCCAGGGATCTCATTTAGACACAAAACCCCTTCCCTTGCTGCAGCCTAACCTCACCACAGCAGAAATACACCAAAGCACACGCCAATATCTCAGGCCAACTACAACAGAAATGCAAAGAATTGTCACAACAGTTGAAGAACTAAAATGGAAAACTGTTGAGAGCCATCAGAGAGGGACAGTGAATCATCTAAACTGCAGCATAACAAACAAAATCAACCATCATTCAGTTTGTCACAGAAAAAGTCTGTAACAAGTCAAATGGCACCCAGATGAAAAAGAGGCAGTAAGTAAACTTGGCATCATTGAGAATAACGAAACTGGAGGAAAAAAAAAAAAAGAAAATGGCTAACCACTGAGTAAGCCCTGTACTTTGGGTATCCACCTCATATTGAACTGATGCTGCTTAACTCAGCAATACGAGAAAACAGATTTCACATGAGAACAGCTAACCATTAACTTCCAGTATGAAACCACTGTTTTCTGCCCAGCTCTGGCTGAATTAATTAAGAAGCCTCTACACTCAGGCACAGACTTGTCAGTGACTGTCAGTCATGATTTGCTACAAGAATGATGATTTTTCAGGCTTTCCAACACTCAGGTTTCTTCTGCCTATTAAAAACTGAAAACACTGAGTGATAAGAAATAGAGTAATTTCACGATTATAAGCCACACCTTTTTCATTGAAGAATCCAGCCTACACCAGTAGTGTGGCTAATCATCAGGTGCGGGTTATTTATGGACAAATCCCAGCGAAATGCCAACCTGTAAGTGCGAGCTGGCCGGGGAGGGAGCTGCCATGGCTGGCCAGGGAGCTGCAGCCAGGTGGACAGGGGGCAGGTGGGAAGCGAGCTTCGCAGGGCGGCGGGGCCCCAAACGGGCAGGGGGGTGGGAGTGCCGGGGCCCACGGCACGGGAAGGGTGCGTGAGGCTGCGTTTAAAGGCTCCTCCGCTCTGTGAAAACTGTTTGCAATTTAAGCACCTGACAGCAAACCCCATGCAGCCCTGAGTCCGCTCTGCCCGCCTTGCCTCCGCAGGGCCAGCCTGCCGAGCTTTCGAGCAGCACAGGGAGCCGCTGCCGCTCAAAAGCAGCATGGGGAGCTGCAGTAGCCAGAGCCGGGACCTACGGCATGGGGGGCGCCTGGGGCTGCATTTAAAGGTTTCACCAGTCTGTGAAAACTGTTTGCAAATTGAGCAACTTGATAGCAAACCCTGTGATCGCGCTATTCTAACTCAATACCTTGTTACACATGGATACTCACTTTAAAAAAAAAAAAAAAAAAAAAATGTGGCTTGTATTCCGGTGCGGGTTATATATGGACAAATCCTGTGGTCTCCCCGGCTACCCGGATGTGCGGCTTATAATCAGGTGCAGTTTATAATTGTGAAATTACTGTAATTAGCAACAACTTTGCACCAAAAATCTAAATTAATTTCTGTGTACTCAACTGGCATCCCAGCTCATCAGGGAACTTCAGAAGGTATTAACTTCACAAAGCTTACAACACTTACTAGGAAAGGATTGCAGGGATTCATGTACTCTATGGGAAACACTTCACACCTAGACTGAAGTTGTTTTCAAAACCCAAACTGACTGCTACTTTGACAGAGCAAATGTTTAAATTCCTAGTTTGCAGTTCAAGCTTGCACTAGAATTTTCTTGGTAAGCATCACCAACTTCAAATCCATTCAAACCAGCTGTGGACTATGACACAGATGGTCTCAGTTCATTAATCTTAACAGGATCTAGCTCAAAGACTACCTGCCCTGGCAATTTTTAGATGCCCCTGCTCTCTTGGTTCAGTTTCAGATTTGAAATAAAGTTTGCAGAGACAGCTCTGAAAACTTGTTACCCTTAGAAGCACACACAAAAACACAAAAACCAAGCCCAGTCCAAAACAGAACCGCAAGTCAAATATATTCCACATCTTGTGGGTAATAAAAAGAGAAAACTAAGAAATGTTTGGTAATAAAATTTGACTTTTACTTCAGTAACAATAACAGATGTCCAAGCTATAAAAAATAATTTATTGCTAAGATCATGTTTCAAAGGGAGCTTCAGGGCATCTGCAGATGAACCCATGGCTCAATGCTAAATGGATGTGAACTCTGGTGTTTAACATGAGTGACTGTAGACAAAAATTCTTTTATATCTGTATGGCAATTGTATATGAGACTAAGATTAGCAAAGCAGGCAGGCTACCACTACTGCAAAGTGACCTCAGATCTACATGAAGAGCAAATGTAGTGGTTGCTTGCTGTAAGACAACTTTTTTGACTTCTGACTGTAAAACTCCAGCTCAACTCTTTCTTCTCCATGCATATTCATTGCATCTTAGAAGTCCACATGTTATATTAAATCTTTCCCTATCCTGTACAATTTCTAAATGCTGCCACAGTACCTAATATTACTTGCTACACTCAAAACCATGTTTTAAATTTGTAATTTAATGATAGAGATGGACTTTGACTGTATCAGAGGGTCTAGCGTTCCATTACAATTTTTCAAGCTTGTTTATTTTCCCTGATTATTACACTTTCAAAGCATACATTATCTCTAAACTGTTACCATTGCATAGCAGCTTCACTTCATACCATCTTAATTTCAAGGTGATTTTTTTTCAATACCTTTTGTAGTTAATGTATCATGTTAAATTGTTGTGAACTTGGCAGTGGTGAGTAATGGTTGGACCTGATCTTGCACATCTGTTCCAACCTAAAAGATTCCTTGAAACCTTTCAGAAAAGTTTAGATGCTGCATTATAGACCAATAGGAGGGGCACAAGATTTTATACATAAACCCCTCTCAACAACTTAAGGAAAAAGGGCAAACTAAAAGCATGTATGGCAGGAGAGGAAATTCACACAAAACTAGTATTCCACATGAAAACTTATTTATTATATTTCATCCAGTTACACATGTATTCCGCAACAAACTTAGTGAAAACAGTAAATTAAACTATCATGTTCATTTTTGCTTCTCAAAACTCTACATAGAAAAAAACCCTGCAAGCTGAACATCAAGTAGAAGCAATTTTTTAACCAAATAGGAATTTATACACTTCCAAATAAGATTTTTACTTTTAGAAACAAGTTGAGAAAAATAAATGTTAGCTACCCAGAAGTCAAATAAGGAATTTTAGTAAAACAGAGATGGGACTTCTTTAGTTGTTTAATTTAGAGTTGGGTTTTTGTGGTTGGCTGCTTTTTTTGGTAGGGGAGTAAGGGGTAGAGCTATGGTACTTTAGTTCAAGCAACACAGCTTCTTGTTTTACTGAAGGAAAAAGAAAAAAAGCCTGCAAGAATTATTAAAGCAATTCCTGTGTCTAATAGTCAATACTCAAACAACTGAACTTTTGCTAACATCTCCGGTATTTTTTTTGAGCTTTCATAAATCCAAATCCTGAAGTGATTTAGTACTGGATATAAACCAGAGAACTTTTATGAACCCTTTAGAATTCAGGCTTTCACTCCTCAAAGAAACTACTAAAATATTCCTAAGGTAGGAAGAGATATGGGATATAATTCCTACACCTTTCAATGATATTGGCATTTACTCTCTACTGTACATTTAACTTCCCCATGACTACTGGAATCACTGTTTTGCCACAATAGATGCTTCCTTTGCTGTGATGCTGTTAACACCCAGTTGTGAAGTGTTCCTGAATACCACCTGAGTGATTCAACAGTTTATTTATCTAAGATACACAGATGATGCAATTTATTAGAAATATAACAGAGCTTAATCAGACAGTTCTGGCTCAATATGGTCAAAACAGAAATGAAACCATGCCCTGTCCCAGGAAGTCTGCAGCAGTGTTCACCCACTTGCACAGCACAAACAGTAAGACAAGGAAAAGTCAACAGGGCTTTCCCATTCACATTATTAGTGGTGCAGGAGCAGCTCTGAGCAATGCCAAGACCCACAGCTCTATTCCTAAAGCCTGAACAGAGGAGTCCTTATTCCTTACAATCTAGAATTCTACTCTCAGGGTGAAAAAACCCTAATACTTTCCTCAGGACTGTACTAGGTCATATCAACAGCAAGGAATTTCTCTCACAGAGAATACCCAACCCCCCACCAAAAACAAACAAACAATCCCCAAAGCCACAGAAGAATTACAGTCACTTATCACCTAAAAGATCTTTTTATTGGTTTTAGTGAGTTCTGTTCATCAACAATATCAAAGATTGAGAGCTTAAGTCCTAGTTACCCTCCTGATAGGTAAAACTCTAAGATGAACTTAGACATAAGCTGATTATGCAACAGAGAGAAGTATCCCATAGAGCATCTCTGCTCAGAGACAATGGAAGTGTTTATTTCAGATTGCTAAGAACACAGTTTAGATATTTAAAAGCCTGAAAAGCCCTTCCAACGGACACCAGCAGCAGTAAGTTCTGCCACAGGCCCAGGGCTGAGCAGTTTGTAGGTGACAGTCAAGCAGTTCACTCCAACTCCTTCCCCCAAGGTCCCCAGTGCTGCCCTAGCACACAGATCTCAGCAGAGGCAGCTCCTTCCACTTGCAGCTCATCCATAAAAGCAGTGTGAACAAGTTACAAGACTTTCCAAAGGGACTCCATGACAGCCTTGGGACAAATAGCAATTTCTGTAGAGGAGGACAGAGGAGCTGTGCTTCCACCAGAGGAACTGTCACAGAGCACTGAGACTCTTGAGAGTGCCTCCAGCTTGTCCAGGAGCTCTGTGAGCTCCACCTACACAAAGACTTGCAGTAATTGTCACAGCTACAATTAAAACACAGAAGAGGCCAGCTTCTCCAATCATCTACACATTGCAGTAATACAATTGCAGTTTTGAAGTTATTCCAGTAAAAACATGGGTGATTGGAACACTAAAAGCAATTGTATCAGCTATTAGCTGTTTAGAAAGGAAGACTCTAACCAAGCTATTTTAACCTGGGATCTTAAATGTTTATTAGATAGCATGCAAGATGGAAAAACATAAAAAATTTACAGAATATAGGGCAACACATGAGAGAGGTAACATGGGAATGTTCAGGTTCAGCTCCTAGGGACTGGTGTGTGTATTCAGCAGCTTTGTCCAACAGGTAGGAAAATAAACCAAAAAACAGGAGCTATACAACAAGATCGTAATCCCTGTACTATAGTTTAATGGCACTGAGTCTCAACAGCTACACACTATTTCTTTTCAATAGTTTCTCAAATTAATTCCATGATCACCTAAAAAGAGGCAATCTGCATCAGAGGGAGTTCAGATGGAACGTGAAGGAAAGCTTCTTCACTGAGGGGGTGCCTGGTCACTAAACAGGCTCCCCAGAGAAGTAGTCATGGCACCAAGTCTAACAGAGTTCAAGAAGCATCTGGACAATGCTTGTAAGTTATATGATTTAGTAGCAGGGAGACCTGCAAGGAGCAGAGAGCTGAACTTGATTATCTGTGCAGGTTCTTTCCAATTTAAAACATTCTATGATTTTAAATAATAAAATTGCAATGATGTAGTCCAGCAGTAAGTTGAACACTAACAAGAATGAAAGTACTGTATGTCTGTAGTTCAAGTTCCTACAAAGTTAAAAAAACCCAACAACCCTCCCTCCACAAAACCTAGAATTATCCTTTAGTAAGTACTTAAGAGTTCTTCTCTAAGGAAGTGAAATAAGGGACATCTGACATTAACCTAATAGAACAGGCCACTATGAATGTCCAGTCACCTGTCTCAACAACTACAGCTTTTCAGGTCAAATGTCCTCCTGATGAGAAGTTTACATATTTTGCTGCCTTGTTTAAAAGTGACTTTTCAAAAAGTCAAAACAACCCTTAAATTAATGCCTTTCATTTGAAGGCTCATTGGACAAACAGAATTAAACAGTTCATGTTGTCCTGGGCCACTATTTACAGGTAAAGAAAAATAGCAGCTTTACCTTCATAAACAAATCGGCAGGCTGAAGTCTCAAGCAGAGCAGAGTTTACTAAAGAAGCCTTTAAACCAAATTCAAAACTCACTTATTTTTAAATAAATGCTCTATTAACTGTTGCAATAAGAGTACTACATGTAAAAGAAGGATATTTTGGCTCAACACTGAATTCTACTTGAATACAGTGAAAAAATCTTGTCACTGATCATTTGCAGATTACTAAGATCCTCATTCAAGCTTTAACTTATTTTACATCTACTGTGGGGAAAAAGATTCCACATTATGTTTCCTCAGCATAAGCACATTTATTTACATTGATAATATACTTTATAAAACTTAAAGAGACACAGCATTGTATAAAAGCTTCTAACACTTCAATCTATTCCTGTGCTATAGGAGTGAAGCACATTAAACAAGCCCCAAGATAAAATACAGGGAATAAATACAAGACAGCTCAGGTCTGCCTAAAACAAGTCAGCTATTCCTTGTTTTTGCCTTAGACACCACCATTAATGCAAAATAAATGCATGCTGGTAGAATATCAGCATCATGATCAGAATTTCTACCACATCATCTTCAGTGCCAAAATCATAACAAGTACTTAACCTCCATGTATTAAGAGCCATTTACACAAACCCACTTTCACATGGATGAGACATCAATTCAAGAGGCTCTGCTGAATTTATAGACAAAACTACAGTAATATATTTTGAGCAACAATACCAAAATAGTTTTTAACTTCAAGCACAAATGGGAAGTACAGGTGGTTTCAGTTGTCCAAAAGACATTTTTTCTTTACATGTTTACATTCATTCATTGTAACATCACTGTTGCAGATTATTCTTTTACCCCTGATGTTCCCACATTACCCTGGTGTTGGTATCTGGTAGGCTTTGCATTGAAAGCTTTCAGAAGTATTTGCAATGCCACCACTTTCTGTGTTGGTTACATAGGTTTCCTCAAACAAACAAACAAACCCTTCTGAAAGCAGCCATTAAAAGCTACGCATTTATAAAATCTATTTCCTTGTTTAATAGAGAAAACATTTAGCACTGAGCAAAACAAAACAGAACCTAGCTTTATATTTCTTGCAGCATGTTTGACTTTTATATAAACTTCCCCACCAGTCAAAACCAAACAGAATTCTGTAAACACATGGAATAAGGCCTTACTCAAATACAGCCTCTTCTGCATGAGATCCTTCACTTCAAACCTTTTTAGGTACACAGATATGGGGACAACAAATTTTCCTGCTCTTTTTAAATTTAACACATATTAAGGGATTTGCAGGAAAATACTCACATTGTTACTGAAGAAGTTTTAAAAGATTCTTCTCAAGAGGAAGCAAAACACTTAAAGATGTGTCAGCCAGGCAAATGTTACTTTCATAAGAGCTATACAAGCCACAACAAAGAGTTCTCAAAATTAATAAGAAAATGGCAGGTATGCATTTGCTTCCACTTTGTAAACATAATACTGAAGGTGTTTTCATATTTATCAAAATTAGCATAAATGCAAAACCTGTTAATCCAGCCACAGTGCAATATCAATACTGGAACAGAGACTTCACAACACGTTAATCAGTTTGCTCAAAACATCTCCCCATCATCATTACAGGGGAACAATTTCAAGTTGCATGGAAAGATTTTTAAATCTTCATGCATGCAGACAAGTTCAAGCTAACACTAACAAGATAACACTAAAACGAGAGTGAACAATTATCAGAGATTATATGTCAAAGCAGAAGACAATTATCAAGATCTTTTCTGAACCACTGATACCCTGGAAAAATCATCCTATACATGTTAAATTAGTGTAACGAAAAAGAACAGCTAATACAAGAAAAATAGAGCAAACACTGAAATGTTACACATTTTCAGTGTCTGTGATAATGGACAGTTGAAACATCATAAGCAAAAGAAATACCACCTGGATAAAATGGGTATGCATATCTTCTACAACCATTTGGGCTAGTCTGCACCACATCAAGGAGCAGCTGGGTTAAAATTTTTATTGTGGCACCAGTCATGCAAGACCCAGACATAAACACACTGCCCCAAGGGATGCAGTCACATTCTCTTTTCAGCACAGTCCCAGAGTTGGGGGCCTGAGCTGAGAACCTGGATCAGGTCTAAAACACAGTAAAGCTCAGCAAGCTCTCAGCTTCTGTCTTTCCAAATCAAAGTTACTGCTGGAAAACAGTGAAACCAAGTTTGTGAAGCACTACCCCAAGCTAAAAATGACTTACTGATCCTAAAGGAAATACTGAATTAAGACAAATACTTTACCACAGCTGCAGACAAAGAACTACTTCATAGAACTACCAGTTTCACTCAGTATGGCCATCCTGTTAAACTTCTCTCCAAGAGAGATGGGCAGATGGTGGGCTGGAAAAGGAAGCCAAAGTAGGGAAAAAGACAGAATACTCCAATTCTAGACTAATGAGATTTTCAGTCTTTTGTAAAGGGCATGCTATGCACTCAAATTTAGTGAAAGACACACGTTACTTACATCATATACAATCAGAATAATCCAAAGTATTATCCTAAAAGTTACTATCATATAATTATAATATAATAATGTGGTTCAAAACTTATGCTGGCAATACATAAGTTACATCCGTATAGTGCTTTGCTACCTCAAATGGTGGTACATTACATGCCAGAGATTTTTTCTACTGTAAGCTGAAGGTCATACACTTTCAAATGCAGTATTTAGGAATGAGACTCATATGTATTTTAGCTACAGGAACTGCAATTTTACAGGCAAAAAACCTCTTGAAATAATTGCTCAGAAATTGCTGTACTATGCAAGTCATCTTTATATAAAAAAAAAGACTAAAGAAATAAAACTTCATTTTTACTATATTGTTCTGATGCACATTGCTGACTACTATAAGCTTTCAAAACTTTCCTATCATTGATCTGGGTTTGGCAGAGTAACCAAACCAAGCTTTTTAATATTCTCTGCAACAGTTAAACAATAGAACTTTATAAACTCATCCCTGACTGCTTATAAAATTTAGGCAAATTAACTGGCAAGTGAAGACTAATAAAGCATCTGTAAATGCTTAAGTCATGAAAGTTCAATGTTTTCTTATTGGTTAGGATGTGTTTCCATGTTCATCCTTGAACCCACATCACCCCATTTGGGCTAAGAACCTCTTTTGACACAAGTTTAATGAGCCCTGCAGCTCAAGTAGCAGCAGTAAGCAGAAAGGTAAGATCTAAGCTTTACAGAAGGTGTAAAGTATAATTACAGAGGAAAACTGATCCTTCCTTCATCTACAACATTAAGTATCTGAGAAGTGAGCTGTAACTCTGGCACCCACTATCAATGTGCATATGATTTTACCTATGTCAAGACATTCAAATGTCCTAAATTCTCAGGTTTCCTTGTGATTGCTGTGATCTTAACTTATGGGCTGGCAATCTGTGATTAGGTGGTCATGGCTCTTCACTGATGATCCTATTATTGTTCTGTACCTAAACGCAGCCTGCACATGACTTGGTGTGTCTGGGAATCAAAAGATATCCATAGTTTTGTTATCATACACTATTGTAAGTGAAAACTAGGGCTCAACAAAATCCACTGAATAATTACAAGCACATTAATGGCACCTTCCAAAGCATCTGGACTTCTGTTAGAGCTTCCTTTTTTCTCTCTCCCGACTCTGCAGCACTATATTTGAAGTTTCACTGCTTGCACTATCACAGTTCAAATAATATTTATACAGGACACAGTACAGACACATTGTATTTCCCTCAGCTAAAAAGGCAAACAGACTATGTCTAACATACCGTTACAAGGGGAAAAAAAGTCTTTTTTTCTCTTATTGAGAGAGCAGGAACTTAATCAATTTGTATTCCAATTTAAATACCCACATGTTATCCACTGCTACTGAGATTTTGGTCTGGTGAGCTACGGACAGTTAGAAAGAAAAAATACTGCATTAACTACTTCGTGCTTTCAACAGATCAAAATACTTTGTACTCCTTGGCCTAAAACACTATGGAAAAGAAAGAAATATTTCACAAGCAAAGAAACCCAGACAAGTGTTTACCAGTTAGCAGTATCCTCTTGCAGTCTTAAAAGAGAACTCCCTTCTTCAGATTACTGATGCAGCAGCTCGTCCTCACAATCTGAAAAAAACAGAAGATCCCCATTAAATATAAACAATACATGGTATTTCAATCACATGAACCAGTGCCAAGTAAATCAAAGTTAATCCTGCAGTGCCAAGGAACCTACATAATCCTTTAGGAATGCAAATGAAACATGCCAATTTCAAAAACACTTGGTGATTTTATGGGAGTGACATTACAAGCAAACAGAGAAGCATCCTAACAAACTCTTCAGTGAGTCAGTAAGGCTATTAGCTAGCCATGATCACAAGCATCAGAAATAGAGCATTGCATCTCAGCATTACCAAGTCAAGTTACATATAGTTACAGCACAAAAAATAGAGCATTACATCTCTGCATTACGGAGCTGAGTTACACATAATTGCAGCAGAAAAAAGTAGGTCTCGGTTCAAGCTTTATTTACAGTGGCACATATATTGCACACAGGGAAAATACCCTACAGTTTTCGTAAGTTAAAGAAAAATACCACCAATAAAAATTTTTACCTACCTGAACTTCCCTAGGATTACTAGGATTTTCTGCTTCAAAACTAAGTTTCTGGTTTAGAAAAATTAGTATTTGTATGGTGACACAAAACAGCATTTCCTATGGAAATGCAGCACTGAGATCCCACTGTAAGCACTTGGAGGGTACTTCAGCTCATTTAGATTTATATAGCAAGCAGCCTACTTTTTTTAGTACAGTAACTGGATGATGAACTGCTCAGAACTGGTACCTTTCGGTTGTAGTGAAAGGTTCATAAGGCTTTTCCCTTTGGGGTTTTGTAGACTGCTTCTCTTTCAAGGATTTCAGCTAATTTAAATACTTAAGTGTTGTCACTTAATCGGTCTCTAGTAAAACTACTGCTTCCCCTGTTTCAGGTGTTCCTGGAACCATAATCCTTCTTTTTAGTATCTCACATCTCAAAGTTTCCTTTTAAGAGTGATCTTCCCATTTTGTCCTCAGTTCTCTTTCTACTTCTTAAAGCAAAGTCAAGTATATTCTGCAACACATCTGTTTTTAGCACAAATTTGGTTTAGAAATATAAAATCCTTGTCATGTAATTTCAAATCCAGCTGAGGAGGCATGAAATATTCAGTGTTAATTTGTATTTAATCAGCTATCAGCAGTCCCTCTTACATCAGGTAATCCTGATTTAAAAGCATTTAACAAAAATATGTCGCTTTGCAGTTAAATTTTTAATCACTAACACCACAACACTACTGATTTGTCAGTACGGCTTGGGAAGAGTGGAGGGAAGAGGAATAGTTATAAAGTATCGAGGCTGGAGAATGATTTTAGTCACAGTGAAAATATCATCGAAAGATGCCACCCATTGCCTCCTGCCCTCTCTGCAAAAGATAAACTTGTATCCTGAAGACAGGAGAAAAGGAGGCAAGGACTCTAAGACACTATGAAAAATGTAATGGCCAAATAAAACCAAGGGATCCTAGTCACAGCGACGCTGAAGCAAATAATGCAATAGTTGAAAAGCAAAACCAAAAAAAGAATAATATTAACTAACCAAAACTTTTGACAATTTGTGTCAAGGCAGCATCTAAGATAAGCAACTGCCTGTCAAGTTAATGTGTTGGTGGGTTTTTTTCTGCAAGTGTTGTAAGATGCACTATGTGTCTTTCTTGCAGAAGGGGAAATCTACAGAACACCCAAAACACATTCACTCTGTTAGTGCATATGTTTTGTTTTATCAATTGCTCTGCCACCCTATTCAGTCCCTTTCATTCATGGACCTCTTGCCAGACAACTGTATAGGTTAACAACTATCTTATAAAATGAATGGAAGCCATAAAATCCTTTCATTCATGTTGCTTGGCAAGAGCTGAGCAGAGTAGTTCTACCACTGCCTGCAGTCCATAACAGGATTGAAAGTCCTGCTGCCTGAGTGACCATATAAGAAACTCAACAAGTTCCTTCAATACACTCAAATCAAAAACACTTCCTTCTACCCTGCTACACTGCAGTATGAAAAGCTTCTTATTCACTACCAAAAATGGATTTTTTTCAAGCATGATTGATCATTTCATTAAACAGAAAAATTGTTGTATTTCCACTGTTGAACTGTCAGGACACATAGCATCACATTGCCAAATTTGAATGGTTAAATCTCCTTCATTTCTCTAACCACTGAAATGAGAAGCAGGCTTTTGGTTTACTGAAAGGAACTGGAGACCCTTCTGCCCTCTCCAATCCTGCACTGCCCCCACTCCTGGCTGCTCAGCATCTCCTGTGCTGTAGTTCCTCTTCCCCGACAGCCCATTCCTGCAGACCAGCTTCAGGTGAGAAAGGGAAGCTATGCCAGCAGCAATAGCTGTGGAGCAATTCTGGATGGGAGAATTCCCCTGGCAGAAATGGCATATGTTACAGTGGATTGAAGAGATGATGGAAACATCAGAAAAACAGTGGAAGCACAACATCTGCCAGCACAGGGCAAAGAATATAGCCTAGTGTGACAGGGAACTGGAGAGGAAGGAGGCACAGGAGCACTGCACATGGAAAGGACAAGGGTGCTGAAAAACAGAAAAAGCTGCAGAAAACATGGCCCTCTTGGAAGATCTCTACAGCTTTCAAGGCAACAATTCCTTATATATATGATCTAGATTAATCTGATTCAGTCCCTAAAACCTGTCAAGAGATTTTTTTTTTTTTTTTCTTTTTAAATAACAAATTCCCAAACTATAACCTATGGTATAAATAGGATAGCTGAGAAAAACCAAGTTAGCTGCCATCTTAGATTTGTTCACAAACTAATTTTCTTTATTTCAATAGACCTTTGTGGAGCAAATTAACACTGTTTCTTTGACAAGCTAATGAGAATAGCAGGTGAACAACAAAAGAGTAAGCTCATTCCCAGGAGATATCCTTGCCTGCCCTCCACACACTGTGTTGGCATAGCTTTGTAGGATGATGAATTCAAAAGAAGGAAGCAGACAATAAACCTACTCATTCCTGCTAAATTAGGGAGACTTCACCTCTTGATGTAAGCAACCATCCCTTACTTCATTAGTTTTGTCACTTAAGGGGAAGGTGGAATCAGTACAGCACCTGATTAAATCTTGTTCTCCATACAAAATTAATGTTCAAGAAAACCATTAGCCATAAAGATGCAAAAAGTCTTCTGTGAATCGCATGGTGTTTGCTGTTCCCTGGCACACATGTTTCAACAGGCAGAGGCACAGCCACTGCTTCTCAAGCCTCCAAGTTTCACACTCATTTGAGCTACAAGGAAGATAACTTTTGAGAAATTTATTAACGGCTACATCCTCTGGATCAAAGGGAAAAGCCAGTAGCACAGGGCTTAAATTTTACTGAGGGACTCAGGGTACTCCATTCAAGACAGTTTGCTGAAATATTGAGGCAAAACAGGCAGTTATTGTCAGATAGCAGTGTCTATAGAGGGCTTCAAGTTCAATAATTTTCCAGTCTCTGCCACCATTTAAGCAAGACTGACACAACCAAGGTAAGGCCCATGTCAGAGCTGGCTTCACATCTTCACAAGAAGGTAACAGAAATTACTCAGGGCTGAGATGCAGAGGTCAGTCTGTCCTTAAATTCTGCCCAAATCCCCAGCTGCTGACCCAACAGCCCACCTTCCAGTTCCCTGCCTTGCTCCAGTCAGAAATGCATCCCAAGGACACTACTGAAGTGACCATCTGGGGTGGCCTGAGATGCCATTTCATTTCCTCTTTATTTGGTAACCTATACAGCATCTTCAAAAGGCCAGGCAAATATAGATTTCACAACTTTGAACATGCAGGCTATTTCAACTCAAAAGCTTTATCTGAATTCCATTTAAGAGTAACTCTACCTAACCTGTATACCTAAGACTGTTGTATAGATATGATGCACATTTAAAAATCCTTTTATGCACATTATCTTTGCCTGTGCTTGATTTTGTTAAGTCCAAAACACAGAAAGCACAGGAGAGACAGTAATGTGGATTTAAGGTGATGTATCCTCCCTAACACAGATCACAACAGACTGCTAGACATAACATCCCATCAAAAGACATATCTGAAATGCAGAGTATACAAAATGAGCTGAAGAAAAAATAAGCCATAAAGATCCATAAAGATAACTACGTGTCAAAAGGCTTATGGTAGCTTACAAACAATTCTAGTGTCTGACATAAGACAGTACACACATTGAGCAGTTGAAATAACCCCTGCAGAGCTTCTGGCAGGCTACTCTTTATAGTAAAAAGCTATGCAAAAAAAGAGGCAGAAAGCAACACAACCTACAATAAAAGGAAAATATAAAAATACAATTCACAAATAGGTCCACAACAAGAAAACTTGAGAATTTTACATCCTGCTAAAATGATACCGACTAATTTTTCCCCTTATGAATATATTTTAATTTTCAGTTGAAAGAGGAAATTCTCCTGAGATTTGAGGAATTGGTAGTCTGAGAACTATTCAAAAATCCCCAGCTATTCACTTCCGCACAGCTGAGAAAGTAAGTTGTAATTCTTTTATTTCCAGGACAGAAATGAAACCAAGTGTTTAAGATCAAATAATTACACTAAAATTCAATAGTTTGAGCTTCAACTGTACATCATGCAGTGAATAAGACTGATGCTAAGATACATTCCAAGGTTAAAACTATTTGCCTCCAGAAGACTGCAGCTCTGCTTCCATGTAACACCAGAGCACTCTAGCGACACCCTGACCATTTTCAACACCAAAGTATTCCTTTTTTTAATCCATTCATCAGAACAGCATGAGTTACAGGACTTAAGCATGCTAGTCCTTATAGGTTTGAGCTGTGAAACCACTAAATATGGTTAAAAATGTACCTGTAGTATTTATTCATGCACTAGAAGGTAATTTTGTGAGTAAATTAAGATCACCCAGTTAGCTAAGAGCTGCAAAGACAGAGATGGAAGACACATAACCTTCCCCTGTCCCACAGCAAACATTTGGCAGAGGCTTAAAGTATTATCATCCCAAAATAACGTATTCACTGAAGTGTAATTTACCAAACAGAACACTGAGCAGCTTTTCCTCTGATAATTACTCCAAAGTCATAGAAAGGATTTCCATTTGTGAACACTTTCTCTTGTAAGTGCCGTATTGCAGCTTTCAAACACTGGATTTGTTATTTCAAGCTCAGTACTGTGGCACAGTTTAGCAGCTTCCCTTAAAAGTACAGGTTTTCAAGATAATTTTAAGTATTACAGAAGGACTGAATTTTAGTAGATAATTATCCTTATCACTTTTCATTTTATTATTAATTACAATTGGAAATAGTGTAGGATCCAATTCCAGTAGACTTTGCTCACACTGCAGAAGTTCTGACTCCCACCAGACAATGACCTTCAAGCCCTAATTCACACAGCTTGTTGGAGCTCAGGAACCTATATCATTCAGTATATTCACTACAAATGCAGCAACAGGAATAAAGTAGATTTTGTTTAAAAGAAACAACTAAACTGAAACTGTAAAATACTTATTCCATTTAGCCATACAATAAGCATATTCCTCTGTTTCAAAGACAAATGTGGAAGTAATATGCCAATCATTTGAACACTCTTACATTAGACAGGCTTAAAGTTTAACTGTAAGCAGAGAATATATTTGATACAAGACTTGAAATAACATGGTGAGTATTTTCTCCAGTTCCCTTTTCAATCAGAACTACTCTTCTGAGAGTGACTCAAGTCCTTAGAGTGACTCAACACCGAGATGAAGAGGCAGGACACAGATGACATGTTCTTCAGATTAGTTATGGAGCAGGTTTCCATAGCAGGGTGAAAAGGGCACGTAGAGACACACTGAGACAGAGCTAATCTTTTCCTATTTCTAATGACAGGATGTTCTTGATAAATACAACGGAGGATGACAATTAAGCTGAGATCATGTAAATTATAGAAACTTAGAAGTGCAGAGTCCTTGCAGAAAATCTGACAATTCTTATAATAAATGCCAGGAGCAGTTCTTTTGTCTTAAAACATTTTTGCCATACAGAGAAATAGGCACGAAGCACAACCTAGAATATTTCTTAATTCTCAAGTACAGATGCCATGGATTTTTTGACCTCAGATCTCAGTTACTGCATCTTTTCTCCTTGGATACTCAACACCCAACCGAGGCACTGAATGACATTCTAGAAAACAGGAATTAACACATGGACTGATCATGAGATCAGTCCTGTTTCTTCTACTATCTACAGAGGCATGATGAAAGAAAATTCTCATGTGACCAGAACCAGGGGACCAGTTCTGCTTTCTAAGAGCTTCAACTGATAAAGTTATGAGCAAGCTACATAAACTCTTCAATAAGGTAAGGCTTGCAATTGGAAAATAGAAGCTGCATATCCCAACTGCAAGATCAGTTTAAGATCTCCCTTGGACAGAGATCTGTCCTAAGCAAAGACTAAACACAAAAGACTTTCCCATTCCATAAAAATTCCCTCTTACCAGATTCTATTGTGCTTATTCTTTACTGGATACACACCTGAAGCTCCTATTCATAACATGTCCCAGCTTCAGCATCCTTTACATTTTTACTTACAGCTGGGAGGGAGGCAGGAGCCTGGCTCTGAGGTTTAGTCAATTCAAGACTCCTTAAATAGAGTCAGGTGTCCCTTATATTACCCATCATTATGCCAACAAGTCTGTAATTTAAAAACTCTGAAGGGGGAAGACAGCCTAGGAAAGATGATATGAAGTCCTTGCTCTAGGTAGTTAGTCAATATATCCTTTTTTCCCCCATTTGCTGTTCAGCTGGATTTAGACAAGCCTGTTATCTAGTCACAGAGAGGCAGGCATTAGTTACAGCTCTTAGTGATGTTTACAGTACCTAACTTTACCTGATGAGTAAATAGTTTAAGCTCTTAGCTTAAGCAGTCTGAATGATCTTTTTAGGATGCATTATTTGTTAAAAAAAAAAAAAAAAATTACTGCAAAGCTTATGTTTGAGACCTTGAGTGGAAAGTCTCACCCTCAGAAGGTTGTCTGCCGACTCTCTCAGCTTTTACATCTGCTTCTCACTACCATGACATTAAAGGCAACTGGACTCCTATTTTTGCACAGGAAATCTGATGAATTTTCAAGCCATTCTTACACTCCCACATCCTCTCATTTAAGTCTGTACTAAGAGAGCACAAGATCTTTGTTCAAAAGGTGCTTGTAGATGCCATCATCTCCAGAGGCATTTTCCCCACATTTAATGTGCAAGTTGTAACCTCAGTCAAAACAGGAGCACAACACTTTTTCTGTATTACCCTGTATTAGGAGTAACAAAGGAAGCATTTAAGAACAAGTCTTACATTTTTCTGTTAAAGCGAAATAACAAACTCTAACATTCAAATATTCTCAAACATGTTCTAGAGATTGCAGCAAGGCAGTTCACTTCTGAAATCAAACTTTACCCTGGAACAGAAGTCAAATAAACAAAAAAAAATACTAAAATGACAATTTTTTTATTTAGATGTGTAACAAAGCAGTTTTATGCTATTCTAAGCACAGAAAGACTTACTTAAGACTACCAGATTCTGAAGAACCACTTTCCATGAAGACACAAAACTCAAATACATACATGAAGAAAAGGAACTGTATTACACAAAATTGTGGAATCATGGCCAGCATAATTCTGGTGGACACAAAGTTGCTATATTTAAGTAAAACTCCAACAACAGACATGCATAGGTAGCAGCTTCCCTTCATCCAATTACCACTAATTTCAGGCAGATGCCAGCACATCCAGTAAGAGTAACATCAGTATAAGCACTTCAAGCCTCCTGAAAAATGTCCTAGGACCACCAGCTTCAAGAGTATAATTGAAAACCAGGGATAAATTGTACTGGTATGTGTAACCAGACTTGGAATTAGGGTGCCTGGCTTCTGCAATCTCCAAATTTAGATCAGGGACTCCATCAAACCGTGTGATGAGAGAGTTGCTCTACAAGAAGAGCGTGCTTTAGGCTGCTCCTCCACGAGAAACTCACAGGGCTCTTTACCACACCTGCAACCAGAGCATGGGCAGTGCCGCATATGAGGTTAATGTTCAACCAGACAAAAGGCAGAGGCTCCTGAGCTCCTCAGAAAGAAGGAAACCAGAAAAGTGTGACAGGAATTGTGTAACAGAAGCCCAGGAGCAAGCTTCAGCTTGGCCAGAGGTGCAGATGGAAGGAACTTCTAGCAAGGAGCTGGATCCATCACGTGGTGCTGCAGTACTCATCTGTCCAAGGACTATGATTCAGTGCCTACAGGGTGTGTTGGATTCAGCACAGATACACAGATTAACTGCACGCCATGGATGTGTCTGGCTGCTGACAGAAGGCGGCTACACACATACACAGTTAAGAGCACTCAGAAAAGTTAAATCATCTGCTCTAACAGGACTGAGCCTTGCTCAGCGCAACTACATAGCTTCCATATCTCTCTCAGAAGGAGTCTCAGAGTAAGTAAAGCCAGCTAACTTTCACAATGTTTAGTTTGAGGGTCAGCATGCCCAGCATGGGCTAAAACAAACATTACCTACTATGGAATTATTTGCATTGCCATTCATGAACTTACACAATTTATCAGGGACATCTCATGTGGCAAAGACACTGCCAAAGAATGGGATGACTTATGGGTCTTCTTATAGCAGAAATCTCCTATAGCAGGAACTTTCCAACAACAGACATTTTCCAGCAATCTCTGAATACTGGAATGTGACAAAAACAAGACAGAGGAAGTAAGAAGACGTACATAATGATAAAGCTTGTCACTGTGGCTGAACTAGAAAATTTCTTCTGCTTAATGGTACCATCATAAGCACCCCAGAAAGCTCATTAACAAAGGGAGGAATCACTTCACAAAGAGCAATGCAAAACCCCTTTGGCTGATCAAGAGGCTTCCAGGAGCTTTTTTGTCTTTCAATAAAAATTAATCTGGCTTTCAAAGATTTAGTAATAAGACAAATATTAACTTATTCATTGTCTTACCACTCAAATCTAGAAATGGATGTTGGCCTTCAGGGCCTCCATCCCATTTCTGTGCAAATTGTTATTTTCTTAAAAATACAAGTATCAATAAAAACAGTATTAAAAAGAAAGCCAACGACTCAGATCTTCCAGATCGGAAAGTATGAAAAGGTTTCACTTGTTTGTACGTCTAGTTAATGTATCACTGCAGAGAAACTAAAGGAGTCCCATATTCTATTACTAACCTTGCCTCTATCTTCTAAACATGTTTTATGAGGAGTCATTCAACGACAGAAACTCAGTCCAGTGCTACAGTAACTAGAGAAACATGCATTTGATCCCTGTTTTTACTACAACTTCCTATTTGCTTCCAGGTAATTAACACTGCCATACCTCAGTTCCTTATCTTATCTCTCTTCATGATGAGGCCAAGCATTCAACACTAAGAAGAGAAGGACTTTAGCCAGGTGTGTTGTCTTTGAATTCCAGCAGGAGCTGGTAAGGGCAGCAATGGATAAAAGCAGAAGCAGAGAAGAGGCTGTTTAGTGACTCTCCAGGCAGCCAGTGAGGACACCCTGAGTGAAGCACACATGTAGAATTCCTCCAAAATCCCTGCACTACATCCCATTACAGACAGAAGCTTCTGAAGCAGAACAGACCCCAAAAATAAGATACTGCATTCCTATCCAGCAAAGATATTAATGTTAAACTCTCCTCCATCAGCCTGAAAAATACTGGAAGTTACTGTTTTACTGCTGAAAACTTGAGCTTCTTAAGCCTTTAAGTCAAGGCCCTACAGACAGTAAGAAGTTAACTAATCATTTGAGACAATCCAGACTAATCCTGGACATAAACAGTAACTCTACTTCAATAAGCATGTTATAGCTCAAAAAAAATATCCTTTATTAAGACTATTTTCAATTATAAAATCATTCAAGTGTTCCAAACTGCTGATCAAATTATCCTTTCACAAACATAACAAAAATAATAATATTTTTAAAAATTAAAAAATAAAATTAAGAAGGGAAAAGATGCACATGTCAAACAATGTGCTTGAGTGAAGTTTTTTCCAGATCTGCCAACTTCAACACTGGCTACTGCTGTATTATCAGAGAGGAGTATCATAAGATGTCCCGAAGAAAGCAACACTGAACCTATACCAGGACAATTTTCTAAGATGAAAAATGAGTGTAACTGTACAATTTGCATTTTAGTAGGTGTATTTAAGTCAAATTTATAGAAAAAGCTACTCCCATGGAAGAAGGCTTCAAGCAAAATAAATTTGTGCTCAGATATTAACAAGATCCACAAATTCTATCCTCTCTCATACAACAGGAGTCTATAACAAGTCTATAGAACTAGTGAAGAATAAACCACACCTGGAAAAGTAAAACCAGCTTCTTGTTTAGCTGCTCAGCCAGACTAACCTCCATGATCATGAACATTATGCTTATGACAAAATAGAGAAATCATTAAGCAGCTCATGAGACCATGAAATACATTCCCAAGAACCAGGCAAGGAAACAAGGACAATTCAGAAAGGTGGCATCTATAACTGGCTCCGTGTCACATTGCCAACAGATAGCAGTGGGCACGAGGAGCTGTGCTTCCTCTCCCTACTCTGAAACCAGAAAATAAAACATATCACAAAAGTAAACACAACACCTGTAACTTCTGCACACAGACTTTGCCCAAAAGATACACAAGGTGAAAAGAAGTGTATTTAAGACCAGAGAGGGGCAAAAAAGGGTGGGGAGAGGGGCAGAAAAAGACACAGACAGATCCATTCTATTCTTCAGAACGCTGCTGCAGATAGGAAGCTTTTCACTACAGTCAATGCACTCTAGGCTCCCACAAAGCTGCTGTCTTGCACCAACAGGACAGTTCAAGAATTTCTAGTTTAAATTGAATTAATATTTCATACTATCACTTTTATAACTGTCAAAGTTCCATTGCAAGGCCTCGTAAGTAAAAAGCTTAAATATAGGATATACACTGCACATATTACACTACTTCAGATATTTACAATGAGAAAAAACTGAGGCAAAGAACCCTAAACATCATGAGCTCTTTACATAAAAACTGCTCTGAATGACAGCCACATAAGCACCCTTCATAAGTTAACACACAGAAACACATGCTCTACAGAGAGCAACATAACAGTTTAGTGTTTTAATCTGAATCTATTGCTACCTTTCATCAGAAATCAGAGCTCCACAAAAGTTTTCTTAACTATGAAATTTTTTGAAAGATTAAGTACTAACAATGTTCTAATAAATTCTATCATCTTTCCATGACTTTGAATCTGCCATCAAGCTACCTGCTCCCTCACCCTGGACAGGCTTCTCTGGTGTGCAAGCATTGTTATCAGGTATATTCAAATCAGTAAAGCACTCAAGTGTTGCAACACAGTTTAAAGTCAACACCATAAACACCATTCCCAACATGCCAATTCATAGCTTTCAGCCTTCTCCTTAGTGTGCTGAAGAACAGAAAACTTACTTTTGGCCTGAATACTCTTTAAAAATGCCTAGCTGGCTATTTTAATAGAAAATGAGCACTTCTGAAATGACTGACCCTTAAGACTTTGCTTCCACTTTCAAAAATTCTAACCAAGTCTACTTTTCCCTATTTGTGGAATTGATACTCAGGAGCTAATAGACACTATTCTAAGTTAGAAAACCCAAAACCTGTAAATGTAAATATTTTCCCCCCACTCCCCTTTCTGAAGGCAAAGAGCCAGCAACTCCAGATCCACATCTTAGTTAAGAAAGACAAAAAAAAAAACTGTCCTACAACTATTTGAGGAGAAGAGACCAGGCAAAAGGCTGGGAGAAATCTTTGTATATGGAATCAAGTCTCAGGAAGAATTATTCAAATACGAATAAACTCTGCACATCCCTGAGAGGAAAATGAAGAAAAGTATCTGCAGCTACCAGCCCTGTTCTTATAAATCCCTTAACTCAGAACTACTCCAAACATTAATTTTTACAGCTGTACTGCATCATAGTCAAGAGCAGGCAAGCTTTCAGCCTACCTCTGTTACTTGACTAAAAGGGGAAGTTAAGCAAGTCCCAATATCTGTTTAGTTAGTCTAGATTAATGTACATCTACTTTTAAAGATTCTTTAATTTACACTGTCTCTAGATAGCTGTAATTACAAAGAAATGCAGAAAGGTATTCTTAATTGGCAAAGAATCTTAGCAGTTTATTTTTCCATGGCAGAAAAGAGAAAAATCAAGGAATGCCGTTCCTGGATGCTTTCAGTGAGGAGACAGCATACAAACTGCAAAGGCAATTTTGTGGTATATATATGAATAGGCAAAGAAAAAGGGTGAATTCTATATCTCCTTGTAGGTGAAGCGAGTTTCCCATTATATTCTAAAGTACACACAAAACTTAATATTAACTGGCACGGAATTCAGAGGCAGGCATCAGGGCAATCAATCTCATGTTACTCCTGAATCACTCTGACAGTGAGGATCGCTTGTGACAAAGAAGACAAGATTAAATTTATCTCCAAACTTTTATTTAAAGTATTTGCCTTCACAACTTTGATGTGAGGATATCATATAAAAGGTACCTGAAAGACAGTAAGTGGTTCCTACCTCAAAGATTTGTTCTGTCATCAGACCTGAAAATGCCCATTTCTCCTCCCAACAAAAATAAGATTAACTGGCCTGTATTACCAGCTTTTTCTTTCCTTGAAGAACATCTAAAAGCAGGAAGGATGCTGGGATTTCCTAGGACAATTACAGACATAACCCATTCAGGTCCCCATAAGTAACTTGTCACTGACAGCCATTTGTTGAAATTGGATTAGTGAGAATTATTGCTACTTCTTTACAAGCCTGATACCATCAGAGGAAAATCCTTCAGACAGAAGGTTTCGAGACTTAAAACTGCTGAAATTAAAAATAAACATAATGAACCATAAACTTGGAACAGAACTACTGCAAATTTATTCAAGCTTAGAAGGAGCTAGTGGACAGAGGTAGGAGGCAATATTAACCACGGTATCACTGGCCCCCATTACCTCCCAGGGGGACAGAAGACACATCTTTTATTGCTGTACAGCACAGAAAGGTTAGCTTTGAGAAAGCAAGAAATTAATAAAAAAGCTATAAAAATCAGGAGAGGGCAAGGCTGTCATGCCAAGAACCATGCTGTAAATGATGTAGCTGGTTCCAAGAAAGCAGCTGTAGTTATGGATTATGTAGCAGCCTGTCTTTTCACCAAAGTCAAAATTCCATCAATGTCTGTGTTACAACAGAGAAGTTCTGCCTGTCAAGTACTTCCAGGATTTAATTCTGTACACACTTACACCTTTCCACCATCTAACCATTAAAAACAATCTCAACTTTCTTGTTTACAAATTAGAGTTAAAACTGCAACTTTCGTCAACCACCTTTAATTCCAAAGGCATTGCCATTCAGAATAATGCTTCCATCTAACTCCAATCCCAAGCACACACAGCCCTTCACACAAAGCATGACACTCAGTCAACATGTTACAGTTACATTCGCAAACAGATTTCAGTTTTATTTTTCATGTTTATTCAACACGTTTTCATGTTTATTCAATTCCTCCCAACTCCTAAGAATAAATCAAGGTTTCTTTCCATTGGTTTTAGTCGTTAAAGACTGCAACACCACAGAGATTTTCAAGTATTCAGAAGTTCCCCAAAAAACTCAGCTCTGCCATCATGAACATTTACCTAGTGAGAATGTCTTATCTTCTGAGCTTACACACCAGAGATTTATTATCAGTTGAGTTTTAGTTTGGTTTCTCTTCTCTTTTTTCTAACCTTCCACCTTATCTTTCATACAGCTAAGCCTAGACCTTCTACTTAATGTCACTTCAAGCTGTGTCATGGGAAGAAAAACACAGTCCATTCTCATGTGATAGTCTTAGATGTAGATGTCTAAAGTCAGGTCTAATCAAGTGGTGCTTAATGAATACTGAGATAAAGAAGAAAAAAGTATTTTTTCCTTGCACAATACAGATAACAGCAAAAAGAACTTGCTGGTATGTGTAAAATTTTTTTTTTTTTTTTTTCCCCAGACACCTTTACAGGACTGTGCCAGTTACTTTAACAGTAGCCAGCAAAATATGCTGCTGAGCAGTTGGGACAGCGATCATTTCCTGCTCATCTTTACGCACATGCACAAAAAGCTGCTACTCAGCAATCAAAATCCTTGTAAACTGAAAAAAAGTTACTTCCAAATACTGCCAAATTACTGTTTCAATTACATGCACAATTTACATCAGTTTTATACTAAGATACAATTTAGAGTTTGCGTTTCTTTGTGAATATGACATAACTACAAAGACTGTGATTCCCAATTTTATTTATACAGAGCAGTCTGTCAGCACTATCTGGGAGACCAGTACTTAACTCAAATTTGCTTTGTGACAACAGGCTAGTAAACCAAGGTCTTAAATAATGGCTACAGTGCAGAGACGTTACATTTGGAACAGATTTCTGAAAGGAACAGAAGTACAGCATTGGTTTGAAAGAAATCTGATCCTGCTTAACTTCTTCGTAGGACTTTTGCTTAACGTGAAATTCAAATCAACAAAACCTTGGATCTTTAGGATACTCTGCAACTGCCAGCATTACATATGCCTAAACTTTCCCAGGCTACTTTCCCTGTCAGCACAGAGAACATATAAAGCATAATTAGTATGAGTTAAACTCTAGCTTTCCTTGACAACATGTTATTTACTACCTCTGATGGACTTCAGATTAGGCCAAACTGTTTATCATTATTAGCTGGAAAAAAGTTCATTTCAACTCTCCTGGTTGAGAAGATGAAAGTATGTGTTTATGCAACTGCTACTTCTTTCCTAATGATAAAGGAGGGCAAAAGCTGCACAACAGATCAAAATATTCACAGGCCCAAAAAATAATTTGCTTTGAATTGTTTTTCTCATTCTGAAGTAGTCAACAGAGCAAGATGAAAATATGTAACTCAGACCATGAATGCATAATGCAAAATCAACACACATCACCAGATCAGAGAAATATCTCAAAACAGATTTTCACAGTGCATCACTTCCTGTCAAGAAGCACAGAATCAGAATGGTTTGGGCTAGAACAGACTTTTAAAAGTCATCCAGTCCAACGCTCTGCCATGGGCAGGGACATCTTCAACTTAATTAGCTTGCTGAGACCTGGCCTTGAATGCTACCTAGGATTGGGCATTTACCACCTCCCTGGGCAACCTGTGCTGGTGTTTCATTATTCTCATTGCAAAACATTTATTTCTTAGTTCTAAATCTGGCCTCTTTCAGCTTAAAACCATTACCTCTATTGCTAGTGCAACAGGCCCATGTTGCAAGTCTGGCCTCATCTGTCTTACAGGTTCTCCTTGGACACTGGAAGGTGCTCTGAGGTCTCCCCAGAGCCTTCTCTTCTCCAGGCTGAAGAACGCCAGCTCTTTCCACCTGCTTTTAAAGAAAAAGTGCTTCATCCCTCTGATTGTTTTTGTGGGCCTCTTCTGGACTCACTCCAACAGATCCATGTCTTTGCTGTGCTGAGGGCTCCTGAGTTGGACACAGTATTCCACATGAGGTCTCATGAGAGCATAGTAGGGGGCAGAACCAGCTTGCCCTGCTGCTGGGATGCAGCCCAGGACATGCTGGCTCTGGGATGCAAGTGCACATTTATGGCTCATGTTGAGCTTCACATCCAACAATATCCCCAAGTCTTTCTCCTCAGGGCTGCTCTGGACCCCTCCATCCCGCAGTCTGCATTGATACCAAGGCTTGCCTGGACCCAGGTTCCAGACCTTGCACTTGTCATTGGTGAACCTCATGCTGCTCTGGGCAGCAAAACACTCAGACTGTGCAGCCCTCCACATCCAAGCTATTGGGAACCCAGCAGGAGACCTTCCACTGCCCAGTGACATGTACTGGATTGTTTCTTGGTCCGCCAGGAGAGTCCAAGAAATGTCCCCATGGGACTGGCACTGGCAGAGCATCTCCCACTACAGCACTGGCTTGTTCTCACTGCCCAGAGCTGCTCACTGATGACTACAGCATCCCTGACACCTCCCACACTGACCTGAGTCTCAAGCAATTCTGTACCATAAGGACAGGACTGCAGGAGATGTGATGGGATGTAGAGACAGCCTTGTCACTGACCCAGACTGGCTGGAGAAGTGGGAGAGAAGCACAAAACACCTTTCCAAAACCATGCAGGAAGTGCAGGGCACCCTCAGTGAGCACAAGGGTGGAGGAATGAAACCCACAGCAGCAATAAGGTGGAGCTTGGGGGGCTGGGGGTGGGTAGCAAACTGTAGTGTCGTGGGAAATTGGTTGTGTTGTATTACGTAAGTTCTTGCTGCTCCTTTACGCTTCATTTTTTCATGTAGCATGCTGAACTACATGTAGGCCATTAACATCACAAAAAAAAGCAAAGCCACCAAAATAGCTACAAAAACTCAGCTTATACAATATTTTAAATACAAACAGGAATCACTGTAACTAAAAACCCTCAGCTACATCTGCTAGCAGAAAAATCTCACCTTCATGCAGCAATACCCATCAAGTTCCATTTCGTGCAGATCAGTATCAACAATTAAGTTTTTATAGTATTCTCAAAAAATAAAGCAAACACTACTGGCACGAAAAAGTAACCACACAATAAATACAGCACTACCTTTATACAGAATTGTACAACTCCATACTAAGTAAGACTAACAGGGCAAGTGCAGCTCTGTTTGAAAATTACAGTAGCTGTTAATCAACAAGTATTTTCTTCCCGTCCTTCTCTACCGTCACTTTATGCACTCACACAAACAAAAGGGGGAGAACTTGTTTCTTTACCATTCAGCAAGTTAATCTGTTTCTCCTGCTGTACACAGTAGCAAAAAAAAATAAAAATACTCCAACTGAAGCTTCACCCAGTCACAAAAATTAGGATTTGCAGAGCAGAAATGCAAACAAGTTGACTGATGCCAGTATGTAGGTGATGGGGGGATTGATTAGAGCCCCACATCAGCAGCTTTAGAAAATCAGCTTCCACCCTGAAAAGTGATACATGCACTCAGCATCTTTTATAAAGAAGACTACAGCAGGAATGACATGAGATACTGACTTAGGACTACTTCAGAAACAGCTCTCAAGGTACAGGATTTTGTATCTAGTGGCCTTTAATAACAAAAGGTGATTAGCTTCCCTCACTCTCTATTATTCAATGTAAAAAAAAATCTCACAATCAGTATCACAACCAGCACTATCACTAACTTTAAATACATTGATTTTCAGCACTGATTCAAGAATAAGTACAGACATGCTCCTATTTTTACAAAAGTTATAAACTCCAGCATTACTTAAAACTGAATATCCTCATTTAACAGAACATTTTTTTCTTGGAATATCCTTTCTTTGTCTCCATACTTGCTAAAATCCTAAGACAAAGAAAAGCCCTGAAATTTCTCTTTAAATGTTAAAGGACCTTGACACTGACCACAGACTATTACTCATTATACACATGTACCACCAAGTGCTTACCTAGTCCAAAAGCAGGCATTTAGGGAAATATCCTTGGGACCACTTCAGAGGTAATGCAGAGACTGTCTGAATTACAAGTTACCCTGGCACATTTGATATGAACATCTTCAGCCTCTCCAACCAATAGTGACAGCAAGTGCCACAGCCCAACTAAGTACTGTGTGAGGGGAGGGGGTAAAAAGAACCTGATTTATTTTACAGATATTGCCTGATAACCAAGGTGCCAACTTCCAATGCTGTCAGCCTCTGCTATATAATTTATTTAATATACCTTTATCACATTGCCTTTCAATTTCCTTAAAATCAAGGTCTAAAGTATTCAGTTTAGTAAACTTGATTTACATTCTAAGATTTCCAATCACCTTACACATCAGCTTGGTCTATGACCAGCTTTTACAAAAAGCAGACATATATGTTAGTTTGCTAGCCAAGAAACTAGGTCAGCCATTTAGTGAAATGCATGCTGACTCAATCTCTGCAAACAAGCAGAAAAATGCAGTGATGGTATGGTGGAGTTTGTTGCCTCATTGTTTGGCTCACCGGGACTCTTCACCCTTTATTAGAACAAAGCTGATCTACAGAAGCTTCAAGGAATTTCTTTAATCTACTCCTAAAGCCCTGCATGACTGTACTCTTTTAAATGGAACCTGAACAGATCATTAATCCAACACGGAGCCCCAAGGTTGCAGCTTCAACAAAGTCAATCTTCTGCCACCCATTCTCCTTCCATTTCTACTTCCCTGAAGGTCTCCCCTTTTTCACTTACCCTGTAGTCTCAAATTGGAGCACAACAGATGAAGAGCAGCTATTTATTGCAGGAGTCCTGGATCAGCCAACCAGGTCTCAGTTGCCTCCCAAACTTTTGTTCCTACTGCCAAAGCACTGGGAATTGCCACTTGCCTCAGCTGCCATGAGAAACTGCCTGCATGGCTGTGCAAGTCTCTCCCCCGGCTGAGGTACCAGTGATTCATGCTGACTTTTTGGAGGGTTTTTTGGGTTTCTTCTTGTTTTTTTACTTACTATAAAATTTTACTTCAGTACACTGTCCATCCCTCCATCAGAGGAAAACAAAACCAGTTACAGTAATGCCAAGAAGAAGGTACCTTTCCTGGGACTATATTACAAAAAGTGGAATAAAGACACCTCCTGTTCCTTAGGTAGCATACTATTTTTAGACAAAGACCATAAACCAAGTAGTTTAATTTTGGTTTCTAAATTTGTATTGAATACAAATTTATTTTGGAACAAGAGATGACAATTATATTCAGACTTCTCAAGTGACAAAATGATTAAAGTATCAGTAAGAATGGAGAACCAGTAGTATTATCATCCTCCTATCCACACTTGTCCCGTTCGCATACCAGTGTCAGCAAACCTGAATCCACCACCTCACACTCTCCTCTCATACCAGGATCAGAGCATATTCCTTTGGACTGGGATTTTTTTGAATGAGAGGGTAGGTTACTTTTGCTGTAGTGACAAACAAGATGTCATTACATGCAGTGTCTTTTCCATAAAGCCAGAACACTCACACTGCTGTGCTCCCTGACTGTCATGCACAGTGCAGCAGTTCTACACTTACTTAGCAACAATACAGAGCCCTCTGCAAAGGTCTGTTGTAAGTTCAGAACAGGAGAGCAGCCTACATTTCACATTTCCTTCCTTCTGCAAGGTTGAGTCATATCCTTAGAACTCCTTTTAGAAAGCTAAAAAACCATGGTAGAAGCAAAAAAAAAAAAACCAAAACAAAAAAGAAAACCCAACAAAACCTTGAACAGAAAAGCCTTGCATTCAAGGGAAGATACTGAACTGTCAAAGGCCACAGTTCAATTCTTTGGCTCATCTTCTGCTGTGTCAGACAAGAGAATTGCACACCTTTTTTCCTGTAGAAGCAAAACCTGATGCTCTTCACAGCCAGACAACTTTGTCAAAGGATTTCCAAGATAAATGAAAGGCGTTAACATTTATGAGTGAATAATGCAGACAAATTCCTCATTTGGAATACAAATTATTCTATTTACTGCATTAAAAAAAAAACAACTCAAACCCAACCACCCTCACACGGGAGATAGCAGACAGTTCAATTAGCTATAAAGACAGCCTTTTTACACAGCAAGTTCAAAAGTATAAAATTAAGATCTGTATTTATTTCCTTTGGTCTCACTAGCACTTTAAATAAAATATTTTAAGCCATGATTGCCAGAGATGAAACAGTTCTTGCCTTACTTCCTCTGTTCTACCAACAGCAACACTACTGGGCTAACATGAGTACGTTCACTGGTTAAAACTACTACAAACCCACAAGTTGTTTGTTTGAAGTCTGGACCAGTTTCACAAGCCTGTTTTGTGGGGCCCAACCAGTACACAGGCTGGGGCAAGCAGAACTGTGAACTTAAGTAAGTCCAAGCTTTAGATGACTACTTCTATTTATGCAACAGACAACTACAGTTCATTTCATCTCACTGAAACAGATGGACCTTTTCAAATCACCTACCCTGCACACCTGTATGATCAGATCAATTAAGCAACTGGGATTAGAGCATCTCACTCAAAAAAATTAAATAATCTCAGATCAACTAGTACAGCTGTTTCTATTGCATACTCCATCTATTGAATTCTGAAAAAAATATTTGCATATCCCAGAGTACTTAATATCATGTGTTTAAATATATATTTTATATTGATGTATTATAAATAGTATGTTTATAAGTATTATGCAATAGAATATGCATTTCTATCCAAACCCTCCGGTGAGTCAGAAGCTGAGCCATGAGACAAATGCAAATATAATCATTTTCTTATAAATATGATAAGCAGATAGAATTGATTCCTATTACCAGGCAAACAGACTAGATAACACATCTGTATTTTCTGCTCTGGGTAAGTCAAAGGTACTGATATTACTGTTTCAGTCTTTACTTGTGCTGCAGTCTTCTATAAACACAGGTTAGAGAAAATACATGTAAGTCAATAGTAAGGGGTGCAAGCCTCATTAAGATGGGATAGTGCTGGGGTTTAACCTTCATGGGTGTTTTCCAAAATAATTTCTTTGAAGTGTAGCTACCCATTAAAAACAACAAAGTAGCATGTTTAAAAACCAAGACCACACCATTTCTATTTAAAGATTAAATCAGTCCCACTTTGTAAGGTACAGAGAGTCAACTACTTGGCATAGGTACTACAGGCAAAGGGGAAACTAATAATTTTCCAGGCTGAGGACTCGGCTACTGTGTCAGAGCCAAACATCCCCTACAGGCTTCTTTTCATAAGCAACCTACAAAATTTGGATGGGGGAGGATATTAACTTCACCTGTCTGAGTAAAAAACTTGTTCAAGTTTCAAACTTGTTCAAGAAAAATTACAAAAGCCAAGACAGATTTTCAGAATTACTGCCATATAACTAAGAAATACATAAATGTATTCCATTGTAAAATCTCAGGCAGTAGATGCTGAATTTCTCTCTTCTCAAATGATACTAGAAAAGTTTGAAATATTGACCCTGAAGATCAGTTTCACTGCAAAAGAAAGATTTTTGGTTTTGTTTTTTCTGGAAGCACTGCTTTGGAAAAGAGTAGTGTCTCATAGCTCCTCACAAAGAAGAAAAGTTTGCTTCTGCACTATAAACTTTACCCAGACCCAAAAGGAGCATTTGTCAGAAATGCAAACCAGACTACCACAGTCTGCCCCAATTACAAGTACTGAGAAACCCTGAGAATTAGCATAAAGGAAGAAAAAAAAAAGAAATGAAGCCATGTCCTATTCAACAAGCCATCCCCAATTCCAAAGCACAGTTCAAAGAAAACCTCTCTGGACTCCTGGCCTGACTGGCCCTGCATTCAGAACTGATAAACAGGTTCTCCATCAGGAGCAAGGGGCTTGGCACTAGGTGATCTTTAAGGTCTCTTCCAACCCAAAACATTCTATGAAAAAAAGGAAAGTTCAAACACAAAATTCAAACAACTTCCTTTTCAGGCAATTCTAGCCTCAGCTTTGCAGAGATGATTACAAATATTAATGATGCTAAATGAAAGAAGGAGTAGGATAACAACCAGACCTACTGAATACTCAATTTGACTCTACTAGTAGCTCTTTTCAGTTAAAGTTCAGTCTAAACTTTCTGGCTTAGGAGCATTCAAGGGAAGCATAAAGCAGAGAAAAGTATGACTGGTAAGAGCAAAAGAAAACACAAAGAATGCTACCTATGTCAGATATTTCCTGAAGTACAAGCAAGAAGAGCCTTTTACGTAAGTGCTAAAGAAATGATAAGGAAGGACAGAGCAGTGAGAGCAAAACTATCTGAGCAGATGTAAAACAAAAGCATGAACCCCACCTCCCAGTTACTTCTATTACAGCACTGCAGGCAGGACACAGCCTCCACATTTCCGCTACAGCCAGTCCTGTAACAGCAGCCTCAGCAATTCGTGAAGCAGAGCACCGCTGACAGCAGTGAGTGAGGCAGAGATGATGTTACACACAATAACTGCCTAGAAGAGAGAGAATACTTATAGGAAGTGCCCTCCTTCAGTGAAGGGCAGCAGATGAAGTGTAGAAATTCATACTCTGGGACTGCCTAAGGCAAGGGGAAAAAAAGAATACCTTAAATAAACCAGGTTTAAATCAAGCAAAAAACTACAGACAAGCACTTCAAAGAACTAGGGTATTTATAAAGCCCTATAAAGACTGCTCAGACATATCTAACAAGGCTTTTGCTCACTGTCTTCATTTTTTTCTGTCCCTGGACTTTTAAAAAGTTTTAGCGTAAGACAGAACACTGTCCTTGAAAAGTGATATGCTGAAGTACCAACATAAAATAGCTTATCTTTCTTATGGTTAAGTTATGAAGAAATATCTTGAACTGTGAAATGAAATTTGTGCTCGTTTACAACACATGACAAAAACAAAACACCAATTATTTTGCAGAGAAAGACATTTTGCCAAGTAAATACATTTGGTTGGTTTTTTATTTGGCTCTTTTTTCAAACACTGATTCACAACGAGGAAATAGACCAGGAAAAAAGACAGCAATTGTGCTTCTCATTTTAAACAAAGTGTTTGACTTTCAACTTTTTTTACATGGTAAAATAAAAAGACGACATGTTCTCTGAGAAAGTAAAAGCTATGTAACTGTGGAAGCTAAACACAAATTACTGGAACTCAGTAAGTGATTTTTAGTTCCTTCACTGAAGCTATGGCATATACTTAAATCCACAATGCTGAACCATTCTGGCAGTGCTGTAAATCCAACACATTGTGAGAAATCAAACTTTACTGTACACAGCATTTTTTATTTCCTGACAACTGTCAGCAACACACAGTGGCCTGATGAGGGAGTGTGTGCATGCCTGCCCCTGGCAGGGAGAACCTGCTTTCAATATATGGAACACAAGCATAAGCACAGGCTGTATCACTCACATACCAAAACAGGGGCTCAAAAATCACTGAAGTATTGTGACCAGCAATTAAAATATTAGTTTCCTAAAAGTACATGTGGGTTCTACATCAGCTCAAATTTGCTTTGGATATAAACTCTCCTGCTTGAGTAGTGTCTTGAGACAGAGTCCAGCTGACTACCCGCACAGTGTGCAGACACACCAAGCACATGGGTGCTTGAGTGGTGTTACAGGTTTACACACACACAAAAATCTGTACACATGGAGAGTAAACAAGATACAAACTGTATTCTAACTTTACTCCATCCTCTGGAGACAGATGGCTTTTGACTTGTTTTTTATTAGGTTGGTTGCTTTTTTCCCCTTTTTAAATAAAGTTTTATCATGACTACTTCCTTTTCTTTTTAGTGCTGCTACTCCAGCTCTCTCCTGACTCACCCACACGTAGCTATGCTTCAGCATGTTGCAGTTCATGTTTTTTTATAAAGTGCCACTACAATTCTTACTTGAGCTGAGGATTCTTAAATTGAATAAATCCACCCACAGAGGTAAAGGTGGGCAGAGCTGACAGATAACATAATGAAATACACAAAAAGCCGACATAAGGCCAGAAGCAGCACCTGAGGTTCTAATTGTTTAAAATCTTTGTTTATGTGTCCTTTTCCACACGAAGATACCTCAGGTTTGAACATCAATATTTGTCACATTCCCAATATCACATCAGAAGCCAGCTGTGCTTCTGAGAAACCCAGACTGACTCTTGAGATCAAAAGCACTCCTGTGACCATTTCCTTCTCAATTTGAGACTGAAGAAAGATTTGCAATCAATAAATGCCACTCTTTCAAGAGAGCAAGTTCCCACCAAATTTATTCTACAGCAGAAGTATTTCTAGTCCTCCAAGCTGAAAAGCTGGTCAGCCAAATATTAACTGAACATAAGTCAACATAGCAGGTCTGGTAAGAAAAGGCAAAACACCACAGCTCTACCAGCAGAGGTTAATTGTCTTTTCCTTAACTAGGAGTAAACACTTTTCCCTTTTTTAAAAACTATTTCGTTTTCTAACCCGAATAAACTTAGTTCATAGTACTTCTCTTTAGAAAAGAAGCTTCCAAGAAAAACTGAGTGATGAGCATGATTCAAAATAAATTTAAAAAAATAAATTAGAACCCACACATATAAACCATCAAAAACCCCAGGAGGGTAGCAAAAGGTTTTTTACCACTCCTTCTACTGACAGAAGAAACAGAAGTTTTATACTGCTAACCTTTGTTAATACCATTTCATTTCTACAGAGAAACTCAAGAAGCCACAAGGGTGTACAAAACAGAAAGAACTTAAGGGTGCAGTGGTGACAGCAGGACAGAACTGTCTGTCAAATTAAACAGTTAAGCTGAGAAACAGCTCATCTCTCCTTCCCTCACCATAAAGCAGAGAAAGGAATTCATTGCCCACAATTCTGTTAATAAGGCAGCAACAGCACTTCAACTTCTCCATAACACTTAAACATCCAGTAGGTGTCTTTTTACAGCATGTGCCAGTTTGTCCCTAAAGCTGTGTGAATACAGTACAGAGAAGGAATGCATCAGTACCAAATGTTTAAAGGAGCTACTAACACCAGAGTACAAGTTCTCCAGAGTCACGCAGAGCCGGAATTAACACTTCCTCATTTCTCTGAGCAAGCAACATAGTTACAAAAGAAGAAACTGGAAACAACTTTGCCTTTTTGAATGGCCATGTCCTACTGCTGCAATAACCAGCAAGACCTGGAGCACTGCCTTGTTGTCGGAATAGATTAGGGCAGCTACATGCCCACAGAGACTACAAACACAAGTAGTAAGTGTGACGTTAGAATTCACTATTCAAAGGGTATCATAGTAAGAGAAAAGTGGCAAGTCCTATGAGGATGTGGCTGCAATATGTAAAGCAGTCTAAAAAGAGTCAGGTTACCGTCATTTCTAATCATGCAAAACTAACTGAACCTCTCTGTGCCTTCGCTCCTCCTGTAAAAATAGGAAGCAAACTACTTCCTCATCTCACTAGACCATTCTGATAATAAATAACTTCACAGAAAGCAGCACCAGGCTATCCGTGAGGAACTTAACTGCTTCTCTGGAGCAATCTAGCCAAGAGCATGGTGCAGCCCAAAGCAATGAACACATACTATTGAACACTGTGTTGACAGAACTAGCCCCAGACACTTGGAGGGATGAAGCAAGGCACTAATGGAAGAATGGCCTACAATTCATGGCTGCTTGCTTTCTGCAGCTTCTGGACTTCTGAGCACTGCTTCGCAAACAAACAGTATAAATTCTTAACCAGGAGATGAGCCCAGACCATTCATCCTCGTGGTTATGTAGCTCATCACCAAAATCAGAATCATTTGCTCATAACACACATTTTTATCACTCAAAGATACATATTAAACTAAAGTGGCAAAGGCAATGGACAAAACTGGTTTTTTCACTCTGTTTATTTATTTAAGACCCTTCCTTACATATCTTCTAACTCTACTTTTACCACCACAAGTTTCTTGTCCAACAGACTTATCTGCCACCTTTACAAAATCCTAGCTTCTACCCTTACTACTCCTGTCCATCAGCTCTCTTTTATGTATTTTCTTTGTCCAGCAAGTTCCTCATTTACCTTGATATCCTCAATACACTGGCTGAGAGGCAGCATCATTCCTATACACTCCCTCAGTACTGACCAACACCTTCCACACAGCCAAAGAGCTCACAACCCAACCTCTCTGCTAGTTTAGCATCAACCTGGGCCTAATTCAGCCCCAGATTCTAATTAATATTCTTCCTTGATTTCAACTCAAAGCAAGTTGCTACTCCTCTGAGTTAATTGCCATCTCTCCTCAGCTCAGCTGTCCTCTCCATCCAAACCCATTTCTTCTTCCATGCTGCCTGCCTGGATACACGTTTATTAGAGCATGATTTTTCATAGGACTGTAATGGGGTCAAGCTGAGGCCCATTCTGGACTACAGACAGGGAGGAAATCAAAGTGAGAGGCATCAGCCCTGCAAAAACACTCTGCTCTAAAGCAGAGACACACTAGAGGTATTTGAAGAGCTGTCAAATTTTAAGACTCCTGTTACAACATCTGTTCCCAAGCTTCACTTTCAGCAGTTTCTGAAGTCGCTTGACTGAAATTCCTTTGAAAATCTGACACAATATTAACATCAATATTATATCACACTCAAAATATTAGGTCTTAATCAATAGTCTCTTACACTGCCATTTACTAGACTCTACTGCCTGTCACACCTACAGAGAGTTTCCTACCAGGACGCAATTCTACCCATGTTTATTAAGAAGCCAGAATTACAGAATAATGGTGAGTTTCCCCATAAAAACTTTGAACACTGGTAAAATAGTAAACTTCAGAAGAGACAAGAAAACTTGTGCTTGAAAGTTCTTGTAGAATTGCCATCTAAACTTAAAGGTTGGAGATATCAACTAGATTATGGTATTCTGTTACTCCTGCTAAGAAATTAATTCAGTTCTGAATTAATTCTCTGAGATGCAAAGGTAAGCATTTACTATTTTAGTGCTTAGGAGAACATGACTTTAGTGGGTTTTACAAGGGAGCAAGCAAAGTAGCCATAGCAAAAAAATTTCAAAACCATCATTACAATTCAATTGCCTGTTCAGCTGACAAATCCACTCCCCACACAGAAGCAGGAAACCTAAACTCCGAATCAATTAACTGCTTCCATAAGCAATCCTTACACAATGCTCTCTTGTCTGTATGATCTTCATTTATATAAAAGGTCAGCAATTTTATCTTCGAAATGAGGCCTCATGAAGTCTAGTGGTTACTTATTTCACTTCCACCTTTGAAGGGAATAGTTTCAAGTAACCATATGTCTCAGCACACAAAAGGAGCAAATACAACAAGAAATGAACTGTCTTTTCAGGCCCAGAATGAGTTTGCCTAAGAATTTTCACTTTCAAGGACACTAAACAGGAAGGTTTTGTATAAACAACAAACTCTTCCCCCCCCCCCCCCCCCCCCCCCCACCCAAAAAAAAAGGAAAACGAAACAAAAAAACAACCCAAATCCCCTCCCAAACACAAAAAACCTCCCAAAATTTAGAAAAAAACCCTGCTATGAATATATTTCTTACTAATTCTTACAGTTTTGAGTGTTTTTTTCCCAGAATAGCAGTGCTAGAATTCAGAAAACTGTTTTTTGTTTTTTATTCAGTAGAGGGTCAAACTGATTTGTACATCAGAGGCTGAAACAAACACCTTTGTTGTGCAACACAAAAAAGGCAAGAAATCTGTTTCCAGGAGGATGTTACCCTCAAGACTGCTATAATAGAAAGGAGAACCAGCCATCATCCAGTGCCACATCTGACTGGTAGAATACACAATTAGATCTAACTTTTGAAGTTATTCAACTGCTACAGCCACAGAAACGGGGCTTTCCAGTCACCTAATTTACAACTAGGGCTCCTAGGAACTAATCTATTACCCTGTGCAGTACACCAGAAAAAGTTACTCACGCTAACACGCCATTTAATTTAATCATCTAGTACTGAAGGAGAACCAGAATTGCCTCATGGCTGAATTTAAGAGTCTTTTGAACTACGCCAGTTAAACAGAATTTGTTCACAGAACTGCCTCCTGCTACTGGGGAACATTTAAGCCCTGTAGTGTGAAGTAAAAAGTACTTTTAAAAATGTATCTAGGACAGTGTTCTGCTGCACTTTCTTATATATAAAGTGATTAGCAATATAAAACTTTTTTTTTTTTTTCTTTTTGCCTGGTGGACACCAATTTCAGGTAAAGCATTTGCTGATGGAATCAGCCTCACAGATAAACGTATTAACTGCCTACAGGATCAAGCTTTAGGTTTTGGTGTGGGTGGCAGACAGAAGGCCTGTTTTGCAAGGCATGCTATTTCTGTAGCTACAGCCACACCAAACTGAATGAACTCAACTCTGACAAGCTAAGCTGCCCCAGACCCAGTCACACTGTCTGCACAGGGACCACCTGGGAATCCCAAGTGCTGTAGATACAAGCCAGAGAATCAGTCCAACACTTAGCAATCAAGACCACAAACCATACAGCATTTTCACTGGAGTAGAAGAATAAAAATATATCCTCCCATACAAACATTATTACAGAAAACTAGTTTTATACACTTGAAGATTGTACATAAGTACAATCTTCACTGCAGAGATATTTAGTCCACAGTTTTTCCTACAGTCCTACAATGATTTCATGTAGTAGAAAAAAAATGGCAGGTTTGGTCAGTCAGATTGCCCAAATGCAGCATCAGAACTTTAGGATAGTGCAAAGAAGGCAAACAATAGCCTTTCCCAAGACACAGAAATTAGTCAATACTTTTTAAGGTACTAGAATCATAAAAATTCTTTTTCTAGGTGCTGAAAAAGCAATCCTAAAGAACATTCAAAGATCGTAAGTCTGGAATCAAAAATACTTTTACAAATCAATTACATGGACAGCATTAACATTGTTGGAGTTAACCAGAAATAAATTACTAAACATTTCATCAACATCACCATATTCAACAGCGACAATAAATGAAGAGGGCAGCATAACCAGACAATGAAGGTTGTAATAACAGATCTGAGTTCATAAGCCACATAAACAGACTGAGCAGGACAGGGTGAGCCCTTACCTCACAAGCATGACTGTCTTACAACTATCCTGAAATTCAAATGATCATGAGTGAAAAGCCAAAGAACGCATCATTTTCCCTACACCTTTCAATTACACTTTGCCTGTAACAAGTTTCACTGTTTCCGCAGTGAAGGTATTCTGTACATCAGGCTTTCATGTGACAGAGGGAACAAAATGCCATTTCTAAAAAGCAGAATGCAATTAAAACTACAGGGGATGGGGAACACAGGAGAAAGTGCTGTAGCTAAAAATACTTTCAGCTTCACCTAGTCAATTCTAAAACTGCTCATTGTTGTTGGTTTCTGTTAAGCTCTGCTGTTTATATTATTGCAATACATGTATCCACAGTAAGCACTGGAACTGCAAATGTAAAACAGCGGCTATGTAAGAGCCTATTACTCTCAGCAAATTTTAGACAGTTGGAAACACTCTACCAGCTGCACCAGCCAACTTGTGGCACTCAAGAGAACATTCCTGAATCACAGATGGGGGAAACTAAGGTTATAAGAGATCCTGAAATTAAAGGCAATCAGGTAAGTCCCTGTCTTTGTAAACATGCAGAGAAATGCAGATTTCTCTACATTGGGTAGAGGTGTTAAATTTTCCATTATCATAAGGAAGAAAATAGTGATACTCCTAAGTAAAGTTTATACGACCATAGATTAATAATAAGGGAAAACCTAAGAGGTGCGAGACCTCCATCCATTTATTCAAAAGTGCTCTTGGTATACATAAACAAATAGGAATAGAAAAGACATCAAATAATACATACAAGTGGCCAACATTAACAGCTGTAAAATTATTGGCACTAATTCCTACCCTACCTAACTGATGCATGTTTTTCAGGTGCCACAGCTGGTAAGCCGTGCCAATGCTTCAGGACCCCCAGCGCTTAGCTCTCCCAAATCCAAGCAGAGTTGCCTTCATATCCCCAGTCCCTGCACTCTCATCACCTCTGAAGCCATGCTGACAGACTGGAGGGATTCAGCTGGACCAAAGTGACTACCAGGATGACTCTCTGCATTCTGGTTCTAAGCACAGGAGCTGGTACTGACATTTAAGCCTTGTATGGATTCAGCACATACATTCATGCATGCCTTGCCTGTAGCACATTTGCTTGACAGCTGATAATCCATGAGATGCAATTTGACAACACTCAAAATATTTCAGCTTTGAAGATGTATTTTCAAACATTTTTACAATAAACATATCTCATAAAATTGGTTAGTAATGTACTTCAGGGTAGTTAACATTACTGTAACAAACAGGAGTCATTCTTTTCAACTTATGCCCAACTAAATCAATGAAAGAAACTCTTGGTATAATTAAAGAGAACAAGCCTTTAGATAGGACAGGCAAAGGTGACAATCTTGATTTACACTAGTGCCATCATTTCCTAAAAACTGTCAATCAAATTAACTACAACAGCCACACACAAACCTGCTTAAAAAACAAATCCAACTCCTTTCACAAGCTTTAATTTTGCCTGTCTCCACTGCATCAAGATATGCCTTGGTTCCATCTATGCCCCCAGCTGGCAGGCAGGAACAAGAAAAAGGGGACTGCAGGCTGTTTGTGTCTGTGCTCTCCAAGATACACAGCGAGAGGAAAACAATCTGCATTTATGTTTACCATGTCAAAGCAGCTGCAGAAATCCAAAGTGGCCCCTACATATGCTTTTCCAAAGGACAGAGACAATTTCTATTACTGTATTACTCAATAATTCAGTAGTTTGCAATACAAATATTCCCCACCCTTCTGTCTCTTTACAGTATTAATTCCAAGAATTTAGTAAGTACTGTTAGAGGTCTAGTGACAGACCTTAAGGTTCCCCCTAAGTGTCTTTAAACTATTGTATTCAATTAATTTAACAATTAATTATTTTGCAAATATATATAACTACTGATAGACACAATAGAAAATTGATTTATTTTTGCTCTTTATAACACAAACACAGATAAAGGGACAGGATAGTTTTGTATGTAAGAAGAGAACTGGCTGACACCAGATTGCCACAGCCAGTGCTGGGAAGGTTTCAAAGGAAGAGGCAGAGACTTTCAGAAGACAAACTCTTCTATAATCTGTCCCCTCAGGTGGCCCCAGCTAAACTGCAAACAAGGAAGAGAATCTAGAGCACCTAATGACAAATGGAAGTTGTATAACAGATGGGATCAAATTCATTCCTTATTTTCATATAATCGTGGTACTTCTAACACAGATCCTGGGATCACTTTCCACAGCCCCTGCTCTCAGACAGCTAATATATGCAATAACAAATCTGACCGTCTGACTGGGATAAAAAGCTACCTTCTCTCCTACTCAAAGCTTCTGTTTCAACAATAGAATACTCTCTCTATGCCACGCAAGAAACAATCCAACTTCATGTAACAGCAGTATCTTATTCATGTGGTTCAGCATTTTGCTGTTAAGCTTGCCACACTGAACCAAAGATACATTCTGCAAAACAACACACCTTGCTGAACAAAGATCAGGGGGAACCTTTTAAGTTTGAATCCATGTTCCAACCTTGACAACAGTAATCTCAGGCTATTTACTGTCCAACACCCAAATCTGCCACAACCCACAACAAAAAATGCTGATTAAACAAAAGCTGTATTTGAAGTCCAAGCAGTCAGAGCACAAAGAAAATTCTGTTGTCAATGAGGGGGGGAGAGAATTTGAGCAAAAAGAGACTTTGCAACTTTTACTACTAGAAACAGCAATAAGGAAGAACCCAGATTATCAGATCAATCTAGAAAATGTTTTACTGGTTTGAGGATTAACATACATGCTAATGTACACTTGTATTTCCATATTATGTTACCAGGAACTCAGAATGACATTTTAAATGTTAGTAAGACTTAAGTATCACAGCAGTATGACAGTGTGACACTGTTGTTGACTTTTGGATCCAGGATGCTTATGCTATGGAACAGATAAAGGAAAAAAAAACCAAAAAACTTCTAAAACCCTCATAGCAAACAGTCCCTTGATTTCTTTGGGGTCTCAAACGCTTCCGTGAAAAAACTTCTGTATTTTTTTACCAAGTGAGATATGACACCAGATTAAAAAGTAGCAAAAAATTAAGTTGCGGGCATCCTTATTCTCAAATTACACGGCAGAAAATTATAAAGCAATTAAATTTGATTTTATCGGCTATATAATGAATATGTTAGAAACAACACTCTCCTATTACAGACTCCAAATTCACCTTAACCCCACCTGGAATGAGAGCCCCAGCATCACAGCGCTGCACACAAACCTGCAGGATACACCCTAACCATGACAAATTTGCAAGGATCGCTGTATTCCGCTGAACCCGCTGCATGTTCAGCAACACTCCGAAAGGCTGCAGATGTCCCCTCAAGAGCTCTCCCCTCCCGCCGCTCCCGTTATCCATTAACACTGTCACTCCATCCCGCGGCACTACCTGCATCCCGGGGAGCCGCCCGCACTCGCACGGCGCGCAAAGCGGAGCCCGTGCCCGCCGCGGGGGAAGGAGCCGCCGGGGAAGCCCAGGGCAGGGCGGCCGGTCCCCGGTGACCCGCGTGCTTCCCCCGGCCAGAGAGCAGCGGCCGGCGCTTCCCCCGCGCCCCGGGGCCCCTCCTGGGCGTGCGGGGGGAAGCGGCGGCGGGACGGGAGAAGTTGCGAAGCGCTGGGGGAGCGGGGAGAGCAACAGCTGGAGCCGGGCGGGGAACGGGGGCCCCGCGGGAACGGGGCAGGGGTCGCGCCGCCGGCGCCGAGGGAAGGCGGGGGATGCAGCGGCGAGCGCCCCGCCCGGCCCCTCCCGCCCTGCGCGCCGCTGGCACTCACCGAGCCGCCCCGCGCGCGGCGATGCGGGACCGGGATCCGGAGCGGGACCGGGAGCGGAGCCGGAGCCGCCGCCTCCCCCGCTCGGCCGGAGCAGCGACGGAGCGGCGCGCGCGGGTGGCGGGAGCGCGCCGGGAGCGCGCGCGGGCGGCGGGAGCGCGCGAGGGGAGGGGGGAGCGGGGGGGAGCGGCCGCACAGCACCGCGGGCACCGGCCGTGCGGGCGGGCGTGCGCTGACCCGGATGTACCGGGGGGCGGCCAGCAGCAGGTGACTGCGCAAGCGCGCCCGGCCGCCAGCGCATTGCGCATGCACCTGCTTCGACTCCGAGTGTCTCGGGCACGGGCGGGGGAGCGAAAGAGAGGCGGGCGGGCGGGCGAGGCGGTGAGTTGGGGCAACCCCTTAAAGGGGCCGCCGTCTTCCCGCACCCCCCAGGAACAGCTCATTAGCGTCCCTCAGTCAGCATTATCGATCAGTCCTTGAGCCAGTTGGGTGATTCTGGTGCTTTTTAAGGCCTGGCTCGGGGGTTTAAAGTGTTTGCAGTTGGCAAAGCCAGGTTGAGAAAGAAGATGGGGTGCTTGTTCTCTGGGAAAAGCGGGGCTGCTGGCTTGAAGCCGTTCAGAAATGTCTTCCCAGGTGGATCATGGCATAAATAAATAAATAAATAAATAAATAATAAAATAAACGTGGAAAGTTCCATCCCTCAGTGAGCACTGCCAGAGCCCTGTACCATAGCGCTGAGACTGATTCTGGAACGCTTTCCACCTCCATCTCCCTGTAAACTCAAAAGATATGCAAAATGTGTTTCAAAATCAGAAAAAAAAATCCACGAGGGGTTATGGTGCTATTTAACCTGAAGAAAAGGAGCCTCAGGGGGTACCTTAGGGCTTTCTACAACTCCCTGAAAGGAGCGTGTAGCCAGGCGGGGTCGGCCTCTTCTCCCAAGTGACAAGAGACAGGCCAAGAGGAAAGGGCCTCAAGTTGCACCAGGGAAGGTTTAGATTGGATATTATGGGGAAAAGTCCTAATAGAAATGGTTGCCAAGCTATTGGAACAATCTGCCCATAAAAGTGGTGGAGTCACCTTCACTGGAGGTGTTTAAAACATGTAGCTGTGGCACTTGGGGATGCAGTTTAGTGGTGACTGCTACAAGTTTATGGACAGGCTCAGTGATCTGAAAGGTCTCCTCCAGCATAAATGATTCTAAATGACTCTCAACACAAAAATGTATTTTAAGAACATCCCATGGACTTAATTATGTGTTTTCTGTGCAGGACCAGATTTGGACTTAATCTTCCTTGTGGATCTCTTCCAACTCAGCATATTCTGTGATTCTCTGATTTTATGAAGGTTTCATCTTCCATATCACACCCTGGATTTTGGTATCCTCACACAGGGACAATGCAGACCCTGATCTGCTTCTCCTGCTGTGGATAAACTTGCCAAAGTAGAAGGATTGCTCTAATACCTTGTTTTAGGACTTGCTGCTTTAGTAAAATTCCACATAGCCCTACTTAGAAAGAAAAAATTAAAAGTTCTGCTGGTTTTGTTCTGCTTTGGTTTTGTTTTTGTTTTTTTTTTTTTAATGTAACCTGGAATCTAGACAATGCTTTTCTAAATTTTGCTGTGAATTCTCACCTGGCCTTCACACTGAGCTGTTGTGACACCACGGGGAGTTCACAGCGCGTTCAGTGAGGCTGCACTGGGAGTGGCTCAGAGACTGAGTGGGACAGACAGGCAGCAGTGCACAGACACTGCCAGGACAAAACCTGCACCCCCTCATAGTAAAACATTATCGATACAGCTGTGATCAAAGAGTGTTTCTCAATCTGAAAGAGACAAACCAACCACCTCACAGTCCTACCACTTCTACTAGTTTCTCTTCAGAAGCCTGATAGCAGTTTGCTAACTGCCAAGTATTAGTGAATATCAGCGACCCCCAAGCCCACTGAGAAAGCACAAAAATGGAAAATAGCTCAGAGATTTATTTAAATGTCAGTGTATTTCCATTTTTATATTCATATCTACATATATGTTGACTTAATCTGATAAACTTTGTGTATCTTTAACTTGTTAGGATTCAAGATATATTAATTTACTATAATAACTTTAAAATATTTTAGCTAAAAGAGTATCCTGGGATATGAAGGAAGCCATTTGTGAGTATAGTTCAGCTGCAGAACCTGTTTGGTGAACTCAAAGGAAATCACCACACTTGAGTTTTGGTCCTTGGGTAGCAGTCAGGCAAGACCAGGGCTGGTGTACTACATACCCACTACGGCCCACTGCCTTCACCTAAGCAAGGAAAGGGGAGTGTTCAGGCAAGCTCTGGAGCCTCTGGTTTGTACAGACTGGAGCAAACAGGAGATGTCAAAGAGGATATGAAAAAATATTTTCACAGAAGCACCTTCAGCAGAATGACAGAAGTTCCAGTTCTGTCTGTGTGTGATTTGCGTAAGTGGCTGAACAAATGCTTGACATGGCTTTTCACTTCCGCCACAGAAGGGATTTTTTTACAGTGGATACAAATTTTGAGGTGTGAATTGATACACACTCCTTCCTGAGATGAGGCAGGTCATTACCATATCCTCATCTTCTCTAAAGTCCACAGAGCTTTACAAGTCTGTCTGCCAGGCAGGAGGTGATCCAGGTCCCGCTGAACTGAATTCAGGGAAGCAGGATTGTGCTCTGAGTTAATGTTGGACTCGTTGCTGTTTGGGCTTAATAGAAACCAGTGGGGGCGTCTCACCTGTCATACTGCAGAACTTTGTCCTGCTACACAGAACTAAAGAACTACACACAACCAGCCTCAGGGATGAACAGTTTTTGTTTTTGTTACTCATAACATTATAAAGCACTCGGGGCTTGGAAGGGTGGGGTTAGAAAGAAAATTTCCTACTGAAACCAGGAGCAGGTTTATAATAATATATACTCTTTAGGGTTCTCCAAAATTGTAAGTTTTTGTAACCTTTGATTTGGATCTCACATCTTTCAGAACACAAGAATGCCCAGACACAGAGCATCACTGATGCTTTAACAGCAGCTGCACACTAAGACATCCACATCCCACGTAATAATTGAAGCATAAAAAATTATTGAACACTGTGGAAAATGCTGCATGATTGAAAAACCCAGCAATTTTCTATTAGTTCTGCCTTGACTTTTAATTTCTTAATTGCTTCTTCTGAAGGCAAAATTATTTTATCAGGCTATCACTGCAATAAATATTAAAATTCTCCCTAAGAAAACAACCCCCCAAAACAACAAGAGTAGAACAGAATGAAAGACTGTATTTTTCAGTTAATATCATAGAATAAAAGAGTGGTAACAGAACACAACTGTTCCTATGCAGCTAAATGCCTGAGGATTTTGTTAGCTAGTTGGTGTCAGGTAGGTATATCTGACAGGAAAGAAAACAGGTCAGAGCACTTTCATCAAGAAAGGATTAATAGGCTCTAAATGTACTCTTGGATGTACTTGCATTGCATATACGTGTGCATATACCAGTGACAAAAGATGACTTTATGAATGGCCAGATGGATAAATAAAGCCACAGGAGCAAAGCTGCCCTTAGGTGCCATGCACTGTTGGGATACTTGAGTTGCCTTTCAACCTAATGGTAGCCCAGGGGAGAGAGTCCAAAGGGAGAAAGAAGTGACCACCACCCTGAGCCACGTGAACTCAGTGGGGACAATAGAGAGCCCTGACCACTGGCAGCAGCCTTGTTTGTTCTGGGGGGAGCGGACAGCAATAGCTCTTCCATTGCATGGGTGGAAATAGAAAGTAAACATCCTATGGCCAAAGATTGTTCTTTTAAAGAAATGGTTAAAGAGATGAAATTTCTTATGGAAAATGTCAAGAATGGAAGACAGGCAGCTTTGCAGGGCTCCCTCGTTACACTGTTGTGGTTCATAGCACCTTTCAGTTCAGATAAAACTAACGTCAAGTGCTGCAGTAGTAGATGAGAGAGTGCAGAGGCAGTCACATTTATTCCACAGAGTCCTCCAGGGCTTTCATTTAGATAGTACAAATCCTCTGATATGAATGTTGCTCTTCAGAATATAAACAGTTGTAACAAAATATGAATGATCTACATAAATTTCCAGAAGCACAGACAAAACAAAAAGCCAAGGTCAAATCACTGGATGCTCGTAAGGGTCCCTGAAGTGCTTCCAGATACTGTCATGCCAAACAGCTACAATGTTTTATACGTGCATGGAGACAGGCACTCACAATCTCAGAATGCCTTCCCCCCACCACCAAAAAAAAGTCATTTTGATATTTAAGTGACAAGTGGGAAAACTGAGATGCTTCTGGAGTTCAATCTTTTTACCCTGACAGACCTGGTGAAATGCTGTCATCTCCTCATGCTGTGCCCCAGTCACTTCACGTGACTAATTGCATCAGCCATCTCCTCTTCTGCCATGACAAAGTCCAAGATTATTTCCGAGTTTGCTCATCTAGTGATGCAGTCGCTCCCTACAGATGATCAGCATGGTCTCTTCTTGTGGGGAGCCTCAGCTAAAACACACAGCACGTTTTCAATTCATGAACACTTCTTTAAGTCAAATAACACAGGAGGGTTCACTGCCATGTCAGTTGGACTGTGATCAAGAATAATGGAGATTTCAAAAAAATCTCTTTTTTTTCACATTTTGCTGCCTTACCTCAAAAATACAGCTCACCTATATGAGATAGGGAAGAAAAAGGCGGAAAAAAGATAAAATGTCAGGTGTTTAAGCCTGTATTAGAAGAAGATTACAGACCAGTAAGCATAGAGGAAGGTGGAAAGAGGAACTGCAGCTATTTTAATCATATTTTATCTCTACTGGAAAATAGAAAGATAAATTAGAGTAGTAGAGCAGCTACATAAAAGAGCAGAGCACGCTATTAGATTCTGAGATCTTTAAGCTGTTTATAAAGTTTGTGAAATACAGAATTTCTTCAGTGATCACTATATATCCTCCATTGCACTGACAAGTAGTTTGAGTAGTTGCAGTGGTGAACCTATGCAGGTACTAAACTGGCAAGGGAAGAGGCCTGCTAAGCAGCTGAGATAATGCAGCATTACCAAGTTTAGGAGGTCATGGCCACAGACTGCACTTCTGAATTTATGGCACTCGGTGGAGGAAAAGCCCCAGATGCACCTGTTTGTGCTCAGTGGAGTAGAAAAGCTGTGATCACCTCAGCAGGTGCTGGGCCATCACCTTTGCTCGAATGAGAGGCACGTTTCTCCAGCAAAACTCCTAAATGTCTCTGTAAACTCCTACATGTCACTGTATTTATTCATCCTTAGTAGCAGTCAGTGCCTTTAACTAAGGGCTTCACCAAGTCAGGCTGCAAATCCAGTGATGTGGAGTGGCAGAGTTTCACATGACCTCCCATTAGCCCTAGTCAAGCCAGTTTATTAAACAAAGTAAAGCACCAGGACCACAGGAGGAAATAAAATATATATATGACCTGAAACTTTCTCACAAACATTATATTTTCTTTTTCTTCTCTTCCCCACAGAATTTCTCCAATCAGCAGCGTAATAGTATTCCAGTTAATGGACAGAATCAATGTTTCAGAGAACAGGGAAGACAATGTCCCTGAAAGTTAGATTGGCTCATGACTCTCTGGAAGAGAACTCAGATTTTGTTTTGGTTTGATTTGGGTGTTTTTGACCAAACACAGTTGTGCTCCCCTGATGGGAACAAATATTCATTGATTTCATTGAGATTTCTGCCTACCTCAGGAGCATGAGATTGGTACTTTTACTCTGATCACATTCTTTGCCATGATGTAATCATTGCAGGGGTTTTGTTTATTGGTGGGTGGTTTGTTTTTTTGTTTTTTCCTTTTTCCCCAAAGTGCTTAATTCATTTGTTATTAGAAGCCCTCAGAACAGCATTTGGCTCATAAATGGTTTTTGGGCTGTGTCTAGGTGTCACCAAAGGACATTGTCAAGAGACCATTTCACTTTGCCTCAGCTGTTTCCTTTGCTACAGCTGTTCTTAGTTTCCTGTTCACATCACAGGGGAAGTTGCAGTCTTCTACTGGGGAAATAGGTAACTTAATTAAAGCACCTCAGGGAAGGGCTTTGCAGAGTATCAATCTCAGAGGACTATTTCAAAATTCAGTGAGTAAACATGGACTTCACAGAACAGCAGTGTTAGGCACCACTGGGCAAGACATGAGCAAGGACAACATCTCAGGCTGCATCCCACAGGATGTGTTACTTTAGCTCCAGTGGCACAACCATGAGTGGGCTCAGCACCTCACAGGACTGCAGTATCACTGTTGCCACTGTTCTACTCTTGTACCACTAGTTCATTTTGAAAGGATCTGAATGCTTGGTCCTATCTGAAAATTAGAATTCAACTTAGTCAATCAAAACCTCAACTGGTTCTGCAGCATTTACTTCAACTTCTATAAACTAAATTTATCTTTGTGTGTAATCCAAGTGATATTGAGTACAAGGAATAATGAGAGAAAAAATAGACCATGATTTAGTTATTAGCTCACCAACTACATCTACCTCTTTAAGATTACATTGTTTTGATGCAATCATCTTTATACTGCTGCCTCTTGTAATGCCATCAGTATGCTCCAAAGAGCAGTAGGCATTAAAATCATTTTAGTGAACCAAATTGCTGCATGCAAAGAACTTTGAAGAAACCCTTTCTTCATCAGTACACACATTTTCTTGTAGGTTCTTCCATGACCTCATATGAAGTGGTTAGGTATCACTCTTTCTCTGTGGGATTAGAAATTCCCAGTCACCCATAACCCTCATGGTAGGCATATTTGGGTTATGAAGCAGAATCTTTGAGCGCAATCATCTCAAGATGCCTGGACAGCTCAAGGGACAGAAATAGAGTCCTTACTGGTCCCACAAGCACAAGCCCCTCTAGCTGCAAGAAGCAGTTTGCTAGCAGAGGAAATGGAAAGCCAGGACTTTCCCGTGCTGTAATCTGTGAGAGACAGACTGGGTGCAGATGAACTTTCATGAAACAAAGCCTTTAGGGAGGCACTTAAACACTTCCTCTGCTGAGCAACTGTAACACTGCACACCAGACGTTTTTCTCTTCCTTTTTCCTGAGCAGGAATATGGCACCTAGAGCTAAATCTAGCACCAGATACAGCTGTTTAATATTCAGTTACCAAGAAAAGAGAGTAAAGCTGGTATTGCACACTGTAATTTCTTAAACTTATTCTGAGTTTTGCCAATTGATTAAAAGATAATGTTTTTTATGTCCAGCTGATAAATCCCACACATGAGCTGGGAAAGATTCTGTGCCTGTTAATACCAATCTGGATCCAGTTCCATCTGAGACATCTGGGTTCCTGGAGTCACAGCTTAGGTGCCTATTATGTTAATGATCAGACTAGACAGCTTTTCCCCATGACCACACCGCCTCTGCAGGACTGCATCACAAACTAGTGGGACTTTTAAAATACATGCTCATATTCTCCTGATTCTAAATTATTCCTGTCTCAGGCAGTGAACAAGCTAAACACCGGAAAGAAGCAAAATAGTCTTCTCTTGTGAGGTGCTAGGCTTAGACCGTATCTCTGACCTCAGACTTCTCGTATGACATTAAGCAAGAAGGCTACAAAGCCTGGCAGTGGTACCTTCCATTCTGACAACTTCTAAGTGTCTAAAGGGATACCATTAAACTTCAGTAATTTCATATGCAAAAAGCTACGTTGGAATATTTGTACAATGCCTTAAAAAAACACTGGTGCAATTCCTGTTCTTAACAGCTTGCAGACTAAGTCATAGATGAAAGGAAAACACAAATGCTGAGATCTGCTGTACACATTGGCTTTCTACCACCAAGCTAAATCAACAAACCTGGGAACAAAAGTTGGAGCAGCACAGTGTCTCTACTAGGTGTTATGCAGTGAGGCTGATCACTAGGAATTGGTTTCCAGCTTGCCTGTGAGCCCTTGGCCTATGACAAGTAGCCATTCTTCCTGTCCCAAGACACAAGCCCAAACTCCGCTGGAAATCTGGTTTATGATGCTGAACACTCAACAGCATGTGTATACTGCCCTGTGAACCTGCTTGGATCATCTCCTGCCTGGCAAGATGTAAGAGAGAGACTGGGAAATCTGCAGTGGAAGCATTGGGAATGTAGCAGGGAAGGGGAGAGCTGGAAACAGGGAGGAGCCCAGAAGTTTTAGTCTGAGAAAGATCCAGTGGGAAATGCAGGGCACACAGAATGCAAATCAGGAGAATATTACAATTCATAAGTTACACTGTTCACAGGACTCTATTTTTCAATTATATTTTCTTCTCTTCTAAGACAAATAGTATCTGCTCCTTCATGCTCCCATTATGTTGCCATTATTATTTTAATCTTAATTGTATAACAGTTGAATTTTAGTTTAAAAGGCTGATAGGGCAGATATAGAGAATACGTTTCTGTGGTTTGCTCAAAGAGGACCAGCTTCAGCAGGGATGTGAGAGGGCCTGGGGAACCATGTGAGAGCAAGGAGAGGCATAAGGGCAGTGAGCCAGTCACAAGTGTGCATGCTTCTAAATGGTTTTAATGGGGTCACTTCTGTCCTAAGGCACAACACGCTGCTGGTCAGATGACAGACTCTGCCCCTGAGCTTGTGGAAGGTTTTGCAGCTGAGTGTGACAAGCTTGGGTTTAGTGCAGAGGGGGCTGCACTCAGGACTTAAATGTGGCCAGATGGCAAAGAGGGGCACGTGTGCCCATTGGAAGACTGAATATAAGGCAGAGAGTAGGAGACCACAGTGCAGAAAAAGACCTCATGTTATATTGAAACTTGGACAAAGGTTTCAGAAGAAGTGGATGGTTTTGGAAAGGCTGCAAAGGGACAGCATTACAATATAGTGGCTGTCAGTGAGAAGGAATGGCTGCAGGTTTATTCTGCAATAAACATTTAAACTGTTCAGTGCAGAATGTTTTAAAACCTTCCTCATCCTCATTAGTACAGCTAATCACCCAGTGATTCTGTTTTCTCTTTTCTGTGTCATGTTCTTCTGTTATTGCAGAGAAATAGAAAATATACTTTTAAATTAAGAAACTGTAACTGGGCAGACAATTAACAACATGGGGTGGTCCAAACACGTAGCAGTTTAGAACTGTCCTCATTTAGAGCTTTTCTTACAAAATCGTTTGTCAAATACTGTTCCCTCTACACCACTGTCCATCCACGAGAATATCACAGGCAGCCATAGGAGAATTTTGTCAGAATTAATCACTGATCACCTCCTTGTAAAGGTTTTATTTTATTCTAAAAGGGAGTAAGGGAAAAGTACACACCTACATATAAGCACCTGGAGCTTTAGGATAAAAGAAGTAAAAATATTGGTCATATGAGTTTCTCTCTCAGGAAGACAGAAATACAGGCATTTACTAATCAAAAAAGGGTGAGTTTTTGATTTTTGTTTGGTTGCTTTCGCTAATCTTTAAAAATGCTTAATACATTGCTTGTGAGCTTCATGTTTCACTTTAATGCAGAGTTAACCCTTGAAATTCATTAATTGACTTTATGTTGCATTAAATGCTGCAATCAATTCAGTCTCAATATTCTACACTTTTATCTCTGCTATTAAAAAAAGCTCTATTAGCTTTACTTGGCTCAAAACCAATACAGTGAACTACTCTTAATTATTAATAATCTGTTTCCCCTTCAATAAAAATTTTTGGACCTTTACTACAGTAGGATGATATATTTATTTGGTGTGTAGGGTTCAGAGCAATACAGTGCACTCTCTCTGGGAAAGAATCCAAAAATAACTATCTACTTGATATCAACCCAAGGGATTTCCTAAGGGAATGGGAGAATCGGTTCAGGGCAGATCATCAGTGGTTTAGGGGAATTAGACAAATTTGTGTCTGGGGAGCAGATGCCTCAGGGTTTGTAAATGTGTGAGAGAACCTTTCCCCTCTCGGTCACCAGTTCAGGTCTATCCAGCACAGCAGTGACTGGAAGCTATTAAACATCTAATGAACTTCTGGGCCCTCCTGAAACAGGGAGTGGGATTCCTAACAGGCACTTGCTAACATCTTGGAGCCGCTCCTACCCAAGTTGCAGCCTCGACAGCAATACATAGACACAGAAACTGGGAATAAGCGTGATGGAATGAAGAACATTTCATGTGCTAAATGCAGTAAGCAGACTGCTTCTGGGCTGGCAATCCAGGTTTAGACTTACTGCTGGCACTTTCTTGTTCTTTAAAAGAAAGAAAATGATGTATTATAAAGCACCGTGTTATGTAATCTTTCCTCACAAATGCCATCAGAAGGGCCCAGAAGCCTTACAAATCCACACTTGCAATGTCTCAGGCCTTGGAGAAGATAAAGGAGTAAAGAAAGATTTGTTTTCATACTTAGAGGCCAGTTCTGGGAGTCCTGGGACTCTTGAACTGCTACATGCTGCACATCCAGTTTTTGGGCAGGTCTGCTAGGAGAAAGAGGAGACAAATGCTGAGCATTACAACCACAAACCACAGCTGTTGATGGGAATTGGCAGGAGACCAGGGAATGCCGGGAAGCATAGATGGCCTGCAGCAGAAGGTAGGGCTAAGCAGAGCTCTCTGGCACTTGAAGATTTTTTTATTCATCTCCTGGTGCTTTTCCATCCTGGCATCTGGTTTCCGTGACAGCGCAAGGGAGGGACAGTGTGGTGCAATTTCATGGTATGTTCTCCTGGGCTATGTTGGCACTTCCTTGGGTAAACATGCCTCGCCTCAGGCTCAGCTTCAGCGGGCCCCTGGGTTCAGATTATTTGCAGCGCTTTAGAGTGCTGATAGCTCAGTCCAGTTGTCTCCGTATTTCATTTGAGGAGGAAGGGTCGAGACTTGCCAACTGCCCTCGTGCTCCCTCAGGACAGAGCCATGCTGAGGGCAGACAAGCTCTGGCAAAGCCCTGTCCATCAGTCGAGCTGCCACCAGGAGAGCATGTGATGGAGCTCATAGCTCTGTGGTCCAGCTGGAGCCAGGCTTTGTGCCACAAGACCTTGGATATACCCTGGTGCTCTCATTTTCTTGCACCATTTTGAGAGGAAGGTTTTTGGGGCTCTCTTTTTCCACCCATATGCTACATGACTAAACTGTATGCAAATTCAGGCACAGGCTTCTGAATAGTGCAGTAATATAAGTTGCAAAGAGCACGCAAATTTTAATGCCTGAAAAATGAGGAGGGAATTAAGAAAAAAAGAGGAAGGTTTCTGTAATGGGATCTGCTGCTCACATGTTTTTGTTATCAGCATGTGCAAATCTTGCTATTCTGGTCCATTATATTCAACAATCTTATACTCAGTGGCAGGTGAAATGTCATACCTTGGGGTAAATTTTCACTGCAGTAGGCAGAGAATTTGTCCTTTAAACACCCTTAGTATTAATGGGACATTGATCCATCAATTTAAACTCCTAGAGATACAAATGTCTCAGGTGGGGCCACTTTCAAATGTGTTGACATTTTGGTTCACAAAATAAGATACTTTTAGAAACAAATGCAAATTCATTTCATTCTAGATTTGAGGTCAGCTGGGTACTAGAAGAGAAATGTGCAATGAATGTTTAGTATGCTCATCAACTATCTTTTAATCTCTCTACACTCAAGGGATAAAAATGCCATCAGAGAGAGGAAGGACAATTTCCAAAGTTCTCTGTATTAACTAGTGTATCTTCTCATGGTGTTGGAACTTAAACTCACCTACTGCACTTGCAATATCAGTGTCTAGGGCAAAAGGAGGCTCTGGGATAAAGGACCGAATTTCAGCGAGCTCTGAAAATATTGAAAAGATTGTCTTTCATACAATCGGATATGCTTTCATCTCCAAAGAGTTCTGATCCTGCTGAGATCCACTGGGGAAATTGTCAATGTTTTACTGACGTCAGTGAAATTTGCAGTAGTATTGGAGCCCAACAAAGTAGTGCAGGAAAGAAAACAAAACCAAGTAAAAACATACTAAGAGGGGGTAGCTTAATTTGTTCCCAGGCCAAGGATCTGTCTGCTCTTCCAGCTCAGAAACTATTCAGCACACTATGAGAAAGATGATCTAGACAAATATTTAGAACACACCCACAACTGTCTGACAGCTAGTGAGTAGGTCAAACCTTAAGGGAACACAGCAAAGCCTGAATGTTGGTCTGGGCTCCATCCTGCAGTAGAGGGTAAAGCAGATATGGAGCAACTTTGGAGAAAGACCAGCTTGGCAAGTTGGTGGGTCTGACTTGGGTGTGAACTACCATCACCTGCCCTTGGACCAAGGCTTGTGGGGCACTGGCTGCAGGCAGGGCACTGGGGGCAGAAACATGGCTCACCTCCCTCCTGTTTCCATGGACTTGAGCAGGTGGTGCAGCTCCCAGCACAGGGGAGTGAAAGGGGATCTGCTCCCTGCACTGCACCCCAGCAGGCAGGATGAGCAGGGACTGGCTCTGGTTTCCCCCAGAAGCAAGGACACCTCTAACTGCCCCCCAAAGCTCTCCCATCAGCAGGCTGATGAGAGGCTGAGGCATGCTGGACACATGGGTAGTAATGTGGATGGGGTGTGTGCTATTATTCCACAGGGGATTTCACAGCAACCCACAGCTCCTCTCGAGTGGACACGAGCATCCCCTATTGCAGAAACACCAGCTGGTGAATGTCACCTGATGGGAACATGAGGACTCGGATCATCTCATGCATGAGGAACTAGGGGAGGAGAACAAAGGCAGGGGAAGTTCCCCACCAAAGTCCCCCTGCAGAGCAGCCTCTGCTCTTCCCCTTCCCCAGCAGGGCTGGTGCAGTCAGGGAGCTGCTGTCCAGGGGAAGTTACACCAATTTGGGCACTGACTGAGAACACAACTTCCCTCACAGACACTTGTACAGCAGTGCCCAACGGAGCTAAGAGGAAGAGGAAAAGCCCAGACACTGTGCAACATGCAAATAACTATATTCAGCTCTATGAAAACTGCCCAGGAACAGCTCCAAACCTACACAGCACTGGGCAATATGCTGATAGGGCATGATTTCTTTGGTGGCCTTGGATCAGATGGTCCTCTCCAAGGGCTCTGGATAAGTGCTCCAGCCAGTGGGCTCAGCATGCACTCAAGGTTATCAGCATCAGTCCTTTTCTACGTGCTCACTTGAACATAGTATTTTCCTTCTGGGCCCCTGCTCTCCTTTCTTGCTTCCTCAAACTGACTGGAATCTGCAGGAACCTGCAGGGGGAAGAATGTACTGTTCCTGTGCCAGTTATGTGATCTCCTAGGAGCCCTGTGCAAAAGCACATCACCACACACAGGTGGCCTTTTCCCACAGAGCAAGAGTTCTGAGTACATCCACCAAGCGTTTCTCATATAAGGTAGTTTATTAAAAAAAAAAAAAAAATAAAAAAAATTGACAGACCAAATAGAACCTCAACAGGTTTGAAAAGCCTTTTTTTTTTTTTGTATGAACAGCAGCTACAGTGCATTTATACCACAATGCATAAATGGTTTTTAGAGTCACATAACATGTGACTCATGTTATGTCCAGGCATACAGGAGGGTACCAGCAGACCTAGAACTGTTGCAAGTGGACCTAAAGCAGGTTTGCTCACAAATGCAATTATAGTAATACTAGCAACCAGGATGTATCAGCTATGGATCCTCAGCACAAAAAGTCCTGGTATAAGATTTGCAACTTGGAGGCAATTCTTAAAACCATGTCCTTTCAAGGCAGTTATCCTGGGAAAGAAGTGACCAGAGTCCTTAAATAGAGATAGGAGTGGCTTCCTTCACATTTGATGGACTGCTGTAGGCCATTGCCAGTGATATCTGTCATACTCAGAGTGCACTGACAAGAGAACACTGACATGGACAGTAAATATTTCTTAATGCTTCAATGTAAGCAGGATGCCTGACAGACCCACTAAAGCACAGAAGATGGTATTTGGTCATCAGCAATTCCTTCAGCAAGAGCTAGGATTCCCAGGCAGGAGCACCTGCTCTCCTCAGTTCTGGGATTGCCAGAAGAGTCTTGGCAATCACGACTATCTTTCATCTATGTGAGTTTTGTTGACTAGTCCAGACCAACCACCATGGAAGCCCAAATCATCTCTAGAGCTTGCAGACCACAGAGATACTCCCCATCACACTTTGTCCCTGTGTCTCTGGCAGGACACTGAACTGATGGAACACAAATCATCCATCACATAACTGCCCTGATGCCAGCAGCTGTCCAGTGCCAAAAGCACACTGCTGGATGAGGCCTGCAGAGACAGACTCCAGCTGTCCCTCCACGGAATAGTTCAGAAGAGGCACAGCCCAGGGAAACAAGCCAAGTCCAGGTCTTCTGTGGCTTTTCCCATTTGGGGATGGTCCCTTCCCCTTGCCTGAAGCAGCCTGGGCACCTCACAAGCCTCCAGCACAGCCCCTCCAGAGGTCTCTGGGCAGCAACATGCCTGACGCAGTCCAGCCCTCCCTGGTTTTGCACCCTGCACGCTGTGGTTGGGTGAATGGTGCAAGGGGTGTGAATCCAGCCCTGCCACGTGGGGTGAAGCTCTGCAGCCACCCCTGGCCACTGCCAGCCAAACCAGAGCCCTCTCTGGGGCTCTTACGGGAGGGAGGTCACCAGTTTAACAGCACTGGAGCAATGCCAGCCCTTTGAGTAAACTTTTTAAAGCTGCTCTAAGGCATTGTTTAATTTTGATTTCCAAGTGACCTCTGATTCCTCTGGCTATGCTAAGGGTGGAAGAACATTCACTCCCAGGAGTTTGACTTTGGGCAGTGGGCACAGGGCCTAGCATGGCAGTTCCTAGGAAAGCGGGGAGAGAGGTGAAGGCTCTTGCTGTTCTGCCTCCCTCAAACACATCACCCCACCAGTCTACGCACACTTTAAATTGCATAAATAAACCTGTTTGCATGGGACATGCTGCAAATGAAAAGGACGCCATGATGTGAGATGAAAAATAGTCTGCAAAGAATCAAACCACCTGAGAGTTATTCTAGTGAGGTGAATAATTCAGCCACTGGTTTTTACTGCAGCCCTGTTAACAGAAACACAATTACAGAAGAGGAAAGTAAACCACAGCTGGGAAGAGGAAACAAGTGTCTTGGGGGCTCCTATCTCACCAAGGAAATGGTGGGTGGATCCAGGCCCCAGCATGGCACTCAGGCCACATCCAGGGCTCTGACAAGTGACCCTAGCATGATGCATCCAAAGCTGCACTCACAGCAGTTGAGCAAAGAAATGAAAGGAGTGTGGTAAAGATGTTCTGGCTGTTGCTAACACTTCACAATGCTGAAAGTAGCACTCAGTATTGGCACAAGGTTAGTGGTATCTGCACAGCTTTCTGCTAACTGGTGACTGAGCCCTGCGGGGAAGCGAAGCTGCAAGGACAGGAGTGGGACAAGGCAAAGGAAGTGTGAGCTGCAAACCTCTGCCTGCCTTGCTCAGCATCAGATGAATGTTAATTCTCTGCTGGTTTGCACAGACACAGACAGGCCTGCTCCTACTAATTTTAGCCCTTACCTAATTTAAAACTACAGACATGTTATTTTCATCGTGGTATTTTTTCCTCTTTTAACAGGTTGTAAGCTGCCAGATGCACTCCATGTGGTTAAGAAATTGTGCTGTCCAAGGGGAGGTGAAAAACCTTTTGTTAAAAATAAAAGGCAAACGGAACAAAATTGCACATTGAAACTTGGAGCTATTGTAAGTGCCACCTCAGTTGCCTGTGCTTTGCTGAGGGTCTCTGGCCTGGCTGCATTGTGGTCTGGAGATGCACCTTCCTCAAATCTCAGAGGTCCCAGCCCAGCATGCCCAGCTGTCTCCCAGCTGTGCACACACAGATGTTTTGCTGTGCCCCATCGTGAGCACACATATAAAACCACTGCACTCTCTACCTCACTCCCTCTGCCCATATACCCACTCTGCTTACACCTGTGGTCCTGCTGCCCAAAAATACACCTGCACACAGGCCTCCTCTCCCTGCCACCACACCCTGACATGGGCAAGCACCTTCTCCTCCCTCTTCTCCTCCCCTCACACCTGGATCAGTCGCCCATCTCCTGTAGAGGTGAATGGTAGATGAAGTGCTGAGCCTGCGTGCAGTGGGAGGCAACGCTGTGCTAGAAATGGGTGTGAAAAAGTGGTGAAATGAGGAAACATTTGTGAGAGGAAGTGAGTGGGTGGAGGGAAAAGCCTGGAGTGAACAAAAATCAACAAATAACACACTGAAACTTGAGCTCTAAGTGCTCAGGGTGAGTAAAAGTACACCAAAATACAAAAAAAGAACACAAATTACTACCAGAATGCAAGTGTTCTATGCAAGCATACACCTAAATGTATGCTAGGGAACAAAGTATTGAAAATCAAGAGGGGGCTCAAAATAAATAAGACATCTTAGGGTCTAATGCTTTAACAGCTGCACAGGTAGCTCCAGTGAAGGCGAGAAAGGGAGGCAGCAGACCATCCACGTGCATGCTACTGGATCTAGGTTACTGGATCTCAAATCCAAATGGATTGATGGTCTCACTAACCAGACATGGATTTTAGCAGTTGTTAACAGACTGCATGGCCCTGTAAATTTTAATTTAGTACTTGCAAGTAAAGCATTTGAAGGATAATATGAAAGAAAAACCAGAAAAAAACCTCCCCAAAACCCCCTAGAACAATAAAAATGGTAGCCCAGCTCTGTTGTTTCTGATACAGCAATAGTTCCCTAGTTAAGTTTTTTCCCTGACAGATGTAGCAGTGCAGGGATCTAGGAGTACAATTCCCAGTTTTTCAGCCTATTACATGTGCATTCCTGACCTCTCCTTCCTTCTCTAGCCTTGCAGAGCAAGATTGACAGTGCTATGTTTTCAGCAACACACCAAAATAGACCTTGTTTTTTCTCTTTAAAGGACAACAAACTTGGCCCAAAGGGGCTGTATAGAAACCAGCCAGTTTTGCCCTCTGAGAATCAGCCCACGCAACCACAGCTCCCACTGGTGAGAAGTTATTCAGACAAGTCCCTCCTCTAACCACTCACCCAGTGAGCTGGTTTCATCCAAGCTGCTGCCATGGTGGTGGGGAATGAACATCAGGCAGGTAAACAGCTATTATGGCATGCACACAGAGAAAACTGTCCAGTTTTGGTTGCATCTCATTCCTTCCCACACATTTCAAACCAGCCTGTTCCACAGGGATCTTCAGAAGAGGTTCCCTTCCACACATAGTAAGACTGCCCATACCACTTCCAATTTAAAAGAATAACAAAAGTGACCTGAGAGTTGTCTGTATATGATTCCCAAATTTGTCAGTGGAGGAGCCCAAATGTACTCACTCTGCCTGACACTGCTCCCTCTGGGGCTCCGGCGAGCGAGCACTCTTGGAAAGCAGCAGTGCATCCGTGCCACGGGTTACAGTGATTGCTACTGACAGGTTCTTCATGGTATCACAACAAATTAGGTCACAGATTAGATTTTCATAGCACAGATTACAACTTGTGTCTACATCTTTTTCTTAAATAGAGAGGGTTGTGGCCAGGAGGTTTGACCTCAAGACTGGGAACAAGGCAGATGCTTGGGACTGGGGGGGTCCTATTTCTGGTTGAGACAAAGATTATCTTAGCAAGAATCAGATAAAATTCCTAGTTTTCTGCTGTAGTCAGAAGACTTAGTATTTTTCCTTTTCTATCCTGCAAGCCTTTGAGAAGTGAGTTTGTCCACTAGATACCCTGGGGTAGATCTTACAGCATTGTTGCTAGCCCAGCTCTAGAAAGAAATTTAAGTAAAATGGATTTTTATGATAGAAAACCAGCTTGCACCACCGGAAAAACTGCTAGCAATGGAAACCAAAAGTACCTATTAGACTTATCCACACATAAACTAAGTTTGAGCATCTCTTGGGCAGAAAGACCTCAAGGGAATAAATTCATGTGTGCAGTATTTGTTTTAAAATATAGCCAGCAAGGACAGTAATAGAACTCAAGCATAAAAGAAAAAAAAAATCCAAGCTATATCAAGCTCTACACAGAGCAGCACAGAACAAAGGTTTCCAACAGCTGAGTAACTGCAGACACCGTGCAAAGTGCTTCCTACCCACTGTGAGATACAGCCCTGCTGCAGATTTGAAACCCAGCTTCAGCAACTGTGTTCCAGCAGACTGTCAGGGCTGTGTTCTGCTCCCAGCCACCTCCTCCCTCGGAGCTGAGCTGCTGCAGGGGAAGGAAGGCTCCTGGGAGGCAGCGAGCTGGATTCAGCTCCCAGTGGAACCATGCAGGTCTGCATGGGGGCAGTGATTCAGCTGATAAGCAGGCTAGAAGCCATGGTAAGCACTAAAGGAAAACCTAAACTGATGAGAAGGGCAGGTCTTGGTCTGAACTAACCTCAGAGACAAGTCTTTCTAAGTCAGGGTGGAGAGAGCAATGCAGGAATGACCTTCAGCTTACAGAAACAGTCCTGATACCACAATGGAATCACCTTTGTGCTTAGCCCAGAGACCTACACTGGCTCTCTACGGAGCCTCTGGAGCATGTACTTACTCAACCTGAGCAGGTCTGCTAATACCTGCTGGCAGACCAACCTCTAGTCCCTAAGGAAGCCCCTGAGGCTGTCTGCAGCCAGAGGACACAGCCTGTCTTCCTGTTCCCAGGGCAGCAAGAGCAGCACATGATGCTGTGCCTGTGCCCTACCTGCAGGTTTAGACAGGCTGGTGCTCAGCACCCTCCCCTCGGCCTCACACCAGCCCAGCTGCCAACACTGCTGGCCTGAATCATTGCCTGTGCCTCCAGCTCCAAAACAATCTCGCACGTCACTTCAGCAGTTTTTCACAGGAAATACGCTTTTACTTTCAAAATACTCTGGGCCTTGTTCTCCTCCAACAAGCACAGGAAGTATCTCAAATACCAGTCTTTATTTTTGTGAGCCACTATGTATCCTCTGATACCTTTGAGTACAAAGAAATAAAAGTAGTTGAGAGTGGCTGTGCCCTTCCATGCTCAGAGGCAGCATTAATGTTTTTTAACTCCCCTCAGTGCATCAGCCTCTCCCCGTGCTCTTGCTGGGCACACACATTTAGAGGCACAGAATGAGGCCTAATAATTTTTTCCTCAAGCCTGAGCTGTGCTGTGCTGATTATTGAAAATCCATCGCACACACAGTCTTTGCTGAGCAGTCTGAACTATCGATCCCAGTTAGAGAAAAGGATGCTCAGGACTTTATTGGGATTGTCTTTAAAAGTCTTGTTGGTACAACTGTTCTACTGGATGCTGAGCACTTCCTAGTTCCCTGCAGAGCACTGCCTCAGACCTGCTCAGGAGCTCCTTCATGCCAGGGGCTCCTGCTGAGCCATGGAGGAAACCACATCACAAACGCTGGAAAAGCAAGCAGTGACAACTGTCAGAGAATGCACTAATGAGCACTCTGGCCTGAGCAGTGCTCCCAGAGAGCAAGAGCAAGTAGCAGGTAGGGAGTGCTGTCTGCAGCAGCAGCTGGAGAGCATCCTGCTGCCTGGACAGGCACAGGCTCCTGATCCCTGCTGAGCAGGGAACCCCGGAGGAACCATGCAGCCAAATGCTGCCTGTCTCTAAGGCAAGATTATCCGGAGCAGCACAAGCACTGAGATGGCCCAGGGTGTCTGTGTGCACCTAAGAGGGTCCCTCAGAGCACATGTAGGCACCATGAACATTCCCCAACTCCACATAGCATCAGTTCTGTCCTCCCCAACATTAAACACGCAGCAGCCATTGCCAACCTCGTTTTCTGTCAAGCTCTGAAAGAAAGAGGACATTAAGCTTCCACCAAAATCCTTCAAAACTCTCACCAAAATCTCTTCAAAGCACTTCTCAGCTTGGAGTGCAGATACGGCGTTTTCTTTGTTTTAATGAAATGAAAGGGCCTTTCTACTGTTTTAATCACGTACCTAACAAAACACTGAATAAGCATCATCCTCATGGCTTTTTGGGTCTTAAATTAAAGAATGTATACATTTTTTACTTATATGAGAAAATGGTTATTAGGGATAAGAGTTCATTTTTAAATGGCAAAAGGGTAACTCTTCTCCAAACCATACAGCCAGGTAATCTTCACTGTTTAGGGGCTGCTCTGTGCTATTCTGTTTCTGCACTAACCCTTTTGAAACACTTGCTCAAGAGAGGGGTAGTTTTCACACAGTCATGATCACAATCACATCACCGTTCCTGCCCAGATGGGGAAGTACCAGATCCCCCGAAGCAGAAGTGCTCATCCTCTCACCAGCCCGTCCAGCATATTTCTGCCTGCTGGGCTGAACTTTTACGTACAAAATTTGCATGAACGAGGACGACTAATAATTCTTCGGCCTGGCACCTAGCATCTGTACAAAACGCCACCCATACAACACGGCCACTGCTGCTCCCGGCCCAGGACGGCCATAAACAGCACCCCTGGAGCACAGGACCAAACCATGGCTTCCTCCTTTGGCTGGCCAGCCCAGCGTGCTGCTGCTCGGCTGCAGCCGGCAGTGACTGGAGATGGTGTGGGCTGGTGTGTGGCTGTCACTCCGCTCGCTGCAGCTGCCGTGCCTGGACCCAGGGCACACAGGACCGTCCTGTCCGGCCTGTGTCCCCTCCGCAGACAGAGCAGATCCGACCCGACCCTCCTGAACCGGGCGGCCGCGCAATCCCCGAGAACTGGGGAAGCAGAGCTCGGCCACAGCTGCCTCCGGCTGCCCTTGTGCTCTGTGAGCGGCCCCACAGACCTCCCGGGAGGCGGCCGGGAAGGCGCGGGGCTGTCCGGGCAGCGCTGAGCATCTCTGTGGGGATGGGGGACAGCGGGGCGAGGGCTGCCCCGGCTCCTTCCCGGCTCCTCTCCGCCCCGCTGCTCCCCATGGGCGCCCACCCCACGGCTCCGCTCAGGCTCCTCCCGGCTCCTTAGGCGATCCCCATCTCCCTCTGGCTGAGCCGCCCCTCGCCGCCTCCGCGTCCCGCTGCGCCCGCCCGGGGCCCGCGGGCAGCCCTTACCTGGGCACGGGGCGCAGCCTCGTCCCTCCGGCTGCCGGCGGCGTCACGGCCGCAGGTTGTGGCTGCGGGCGGCGGTGCCGCATCGATATAAAAGGAAGCGACGCGGGGGGAGGGAGAGGCGGCCCCGGCACCTTCGCCGCGCCCGGCCCCGCTCCCCGGGCCCCGCACAGGCTCCCTCCCCGCCGGTTCTGCTCCCCGGGCCCCTCACAGGCTCCCTCCCCGCCGGTTCTGCTCCCCGGGCCCCTCACAGGCTCCCTCCCCGCCGGTCCCGAGCAGCGGCCGCGGCTCCCCCGGGCAGCCCCGCGGGCCGGCGGCACTCTCGGGTGTTCACCCCGCCGGCCGGGGGTGAAGGATGGGGCACAGGTCAGAGCCTTCACATCAGCCCCCACAGCCATCCCGGGGGGCCCGGAGAGACTCTTCGTGAGGGGTCGGATATGGCCCTGCCCTGCACGCACAGCAGGGCACGGGCGAGGCTGTGCAGCCATGGAAGGGAGCAGCCACATGCCAGAGTACCTTGCAGGCTTCAAATGTGTGTAACAAAACCCAGCCATCTCCACCAGGCTCTGCTGGAGCTGCCCTGGGCTGCAGGCTTGTGCTCAGAGATGGAGTGCCATCCTGAGACAGGGCTGTTGGCAACTCCAAGTGCAGGTGTTGGTCCCTGCCGTGGTCCAGGCCTGGTGATCCAGCCTGGCAGCCAAGCCACTTCAGTGAGACATAGTCTGTAAGACTAGCTTTGGAGGATCAAAGAAAAAACTCATCAAGGCCTAATTTCTTCAGACCCCAGGAGCTCCTTCCACCTCTAGAGCTACACTCATCTCTGAGGCACCTTGTTCTGTTTCTTCATCTTCTCCATGCTGTTGACAACTGATGACATCTTGGTTGCAGAAGGAGTGAGGGTCCCCCAGGACACGACCTCTCCATCTGCTCCTCAGGAAGCTCTCCCTCCAGCAACAGATGCTGTTGTTCTCCTGCACCATCAATCCCTTTCAGGAAGGGACAGGGATTAGGTGTGGGTAACACCTTAAGGTAATTTCTCTAAATGGCATTTTGCTTCCCAGCTTTACTGTCAGTCACTGCTGGGGGACTTCAGTTCACTCTGCAGTCCTGAAGGCTCAGGCCTTGCCACAATTGCTACAAGTCCTGTCTTTTGCCCAAAGCAGATGGAGATGTGGGCACCAGTGAGGCTGGGGTACATAGTTATTGAGACTATTATGCAGAAGTTCTTCATTTGGTGCCTTCCTTTACATTCTACCAGGCAAGTAGCTAAAGCTGTGGATCAAGGGCAGAGAAGTGCCTGCTCTGTGGACAGAGGGATGACCCCTGACAGCCCCCATCTAAATAAACTTTACCAGGACTTACATTTTGTATGAAAATCATTTAGATGGAACACTGCCATGGGCAAGGGAGACGAACAAATCCTGCTCTCAAGGGGTTTAAATTAGAGGGGGTTTTCCACTCTAAATTTCTTGGGTGTTTTTTTTGGGTTTTGTTTTTTTTTCCCCTTCACAAATTTATCTTTATCCCAGTAGGGAGGGGGGAACAGAAGGAGCTTTTCTGCTGGACCCAGCAGCATCTCATCCAGACAGACTAGGAACATAAGTGCAAACTTAAAGGATGATCTGTCCTTAAGCAAGGTGACTGTTCCAGACCTGCTCCAAAGAGGGAGTGCCAGAACCACATCTAAGGGGGGACCTGGGTTCTGTGTGAGATCCTGCAGCCAGAGATTGTTCTGACAGGGCAGCAGCACCTCCTTGCTTACAGCCAAATGTGGAGGAACAGGCCGTCCTTCTTAAGGTCCAGCAATTACAGCAGCTACTTGCACAGTGCTGACCAGATGGCCTCAGTGCCCTGCTGCCCTCCCACCCCAAGTGCTGCTTGGGGAGATCTTGCTGATTCTCCTGGACAAGGAACCTTCACTTCACTGGAGTCTGCATTACCTTGACCTCTCAGGTAAATATATGGCCAGCCTAGAGGCAGTGCCCACAGGAGAGCTGCTCACTCCTTATGATTGATTTTCACATCAACATCTGAGTCATTTATACTCTTTCAAAGGTGCCCAAGCTGTGGTTTGTGATGGCCTCCATTCCCTGCTCTTTCCACATCTCTCTACCTTGTAGCACATATAGAGCCCAGATTTCTACACTCTGCAAAAGTCTTGGAACTCCCTATCTTCCAGCATCACTTGGTGTCAATTCACTTCAAATGAAAATGTTTTCCTGCTCTCCAGATGTCCAGACTGCCAAACTTCCCTTTTAAGCAGCTCTGTGCACCCTATCAAGGCAGATTTAGCATTTGTTCTCCTGTTTCTTTCAGCAGAGCTTGGCCCAGTTCCTGCAGGGAGGACAGAGACTGAGGATCACAAATCTGCCCTTCATCTCAGAAGTCAGAACTACTGCAGTGGTCCCAGAATTTCTCCACAAGGCTTTTTTTTCCCAGCTCCTGGGTGGGTTTCCACACAATAAAAAAATCTCAGCTGAAATGAGAGCATGTGGCTAGCTGCAGCTCACTGGTCAGCTACCTGGGGATCTTGCGTTCCTGCCTACAGTTGTTAAAGTAGGGCTACAGATCTGAATTCAAACCCTACAGTGAATAAAGAAGAGACATTTGGCTATGTAGCTCTGGAGCCATGGATGGGAATAATACCAAATAGACGAGTGATTACAATTTCCTTATTTGAAAAAAAATTTTTTTTGCTTTGTCTTTCAGGTGTCTAAAGCAGCAAGTGGCTGCTGGTGTCAGGTCATTAAGGGAATCTGCAGGCTCCAGCAGAAAACCACAATAAACCCCTGTTTAATCACCAAACAGCTGCTGACCTCTTTAGTGCACATTCAGCTCAAGGTGCCTTGTCTTTCCTTCAGTCTGAAGTTCAGGAGCACGTTTCAGTCCTTTCTGATACCTAAGTTTTTGAATTTTATTTACAGACAAAGAACCTCAGCGCAGAGGGTCTGTTGACACCTACTGCAGCAGGGATGTGAGAGCAGGGAGAGATGGAAAACATTACCTTACTAAAATAGGTTTAAGAAAAGCTTCAGCTTGTAAATTTGCAGGCAGAGGTAGTAAGTTATTCCTGGAGCATTCCCAGAGGAAAAGACTGGAGAAATTAATTATCGAAAAACAAAACCTGATGCTAATGTTTTGAAGTGTACAAAGTTAAATACAAGAAACAACCTCCAATACAGCAATTCTAGAGCAGTTGTGTTTGCTCAGGGTTGATTCATCCATTCAATGGGAGTGTGAGTGAGAAATCAGATTTGTAATTTCTGGTGGTAACTAAGGCACAAAATTATCTTCAAGCCTTGGGGGGTGGGGCAAGAACACATGGAAATGGACCTAGTCCCACACAGCCTTTCAGAGAAGAGCAAAAAAGCACAAGGGGAAGGGATTCTCTGATCAGACACTACAAGAACTGAGGTCAAACTGGTAGGAACAGCATTAATAGAGTCAACACTGGATTTAAAGTTCCATGGAAGTGTAAACCTTGTTCAAAACATTCTTTAGGTGGTGCAGAAAATGACCGATCAGCTTCTCCTCTGCTCTGACAGCTTAGCAGATGTGACAGCTGTCACAAACTTTCCTCCCTGCCCCCACCGTTACAAAAGGAGTGGAGCAGACATCCGCCTTGCTGCAGCCGGGAGGATCTGTTCTGTAATTTACAGAGGAACAAGGCAGAGCCTGTACCATGACACACTATCGTTTTTACTGTTCCCGAGCAGCAGCTGACCAGAACCAGCCGAGACACGCAGGTTTTGTGCCCACTGCAGCTCGGGGGGGGGGGCGGTGGGGAGTGTCTCAGTTTAAGCACGAGTTGACAAACAGCACTTAGCTTATCTCAAGAAACCGGAGCACTCCCTCAGCAGATGACAGAGCTATAAATCTTTTTATGTATAGCCCTAAAAGTATCATTAAGACAACTTAGAATAGTTAGTTTGTATTAGATAACAAAAATGTTTTCTTGCAGCAATGCAGAGGAAAACATCTTACAGTCGTGTGTGCATTTTGCACCCATCTCCAGCTGTTTCAGAAGGGCTAAAGGGTCTAATAAAAGCATCCCCGAGAGCCTTCAGTTCTTGAGGTGAGAAGCTCTCTGAGAAGAATATAAGACCTGAAGCTGAACTTCATTAGCTTATGACATTTTGCTCCTCTGTCTAGTTCTGGTTTCATGGCACAGAAGGTTTCCAGTCCAAGGTGTGAGGGGCATGAAACTATAACAGTGTGGAGCACGGGAAAATAAAGTTGTTTTCTGTTTCTGTTCACTCAGGTGAACTATTACACAGAACTAGAACATCTGAAAACAAATCAGATTTATACAGTTAAACTGTTTATTTTCTGTTGGGCAGTAGGGAGCTATGTTGAGTTTCATTCTTTGGTATTTAATATTTGCACCACTTTCACTGGTATAGACTGCCAATTTTCTGTTTAACTATGAGCTTTAGGTTTGCCAGGAGAAGGGTAAGGAGACTGAAACTTTGAACAACTAGGCAGTTCTCTGGGCATGCATTTGTCTGGTTCTCTGCTGCTCCAAACAGTATATGAGATATCTACCTCAATTTTGAGTTAGGAAAAGAAATCAATACATGTCAGTGAAGAACACATAATACAAGTAGGACAGAGAACTGAGGCTGTTGGAATTGATGTCTCTCTGAATGCTGTTATCTGAAATACTGTGACACAGCAGAAATTGAGAAAGAGCACAGTATTTAACCAGACTGATTCTCCTGCCCCACAACCATATTTCTCCCTCCAAGTGCCCCATGTTAAGCCTATGTAGATTTGAAAGCCCCAAACAAAGCAAGCAGGATGTTCTGTGACAGTGGGGAATCACAGAAGTACCACAATCCAGTCTGAAGAAGCTCTCACCACAGCAGTCTCCTGAGCCACATTGTGCTGTGGCAGCTACTATTCTTGATACAAACCAGATCTGATAGCTCCACACTTCAGCTCTTCCTCTGGCTAAAGGATGTTCTCGTTGCTTTCTAGCAATTTCAAGTGACTTGTTCATTTTGGAGTAGCTTTGACAGGAATGGGTCGTAAATGAGAAACATCCAAGAACTGAGTCAAGCTGGGTCAGGACTGAAATTCTAAGCAACGCAGTCACTCCATCCAGGAAAGATGAGTACTGCTCTAGCTGGTGTGAGCTGCTGTTGGGTTGGGAGATCCTGCCCACACACAGTTTGTGAATGGCTCCTTCAGCCTGCTGGGGAGAGAGCGCGGAGGGGGCTGGGAGCACACAGAGCCTGCCGAGGCCAGAGAGAAAGCAATCGAAACTCATGGACAAAACAAGTGGTTTGATGCTAACTTTAGTAAGTAAAGTTTTCCAGATAAAGGCAACTGCATCCATATTTAACAGCTGTTAAAGAGATACACACTTAATTGCATTATATAAGGAGTGCTTTATATTCAAGAGAAAACATTTCAAGTGTCTTAGTTCTACCTGTTTGGAATCCAGACTTTCTCCCTAGAAGATATTCCAGTTGACAAAAAGGGCCTCGTTCAGATATCTGGGATCAACTGAATACATTTATTTAAAAGCAATTTTAAATATTAAAAAAGTAGAAATTAACACATACAGTACTCAAAAACTGTCACATTAAGTACATGTGAATAGACATGTGTACTGATGTTTTACCTTAACATTCAATGAGAAGTCAAGATTTTAACTAGTGGCATGACCAATCTGATTTCTGTACACGTTGATGTACTATGTAATAAAAAAATAAATAGCAACTGTTGTTCAACAGTAAATAAGACATCATCTGCAGAGCAAACTTCCCCCTCTGGGGGCACCTTCCCCTGCCCCTCCCCCCAACCCTTTATCAGCTAATTTTCCATAAAGATTTAGACTTTCCAAATACTATGTCATATACAAAATTGCAGACAGTGGCTCATTGAGTTCAAATATAATACTGTACTTAAACTCAATCAATATCATACATTTTCAGATTTCATATGACCCACAATAAGCCAGAATAAACAGAACTATTGTTCCTTATGGAACTAATTTAATTTTATAAAATGCATATGTATACTATTTTAAAGAGCGTAGAAAAGAATAGACATTTGACTCTACATAATTTTACATGCCTAGGTTTTTTTATATGATTTGCGTTTATCAGTTTATTTCAAGATCACTTAAAAATACAATTGACCACAAAAGTGAATAGGTTTTGTTCTTTAATGCAACTTAAAACATTGTAGTAATGGATAAAATGGAATGCTAAATAAATGCTGAACCTGACTTCCTTTCCATAAAAAGAGAATAAAGTCTGAAATACTGGAGCTGGTAATACTGAAGATTAGATGCCAGCAGGTTCGCTCACTCATTGCATATTTTTTTTGGAATTCATTTTTTAAAAATAAATGATAAAACCATTACTAGTTTGCTTTTTTTTTTTTCATGTGGGATTTAGACAGATATTTGTTTCTAAATTAACCACAAACAGAATTAAATATTCACTGACTACAGTCTTGTAAAACTGTATTAGAAATCAAAGTCCTCAGAAAGTCTGAGATATGCTTTTATGAAATGAAAATCTTTCCATGCAGCCAAGACAATCTGCTTTGAAACAGCAGCACTAGGTACTGAAGCCAAAATAACATTTAAAGCAAGTAATACAAAACTACATATGAAAGTCATGGAACCCGCTACAGACAAACCATGGCAAAAACACAACCGCATGATGTTTCAAAAGATTAAAAATTATGTTGAAAGTGACACAGGAAATTAAAGTTTCCAGTAATACATTGAAATGTTTTCTGGCAATGCAACTTTATACCAACTTTCAAGAAACCTCAGGTCAAATGCAGCCTTCCAAAAGATTTTCATAGAAATTAGTTTTTGTGATCGTAAGTCTGTTACTTCGTGCTTTGGGTTATGACTATTACTGTTGCAGTTTGGTGAACTCCATGAAAACCAGCCTTATCCTTGTGATCTGAAATCTATCATCACCATCCTCATCAAATGCACGAGAGGTCATCTTAGCTTCCACTTTTTAGAGCATTAAAAATAATTTAAATTTATCCTTATATCACCACTTAAAAATTTATTTTAGGTAACTAACTTTTAGCAAGGTTGAAGACAGAGGAAAAAATCCACAAAATCATTTTTCAAAGAGCCAATTTAGCTATAAACAAATACTGTTGCAAGCTCACATTAATCTGAATAGCAATTAAGTTAAAATGTTCTTTTCCTCAAATGTAGCTATATGACTACAGTACTACTTTTGTACAAAGGCAGGTTTCAAGTAAGCATCTAAATGCATGCACAATGTCGACAGTTAACATTTGCTAGAAGTCCTTGGTTACTAAGAATTCAGTGAAAGAAACCAGCAAATTTCACACATATCTACTAAAGAACAATATGACTAATTTTCATTAAAGCAAGTTTTCGAATGAAATTTGTAACTTTTTATAGTGAGGTAATATCACAGGGAAACTGCAATCACAGTTTGGCATAGGTCCACATAATATAAACATGAAATGCTGTATGCACACTGTAAAACATTACTGTTATCTGTAAAGTCAGTGAATATTTGTCTTCATAATTACACTTAACTGAGCACTATATTAAATAAATATCGAAGTGGGTTTCATAGCTGTAAACTGCATACACTTATGAACTGCAGACTGATCTTTAAATTGTCCAAAACCATTCACTCATTCTAACTTTCTGCTAATTGTATATTGAGAATACCAAGTTATTAGGAACAGTCATTTCTGTACAGTTACATGGGTGACAGAGACCACCTATGTTGGAAAGCTGGCAGTCCACACGTGTGGGACAGCACAGACAGAGATGGAAGTGCTAAATGCCCAGGATGGCTTCAACAAACCCGGTAAGGCGTGCCAGGTTCCAAGGCTACCATAATACTGGCAAAGGCAGAATAACACAGTATATTTACAATACATATAATTCAACCTCATGAGGTGAAACTTAAATGAATTCTTAATTTGTAACAGCAGCTATATATACAATTGTGCACAGGATTACAGGGAGGCAGCAGCGTTCGCTTTTGCTAAAAAGCCCGTCTTGCATGAAGAATGTGCAATGCTCAAGTTTAGGATTTGTTTGTTTGGACTAGTCTGACAGAATGTGCACAAAGGACACTGGAAAGACACCTTTCCTCTCTGGCTGTCCTTCGATGTGGCCAATCTGCAACAGAGGAGAAGAAGGTACATGTATACATAGATAGATATATATATTTATACATATAGATAGATATGCATGTGCACACACAGACTTCACAGACTCCATTCATTCAGAAACAGCAGAATGGCTCACAGAGCCTCTGCAACCTCTTGAACAATCTGAAGCAGACCTTACTTAACATTTGCATTTGTGTCAAGGAACAAAATGAAATTGCATAAGCATATTATAAATAAGGCAAATGAATCCAATGAAATATAAAACAATGAAATACAAAAACTAAATTTTTAAAATTTTTTTTTTAGGAAACTTACATACATGACTGAATTTCAAGTATCTCACCAAAACAGAAGTCTTGAGGTTTTTTTGTCTGATAGGCAGATTTTCAATAACATCTCTGCAAACCACTTATCTTAGTTAAGTGAATAAATCCAGAACATCTCACTGAAGGGAATTGTCTGCTATATTTGTGAAGTTGCTTATGATAATCTGCATGTTTCACTTAGGGTGATAAAAGCCCAGCTGTTTTCTCATTCAATTAGTATGATACCTATTGATTTAGGTGCATACTAGTGTTTATAAAAAATCACAGTGTTGTCTGATTAAGTGTCCTTCAGCTACAACTTCCTACATCTTTTGCATAATGAATATTTATAAAGAAATAGCTAATAAACTTATTCAAAGGGATAAAAATAATGTAATGTTTTATATGATCTTTCCATGTTTAAAATGCATAATTATAAACAACTGTTGAATACCACTGGAACAGCAGTCCTGACTGACCACTCTTCTCACCCTGCTACAGTGCTGTTCACTACTTTAGAATAATGCTGTACCTTCCTTCCTCTTCCACAAGCTTACAAAATGGGAAGGGGAAACATACAGGGCTGGCCATTTCCTCTTGGAGAGCCAAAGTTTTGAAGCATATGAGTCAAAAGCCCTTGTTTACTTTCTCAGAAACACTCAGACTAGGGCGCTTCATGGAACTTGCTGGGCATGTCCCCAAGGGGCTTAAAATGGCACTTCACAAAATAGATCCAGCAGGGAATGCAGCAGTAATCAGGGACTAGGTGATATGGGCAACACAGACACTCTTCACTGGGCACTGCTCTTTTGATATCAGCTTTTCAGTTGAAAATCTTCCACACTTAAATGATGAGTGAGAAGAAACCGTAGCTGGAAACAAAACAGCAAAGGTTGTGCTGCACTTAGATTAGGATATCACAGGCAGCATTGCAACTAGAATTTGTTTTAGCCAAGTGAAATATATCTCATTATCCCCAGCAGTAATTCTTTGGCAGGGAAATATGATGTAGCAGGGCTTTAGGGACGTGAGCTAGATTGTCAAGAAAGGCTGGAGCCTACACGTGGGGTTGAGAAAAACCTGGTGTGAGCACTTGAACAATATGCAGTCCATAATAGGGGGAGAATGGTATGAAATAGGAACATGAGAGAGAAGAAAGGGAAGAAAATGTTATCTGCCCCTCATTTAAGAAGAAAACCATCAGCTTATGGCATCAATTACAAACTATTCTTTAGATTTTCAGCAACCTCTGTAGGTGTAGCTTAACATCTTGGGTGAACTGAAGATAACTACGCATCTCATTTTCATGGAGTGTGTAAGTTTGTTAAATGGAGTAAGAACCACCATTTCTTCATTAATGAAAGGCTGTGTGCACTACAGAGAGGGACATGTGTAAATATGGGCTGTATGAGCCAGCACTAAAACTAAACCTAATGGGGCTGGTTCTAACAGACTCGCCCTACCAGATAAAAGAGGTTTTCTCTAATAGGAGTTTAACGGCTGCTGTTAGCTCAGGCAAAAAGAAATCAGACAAAAAAATCAAAGAACAAACAAACAAACAAACCAAAACACAACCTACAGGCAAAAATAAAAATAAACCCTCCACATTTGGAAAAAGAGACTTTCCTATAATAGTCATAAAGAAGTTATATGGAACTGTAAAAGGGAAAGATACATACCCACCACTCTTGGTCCTCTTCACCAGTTACAATAATTACTTCTCCTTCAACAAATGTGAGTTCATCATCATTATCTGCCTGACAGTCATAAATGGTCTTCACTCGTCTAACTTTGTTTTTCCCCTAAAAATAGAATGAAGTTTGAGATGAAGGACATGAGAAGCAGAGAAAAAATATATACTATATGAATTATGCCTTTTGTTGTGTTTTGTTTTACAAAAAATGAAGACTGTCAATTTCCCTGCAATTGGGAATACAGAAATCCAAAAACAAGGATATTAAAAAAAGAAAATAAAAAGTTACCTACACAAGTGTAGGGATTTTTTTCCTTAAGATTCAGAAAATTCAGCAGAATGTGTAGTGCTTAACATGTAGCCCTTAAGAAGGCTTAAGTAACCTTTGCTTCCTCTGGTGAAGAAAGTTTAAATAATGTCTTTACCTTGTTCTAGTCTGCAAACACCCTCTTTCTCCTCTAATACATACTCCATCAAAAAACCCAGCCTGAACAGAAAATTATATCCAGTCTCCTCTGAATGTTCCAAGAGAGGTAAGGACTGAGGGAAATGCTGCATTGAAATCCCAGTATTCCTTACAGTTTTGGTTTTGGATCTAGTGCAAAAATACAGTATTCGTTGATTTCAAATCTGCTTACAAGACTGGAAATATTTTTTTAGAGATTTTTCCATCCAAATGTTAGCTATTTCTTACTAAAATTACCTTTATGTCAGATGGCAGTACTATTTTCTGATGACAATTCACACTAGATATTCTCACAGCTCTACCATTCTGAGTCCAAGTATTTTCTAGGTCATACTTTGCTGCATACTGCTAATTCATATGAAAAAAGCCTCAGCCATGGACTCCTCCCCCAAACATATGTTTCTTATGGCAGGGAAGATAAATTATTTCCAAATAGAGTAAGTAAGTAATATTCACAGAAAAACACTCCTGCTACTTTATATTCCTGTATTTTCATACCCACACCTCTTCAAAACCTACAGTTACTTATTTTAACAGAAGTAATCAGATAACAAGAATGCAAAAACCCAAGAAAAGCAGAAGGAGATGAGAAGCAGAAGGGCTATGAAGGGAAAAGTCAGCAGGTTTAGAGGAATTTGAGCCAAAACTAACTTCACAGAGGAAATTTCCTAGGGAGTCTTCTCTTTGCTGTTACCTACCCACTTCAAATTCCTCCATGTTTTGGCAAAAAAAAAAAATCCCTGCAACTCAACAGCAGAACAGACGCTGAAAAAAAGCACTCACACTAAACTCAAGGCACAGAAAAATAACAGTTACAGGGGGATTTAAGGAAGAAAGCAGTTAACACAACATAAAACTAAAAACCTCCATATTCAAGACAAATACAGAGAAACACCTGAGTATCATATGAGATCAAGGCTTTTTTTCCTACAGAAAAGGTTTGCTGCAGTGAGAAGTCACTTCAAAGAATGCTTCCTTTTTTCTTAAAAATATATTCATATAATTTAAACAAAAACATCTCATCTAGCACTAGGGACTGGAATTTAATAGGAATAGGTGCTTGGGGACAGTCCCAGCTTTCAGCTCCAGAGAACCTTTACAGACCAAGAGCACTCCCTCCCAATCAATCCTCCATGAAGGGAAGCAACTGCTTCTGTAAGGTAAAAACTGTCTTGTTCAATAAAAAGAATAAAGAATTTTACATTCCTCTAAAGATAGAAAATGGTATGGAACTCAGCTTGTAAGAACATACGAAAAATTATGGGAATTACTCTGGTTCCATCAGATTTTAACATTTGTTTCACAGAGAACAGCAAAAAGCAGCATTCAAGCTCAAGGTGTATTTAATCATGGGAAGGTGTAAAAAAGGATGGATATGTAGAGAGCACATATGTTCCAGAACACATTTTGTTCATGCTCCAGAACAGTTTGTGGCATTGGTGTGTAAAGAAAGGGAAACAATTCCAGGAAATGTAATCTTCAGCTGAAAAACAAATGCCCACGACTGACTCCCTATACCCAACAAGTGCTTATTAACAAGAGAATTTATGCTTAAAACTGAACAGTAACGAGATGGTGTGATCATTAATAATCCAACCATGCTCTTATTTACATTCAATGCTTTTTTTTTCTTTAAAAATGAGTATTTTGTCACCTTTATAGAAACTACCACACACACAAAAGAACACTCAAGTGCTCAGTGTGATTTCAGGAGCACCCAGTGCAAATTTTGTTTCTCTAAAAATATCCTTTCAAATCCTTACAAATTAACAGCATTGGAATCTTTAAATTATATTTCTGAACAATTAGTTTTCTAAAACTACCAATTAAAAAAACCTATGCTTCTCTGTTTAGTGGCTAAATAGTCAAGCCCAAGAGAGAGAGGTGCCCTCAAGTGCTGTGGCTGCTGTCATGGGTCTTGCTGGGATGAAGCATTTCACCAGCTTTGTGGAGAGGACACAGCTAGAGGATGAAAATGGAGGCAAGATACATTTCAGGGGGATTCTTGCACATTATCACTCTAGTAAAAAAGGCTGCACCGAACACAAAGAGACACAAGTGTGCACGCAAAGATGTTCAAGAACCTGGTGTTGTGTGTATATGTATAGACATATATACTGGGAAGATATAGAATAGCTTGGATCACTGCACAACAGCTGAACTATTTAATTTACTGTACATATCAAAATGGCTGAGTTTAGAGAACAAAGAACCTTTCCTCAGAATTTTACTGTATACAGTGGGGTGACAGTTTAAAAAAAGCCAAAGTAACCAAACTAAACAGGTAATCCATTATTTGCTTTCTTTTCTTCTTTAATAAAGTGACAAGTAGCTGAGAATGACCAGCATCAATCGCCTGCTTATATTTAAAAGCACGTAAGTAAACAAACACTTTCTGATTAGATCCCTGTAATATTTAAATTCCAGAATACTCAGGAAGCCCAAGCAACAACTCTGTTGTCCTCAGTGCAGACAGGAGCTTACAGGCAAGCTCATGCCAGAAGTCGAGCAGAATGATGGTTCCACAGGGCTCTTCCTCAGCCAAGCACAAGGCAGAAATTCACCCTCTGCTTTCACTATTTCACTAGAATGAAGCTCATTTCCTTTTTACATAAGTGCTTTGCATAGCCAATCTGACAATCAAAGCCATTTTCCTCTTGATGTATTCTCCATTATGAAAATCTTAAGAGAGCTCTGGATTTTCATAGTTATCTCAATCTACATGTGCATTAAGAATCTTCTGTTGGAAATTGTACTGGTTAGAAAGATGAACAGCAATTGGAGGTTGGAATCAAGACAAAGTTCCAGATCCACTACTACACACCACGTAGCAACGTCAATTTGGCCACTTCATCAATACATCTGACCCTACACCTTGACCATTAAGTACATCAACATTAAATACTCATGAACAGGGACATTTGCTGTTTTGCCACAGCTGACTTGACTTTAAATTTTGCATCTAATGACAACAGGTCCTAACATCCCTTTCTTAAAGCCTACAAAGTCAAATGTATTCTAGCATCTAAGGCACACAGACCCATGAGAAAAGGCAACAGAGAAAACCATCAATTCATTCAGAGTTGTGATTGGCATAGATATAATAAATACATAAATCACAATAAATCTAAATACACTGTCATGTTCCCTAGGTTATTGTTTTATGTTGCAAGTATTTGTTTGAGCATGCAGGAGATCTTGAAAACCCCCAACATTTGCTGAAGCTGCTTCGGGACACAAAAAGAGCCCCTCATTCCCCACCCCAGCCCATAGTCTTATGTTGCCTTGAGCGAAACATATTGTCAATCCTACAATAACTTTAAGCCTTTCATGGACACTCTCAAGGAGCTGAAATAACACCTACCATGTTTATTTTCCTGGGAAGTGGCACAGGGGTTTCTGGCAGGGTGTGTGTTATGTCATTAGACTCTTCAGATGCTTGCCTTTGGACGGTGTCTCTGGACTGTACGTTTGGAGAAAGATCTATGGAATGAGATTTCTGATTTCCCTCTGAGGGCTGAGGCTTCGCTGCTGCTTCTCCACCTTGACTTTTAGCCAACAGCTCTCCTAGCTGAGGTTTTGGAGGCAGGTCCTTCACTTGTGGCTTTGGAGGTAAATCCCCAAGCTGTGGTTTTGGTGGCAAGTCTCCTAGCTGAGGCTTTGGGGGTAGTTCTCCAGGCTTTGGGGGTAAATCTCCCACCTGAGGTTTCTGAGTTAATTCCAGAGGCAGAGGCTTTGGGGGCAGGTCTCCAGGCTGTGGTTTCTGTGGTATATCGATGGATAGTGAGGGCTTCTGAAACATTTCCATGTGCTGATGGGATTTATCTATTGAAAGATGATGACTGGTTTCTATTTTTCTTAGTGCCACTAAAAGAAAAAAGCAAAACAGTGTTTTTCACAATCTTAATATTTTAATATTAAAGAAGCTAGGCATATATCAAAACAGCAATTGTGTTAATGATCACATGGTCACTGAGCCCCATAACTGCCCAGAAGTCCTCGTAGTCTATAACAAAAGCAGGATAACACAACTTTACATAACACTTGTTCACTGATGTCTCATTTAATTACTCCTCCTGGAGGCCAGCAGTGCTTATTCCAACAGCTAGTAGATGTCAATTCATAGATTATTTACTTAAAATGAGATAAAGTGATCACTTTTCGGACCTAACTCAAAATGTATGAAATATAAGACTTTGGAAAACCACCTATAGACCAATTGACATGACTGTAATAAAATTTCTTTTTAATGACAATTATTCACATATACAGTTGAATTCCATACAAAAAACCTCCTGACTCTCAGGATTAGTACCTGTAAAATCTCTCAGAAGATAGAGAGTGAGCACATATATTTATGCAGTGTATAGAACATACTGTAATATAGACATTCATAATAAACCTAAGAAAAAATGAATTATTGTATGTATTTACAATTCAGTAAAGCTGAAAAGTTTTAAAATGTGTATTTTGCAGATTTGATGGAAAGAAATTGAAACTAGATTTTCAAATAGTTCTTTTCCTCAGTGTCATCAACTGATTTTACTGCTAAGCTCCCTAAGAAAACTCGAATCAAATCTTCCTCAAAAGCAAAACCATTACGACACACAAAAAAATCCCCAACCCACAACCTCCTAAATCAAATAGTCCTAATGTGAAAACAGATGAAGAGGAACAAGAGAGAAAAAATTTACAACCTGTGATGAAAGCAACACATTTGGACTAGAAGGAACAATTTCCTATTGCATTCAGTACTGCTTTAGTATCATATTCTACCAGCCAAAAACGGCCTGAATTTGACGATGAAAGCAACAACACTTCCTTTTGATATCACCCACTTCAGTAACACTTCCATGATGCATTTATGGTTATTTATGAAAACAAACAAACACCACCACCCCCCAAAAAAACCCCTCCTAAAATACAACAAAAAACCCCACCAACCAAATCCCACCCTCCACAAACAAAACAAAATCAACCCAACAAAACACACCAAACCCATTTGCATAGTTACTATGAAAGAAATTGTAGAATTACTATCAGATACTTGTTTAAAAAAAAAAAAAGTCTGTGTTGATCCCTGTATATGGCTGTGTCCCAGGCTTACCTTCCAGCAAATGTACACACACCGATCATTCACTTGCGATGTAAGTGAAAGATATGAAAAACCCTGATAGCAGCCCTTATCAAAGTGCTTTGATTTGGCCCTTCTTAAATTTTCACTTAAATCATTTTAAATCAAGGAAGTGTTGACTTCCTTCACAATGCCATCCTAGCACATCATTGGTAATTCTTTCAAAAGATTGTATCAGAATAATTGTAATTTAATAAAGTTTAAAGTTAACATTTGCTTTTTCTGTTAAAAATTATTTGCACTCTGGCTTCAGAATTTTGGATAAGCAGCATTTCCTGATCATCTGGCTCTATCGTCATCATCCACTCATACAGATATATATTTTTGATGGATTCTCTATTCAGACACAATAGTCTGAAGCAAGTCTACTTTCTACTTTATAGTCAACTGCTGCAACAACTAAAAAAAAAAAAAAGAACTAAAACCTGCTGTGTGAGTTTAAAGAGACTAGAAAAGATCATTTCTAAAAGAAAGCTGTTCCCTGGGATGATGGTCCCAGCAAGTTTGACACTGATATATAAATGAACATGCAACAGAACCTGATTCTTTCTAAAGCAGTTGCAGTGAACACAACCCTGACTGCCAGAACATGGCACAGATACAGTTTGCTCCAAGCTATCAAGAAATTATACTCGGAGATATTAGGGGAAAAAAAATAAAATCAGTGAGAGTGGTCTTGGACAGAAATAGAAGCCTAGAGAAGTTATCCATAGATAATCAAAATGTGACTGGTACTGGCCTTGGGCAACCTTCTCTCATAGCAGAAAGTTGGTCCTGCTCCAAGTGCTGGACTGGACCACAACACCTCCTGAGGTCTCTTCCAGATTCAATTAGTTAATGATTTTTTTTCCCCCCCAGGTGTATTTTTTTTTCAGTTTAATAAAAAGCCTTCCCCATCTTCCAAAATGCTTTCAGTTTTTGTGAAGCTTTCATGGTTTGTCACATTTTAGAAGAAAAATTTCTGCTGAAAAGAGCCATATAATTAAAACAAGTATCTACTTTGGCCCACATTTAAAAGACGCCATTATGAGAGCAGCCACAAAGATCTCTTACCTTTCTGAGGTAGTTTGGGAAGAACTCTAGGGCCAAGTGCAGTCTTTGCAGTCCCAGTGCTAAATCAACAGATGTGAATTATTAGTTCTTATAACTGTTAAAATATTCTTATTTCTCATTTTTCTCATTTACACATCCATAAATAAAAAAATCCCCCCAAAAATCCACATTCATTTTGCCCCTTTTGAAACTCAAAGCATTGTTAAGAATTAATTTTTTTTTTTCCCCAGAGAAAAAGGTATACAAACCCTATACAGTTTCAATGCTATGGGGCAGATATATTCTGTGAACTATGGTACATGCAAAATGTACTCTGAAAATAGGTGAAGCAGAAAGACCAACTCTGTGGACAGATCTTGAACCTTAACAAAAATTTGTTCTTCAAAATAATAATGCTGAAATATACAAAATATAATCTGTGCTTTATATCAGTGAGGTTTTCCAGGATTGAGCCTATGTCTTGTATAATGCCTGCACATGCAGGATATTGTATCACACACAGGGGACAAGGTCTCTGCTACTCCCAGGAAACAGTGATGATTGTGGGAAAACAACATGCTTCAATCTCTCAACCTGTGTTACACATACATTAGCTATTCCCATTAAAGTTTTTCCTCTAAAACCACACTTAAGTCCCTTTTATAGAAAAGGAATGTGGAAAAAGAGAAGAAAGCAAATTGATTTAAGGCATAAAATATCTAAGGCATCTAACACTACATAAAAATCAGTATCAGCTCAAAATAATGATTCAAAAAAACCAAGAAAAAATGAGTGAGAAAGGTGCTAGTCTATGTTCAACAAAGCAGAGACTCTTCTGCATCAACTGATTGATTCTGGTATTGCTTGTCTCTGCAGCCAACATTTCAAAATGAACATGATGAAACACTTTCAATTTCTAGTTATTTTCTAAATAGCAAAAATACATCATGACATGAAACTGAAAGAACAGCCAAGCTCAACATTGATTCAATAAATCACAGAATCATAGAATATCCTGATTTGGAAGGGGGTCACAAAGATCATCAAAGCCCAGTTCCTTGTCTGACAAGAATCTAGGATGGGCCCAGCTCTCTATGCTGTGGAACACTATTACTTTTTTTCCCTGAATGATCAGTGCCAGCTGGATGGATTCAGCAAACATGGGAAGCCAGCTGTGCTACCACCAACAGGTCCCTGCCTGTCCTGACAGGGCAGATCAGTCTGGGGGTGTCCAGAAACTCTTCCGACACATCTGCTGTGCCCTGTCTGAGGTTACACATCCATCCCCACACATCATGCAAGGCTGTGTGCCTGGGACAGGTGCTTATTGGAATTATCATGCTCTCAACCTCAGGACTTTGGAATTACAGCACAGACAGAGGAGCAGCAAGCTCTAAGAAGAGACAGATATGTATGACTGTCCTTACTGTTCCAGCTATTGAGAAAGACACTTGTAATGGACAGAGCTGATGAACTACGAGCTAACAGCAGTTTGTGTTACTGCAGACTGTAGCAGCACAGAAGCCTGACAGAGCTGAAACAGCTAAACTGGAGGACTGAGATGAACTATCTCTTACAGAGCCATCCTCGAAGGCAGTCTGTACCCAGAGTGACATTGCTGCTACAGGCAGGACACCTCACACTGAAGCAGATCAAATGAAATGCCAGGAGACATGAAAATAAAACTTTTGTCCTGCTGGCCTGTGGTCTGAGGCAGCATTCCCCAGCTGGGAGAGCAGTGCTGTAGGAGCTGCAGAGATATTTGGGCACAAGGCGTTCTGTCCATCGGGCTCAAAGGATGGATTGTGCATGGACAGCGTAGGAGGCTCACTGGAGCCAAAGTATTTCTATGCTAGTGAGGCATGCAGAAAACTAGTAAGAAACATAACTAGGATTTTATTTCCTATGAAAGGCTTTTCTTTTCTAATTTACAAATTAGTTACATTTAAATTTTCATCTTTGACTTCATATATGCAGATTTTACCTTGACTGCTGAGACATCCCCTCAAACTTGTTTGCAGCCTTTGTTGAAGGTGGGCCCAAATCATTACCTGAGGTGAAAAATAGGACAATTAAAAGACAAAAAATCATTAGGATAACTGAAATATAACCAGCAGAGGATGCAATTTGAAGCAAAACATGTATTTGTCTATGATATGCATCTTCTATACAACATATCTGAAAGATAATTTATAAATTTATTCTTTATTAATAATTTTGCAGTTGAAAGAGCAGGAGGGACCAAAATAATCCAAGATGACCTTTCATAGAACACATTTTAAAACAACTCATTGGCAGCTCTCATCTCCTGGCAAGGGAAGATGGAATGACATTGCTGTAGGGCATTTATTTTGAAATAGTGTTTCAATTTTCTCTGCATAGAAGGAGATACAGCAAGCCAGTATCAGACAAATTTATCACAGATGTTTACATTTTGAACTGTGAGGCACATCTTTATAAAACCACCATGAATGTGATTTTATTCACAAAACATTGAATTTCTAAGGATTGGTATTTTATCCTATGTAAAGAACAGCCTTTACTGATTTAGTGACTAAGCCTGTATGTTCCCATAATCTGTACTTTAGCCATTGGTAAAGAAAAGATCCTAGGTATCCAGAATCCTGTCAAAAGGCAGAAAAATCCAAACCCAAGTGCTCTGTACTCCTTCAGTGGGAAGCTTCTCTTCATTAGCAGCCACCATTTTCAAGGTAAAATGACACCAACTCATTTGGTTTCATCCCTTTTTGCCTCTCCTTTTTCAGCATGTCTCAATCTCAGAACAGGCTTCAACAATCATTAGTAAATTTTGTCATTGCAATAGATGCAAAGTGACATTTAATGATCCAAGAACACAAAATACTTCTCATTCAAAAGAATGACACGTTTTTCTAAATACCATTCTTGGTGCATTGATGTCTAAATGAAACAGCAGAAAAGGCTCATGCTGTGCCTTGCTAAAAATATGTTTGTGTTTAAAAGTGGTGCAAAAAAAGGAACTAAGGTAAAAAGCAAACATGTAGATCCTATGGATAAAGGAAGGAAAAATATCCCATGGTTGCTATGGAAATACAAAATAATCTAAACGACATTTTTAGAACATCTTTGAATACTAACTCAATATTCTTAGACATAAGCTAAGGATTGCTCTGCTTGAAACTTCAATTAATGCACAGATTAGAAGACAAATGCTGAAATTCAACATAGCAAGAAATATAACAACACAGAAGAAAGCCTCTGAAAGGAAAAGCAGTGAACATCTGACAATATCCTGAAGCAAAAAACACAAAGGCAGACACAAGAAACTCCCTCTTTTTTAAACACAAAATTTAATACTTGCTTAAAAACCCAAATGGACCTTGAAACAAGCTTTTGTACAGATTTCAGCTAAGAAAAATGGGGAGTGGAGGCCCCTCTTCCATCCACTGGCTTGCCCTGAGAAGCAGTGAAGAGACAGGAAAAGCAATATTCTTTGGCCCTGCTCTGACTGCTACAGGCTTCTGCATCTGCATACCTGCACCTTTCCTGTATTTTCTTCTTCCTTTATCTGTTGCCTAATGTGTTTAAGTAAAAGTTGGCACCTGCTTAGCATCTAATCCTATCACACCTTTCATACTAACAGTGCTACATTATACAGTATACTAGTATATGGTACTTTAGGTGCTGTTTTGGACTTAAATATTTGGGATTTTTTTACATATTTAAAGTCCAAGCTCTTCTAAATGTCTTTACTATCTCTGAAAAAGTAGAGGGCTGTTAGACTCCAGAACATAGGAAACATTTTTTCCATAACCCAGACCTCTGAGAAGTAGAGAACTGAAAAAAATCCATTATTTTTATTCCTTGAGAAAAAGTCTCTGCTTTTCATTGGATTCTATACTTTTCTTCATGTTTTCTTTGTAATCTTCACAGATTAAATCACACATGAGTACTCCATGATTTACTACATTTAACTCCATTTGCTGAAAAAAAGGTGCTTTTAGGCTAGCAATTTTTAATTTTAGGCTAGTAATGGTATGTTTGTACTAGAATAGAGAGATATTCTCTTAAGATACAAGTAGTGTATGGATGATGCACATATGTAAGCACTGGATTCCAGTTAAAAAATTTACAGGTTCATGGAAATCCTGCCACCAAGACTAAAATCACAGAAAATTACATGGGCCTGAGATTTACAGCTACCAAGAGAATTTGGCTGCATAGAGCAATGTTTATTCAAAAGAGGAAGAATCTGAGTAGTCTGGAAAATAATTTACAAAAAGAATCTGTCAGAAAGGTATCCTGCTAAAAAAAAAAATAAAAAGCTCTGTTTCTGTGTAACTTCTGCTGGTAGCAGAATGCAAACCTATCAGTCTTTGTGTATGTACAGACAACATCACAAAAGCCAAATATTAACATACTACATACATCTTGCACATTAAGACAACACATTCCCACCAGCGAGGTGTGAACTCCACAGCAGAGGTGTGGCCCAGAGCCCAAGGCAAAGAGCTCTTGGGGCAGTGGTGAGACCTGCAGGGACACAGTGGGGTCTGGGTGCCCCAGAGCTGCATCCCTGCATCCCTGCAGCTGGTTCCTGAGCTGGGCACAGCAGCAGCAGCAGCAGGAGGGGGCAGAGGCAGAGGAGAGCAGTGGCTGAGGGGCAGGGGTGAGGGCAGAGCCTGGGCAGCTACAGCAGAGACAGGGAGGCAGTGGAGGAGATTGGATTGGGCCCCAGGGGAGCATGGAGGATTTTCAGCTTTCTCAAGTGAGACTTGGCTGCAGCAGCCTGGGAGGCAGAGTGACAGAAGATAGAACTGCTGATTTATCTGAGCTGACGTTACATCAAGCTGCAATCATTGGAAAGCAAGCACCAGGTAAAAAGAAACCAAAGATCATATATCAGCCATCATAAAGGTTTTCCCCTGCCCTTTTGTTTTGCATTTCAAAACTCACCCCAAGGAATTGGGCCCTTATTCTGGGGTCCATGAGGTAGTGGGCTTGGTGGGTCAGAGAGGGTTCTTTTGTGTCCTGGGGGTGGGGGAGGTGGTCTCTTCTTGGAAAGAGTGGAGCTGCCACTAGAGGTTTGAGTGCTTAGAGGGAGGGTTGAAGGTGGGCCTGCAAAATAACAAACAACCTTCTTACAAATACATGTGCATAAACGTCAAAGCAGCACTGAAAAATTCACAGTCAGACCCACAGCGAAGTGCAGCAAAAGACTAAAATAAAAAGACAAGCCATGCCAAAACACTGTTTAGATTAAACGACACGTCCACCACATTTTCAACCATCTCAGCTGTGGGAATACAAGCAACTTGACAATAGAATGACATGTGTACTTATGTTTAAAAAATACAGGATTAATCATGTCGAGATTTCTAATTTTAGGCATTGTTTGAAAAAAAAAGCAGCACGAAATATTAAAATTAAGCAATATTTAGCACATGGGATTAAAACTGCTGTTAATTTATACCAGAATGAAAGCACTTTCTATATGCTCTTATTTGCGGGGAGGTTTATTAGCCCTCCAGATCAGCCCATACAAATTTTGTTAATGAACTGGAAGGCAGGAGGAAAGAAATAGAAATATGCCTACAAATTTTCTTTTCTTTTCACTTTCAAAATAGGATTTTTAGCTTGAGAGATTTTCTGTAATTCTTTCTTTTTTGTTCTGTAGAACAAATACATGAAACTCTGCACTCCAAAAGCAATGCAAATTGTTGTACATGGTATGAATAAAATAAACATCAGAGAAGTCCTTTCTGGGACTGAGATTAGGAATTTAATGGTAGCATTGCTTATAAGAGCCTTTGCAGCCACCCTACCCTTAAATACTTTTATTTCCCTCTGATTTAATGCTGGCACAAGTATTACTGAACACAGTGCATGTTTTACACAATATGGGAACAGATACAGCTTGAAAGACAAAATAACCCACTGGGAAGACAAGAGTTTTTGCTAATCAGCTTCACCATTGACCTTCACAAATGTCTCCAACAAGAAGCTGAAGGGAGCAGAGCAGGGCACAAGTGACAGAAAGGGGGACACTGCTCGAGTCAGCTGCCACCAGGCCCCAAGACATGACCTGTAACACTTCTGCAGCAGGCTGGAACAGCTCCAGGGGTTGTTGTTGGGGTGGCTTTTTTTGAGTTTGTGGGTTTGTTAGTTTTGTCTCTTTTCACTCTAACCAACAACTAAGGCTTCACTGCAGTCTTCACTTGCAGCAAGTTTTGCTACATCAGACAGCTTTGCAATTAATCTGGATAAATGCAGAAAATAAAACTTTAAAAGCAAAGTCTATTTATATTTTGAATTTCAAGTCTATTGTCCATCCATTTTTTCATGCTGTAGAACCAATTTGCCTATTTTTGAAAAGCTACCTCGTTTGACCAGTATTTGAGACAAAACCTTCATTTAGTTACTAGATATGTATCTTACCATGCAGCACACAAAACTAGAGCTGCCTTCTTCAAAAATATTTATGAATATTCTCTATAGTAGCCTGGAAATGATTACTACCTCAATACCTGCACTCCTTCCAAAATAATTATATATTCTAGAAATACTGCAATCAGTGAAAAATAGTATTTCTTAAAATTCCTTAGGTGAAACATTTAACACTGACAAAAGTAACTTCAATGATTCTATAAGCATGTCTGTTTTCAGCAGGTGACCTCCCTCTTCTCTTACAAACGGGAAAGAAAAATTTAATAGAACTGCCCCTAATGAGTCAATAATTCAATTTATTCTCCTCCAGATTCAATCCTGGAAGGCCTTCTGCTGTGCAGGAAAACCTCTCAACCACAAGTCCAGTAGAGATTTTGGGCCTGGATTAATTAATTGGTTACTTCTGTAAATCAAATTATATATTTTGCAATTGTTCCTCTCAATTTAATTCCAAGTTCACAAAACCATTAACTGACAACAAGTCAAATGCAGTGCATTTAATGATTGTTCCCCATTTTGCATCTTCACCCTTTCCTATTTCAATTTCTTCCTTAAGCTTCAGTAAGCAAGATGACTTAAACATTGAGATACTTCTGAGAACAAACCAACTTTTCTCATTTTAAATTGGGACTGATCCCTTAAACTCCTGCAAGTTACCAATTCTTTCTTTCAGAAACACCAATCAAAGTTGTTTCTATTCGTTCTGTAATGGGATTGTATCTGGGAACAGCCAGGGGAAGGAATAGTCACTCTCCGCTGCTGACAGTCCCGTTGTTGGTGAGTCCTGTCGCAGACACAGCCGGACTGTCGCATGTCGCGACATTGGCGCTGCCTTTCCCACTGTCCCTCTGCCCCCTGGCGGCGGCCGCGCGCACTGCAGCGCCCAAAAAAACAAGGGCAAAAACAAGGGGAGGAAACGCTTTGAAATATAATTGTGCACTTATTGCAAACATTCAGCTTCAGAAACGAACTGAGATTAGTTGCCCATAAGAGGAAGGAATCTTCTCCACAAAAATAAACTGTAGTAGAATTTTTAAAAACCAAAAAAATTAAGTTATTATGGGCATATTTTAGATTTCACATTAGTTATACATATCCAGATATTACTGAGGAGTTGAAAAAAATCACAGATTCCAGAAGTTCACATGGCATACAAAAATGATGGGGAAAAGGTGTTTAGGGTACTGCAAATCATACTTTCAGACTCACAGCACTTGTTTCTGTATTACACTCATAGAATGAATAAATATGAATACAAAAGTAATACACTAATGATTACATGGCTGAAATACAAAATAACATACATTCAAATACAAACAAAATAAAGGAAAACTTCAAAACATCATTTCAGAAAGAGGTATAAAATGACATCACGTTTTGAATAAAGAAAACATGGGGCAAGTTCTTTAATCAAAATAATTTTATGGAAACAACTAGTTAACATACTGGAATATAAATCAGTAAATAAATAACTGGAAATAATACAAGACCTGATAATGTATGAGCTATATACATAAATATAAAATACACTGTAGTTCACAGAATCATACAATCACTTAGGTTGGGAAAGACCTTTGAGATCATCATGTCAGATATTGCCAAGTCCTCCCCTAAACCACATTTCTGCTCCTGTGCCTTTGGGATTTCCTTCT
>VRYO01001463.1:8227694-8262687 GCA_009812075.1 Sialia sialis | reverse complement strand
CCTTATAGTTATGAAATTACCATACTTCTTTCTTCATCAAGAGCAGGTCCAGCAGGTGCCTTCCCTTTGCTAGCTCCCTCACCAGCAGAGTAGCCAAGTTCTCTCCCACTCACTCCAGACATGTCCTAGACATCCCTGCCCCCTGAGAACAAGGACCAGCAATTGTAAGAGTTCTCCCAGCTGCTTACAGGGTATCTCATCTGCCTCTCCATCCTGGGTGGGTGGTCTCTAACAGATTCCCACTGGGATATCTGCCTGTTGGCCTTTCTGTGATTCTTACCCCCGAATATTCCACCCTACTGCCACCATCATGCAGCTCAGACACTCAGTCTCTAAACATACAGGGCTGCTCCACTGCCTCTCCCTCCTGAAGGGTTTCTATCCATCCATTGCAGGCTCCAGTTGTGTGAGCCATCCCAGCATGAAGGCAGCTGCAGTTTTCCTGCTGCACAATGGCTGCACTTCAGTAGAGATATTGATCCCAACACACCTTTTTTGGGGGAGAAGCCCTGATTTCTACAAGACTGTCTGGACGCATTTCCATTCCTTATGTCTTTGCTGTCACAGGGCTCTCCACTCGCCTGCTGCACTGAGACACCAGCCCAAAGGACCTCACTGGCACATACACTGCCTCAAACACTGGTGTGCTACCCCCAAGGTTACCTCCAGCAAGACTGGTTTTGTCCCTTTCCCCTTTCAGATCTAGTTTAAAGCTCTTTCAATGTGTGCTGTTAACTCAGTGGCAGATACTATTGGTCCCTGTGGGCTGGCAGAGTCACAGCCCCTTCCTGCATGCCATTCCATGCAAATTCCCATCCAAACTGCCACACCATGCCCTGCTCACTTGCACTGTTCTTGGTGCTCTCCAAGTTTCTTTACGTAGTCTGGGCTCAGCCCTGCCACCCCTAGCTCTGCCCATGTCCCCTCAGCTGTTGTGGCTCCTGCAGCCTTCTCACTGCCCTGAGATTCCCCTGGCTAAGGAATCATCCGTGTACCAGACCAGGGCTGCTCACCTCAGCAACTGCATGTGTCTGTGTATGTTCACACATATATACATAGATGTGTGCGTAAAACCAACAGCTTAAAACAATTCCTGTGTGATATTCTTAATTATACATAGCTAGGCTGGAAATCTTCAAGCAACAATCAAGAGTAGTTACTGATTGAAGGTATTTTGTGATTTTAACCAGGCAGCAACTGAGCCAGTCATTTCTTCTCCAACAGATGCCATAATCATGATTTCTCACATAGTTGTGAGAACTTCACTTCATAAACTTCATTTCATAAAGGATGTTTTCCTAATACAAGCAAAAAAAACAAAAACCAAAAAGAAACTCCCAAAAAACTTGATCTAGAAGTTTTTCATTTTGCTTCTGTTGGGTTTTTTTTTCCTTAGTTACTGGGAAGCAAATGTTTACAGTACAAACTGTTGTCATGTTTTATCACTTTTTCATATTACCAAGATCGGGCTTTCACGTGTAAATAGATCAAATAATCTCAAAATGATTGTACTAAAGTAAATAACTGGATAAGGTGTGCAATTAGTAGTGCATTGCCCTTTAGGGTTTGTGCAGTTAATGTAGTAAAAATTCATTGTGTACTTGTGAAACCATGCAAAGCTGTTGCCACCCAATCAAGAAATGGTGGGTTTAGAGTGTAAAAATTTCATGTGTGATTTTTTTACCACTTAATGAGACATAGGGGGAAAAAACAGAATTCCAGCTCAAGGTAGAATGGACACTGTAAAGGAAAGTAACTTATATTAAAAATATTATTTCTGTTAACAAGTGTTCTATCCTTATTTTTAAATTTCTCATGAGTGACTTATTGCATAGATATTACTAAAGGCCTTTTCAGTTTGTCTTACTTCAGATCATATATTTTCAGTACTGAAAATAAGAGCATAATTAAAGACAAAATTATCACGATTACTCTGAATAAGAAAGCTAAGAATATAAATTGATTCAACATTAGCATTTGAAGTACATTAGATAATTAGTGCTTAAAAAGAGGTTCAGTTTTAAAAGGCAAAAATAAAAGTTACACTAAGAATTTTGTGTTTTGGGTTGATTCAGAAATAGAAGAGCCCACGAAGTCAGCTAATCTTTCCTTCCTATTATGGTATTAAAAAACATAAAGTATTAGTGGGATAAGTAGCATTATTTAATTACAATGTGCAACACATTAATAAGAATATTAAAAAAGTCTCCATATATATACAAGATAAGTATAGAATCCTGCAAGCATTCAGAAGAAACAGGATGACCTCAAAAGGCCGAGGTAATGGAAATGAGAATAAATACATTTGTGCTATTAATTAAGAACTTCAGTTGCAAATCAGTAGACTGTGTAATGCCTGCTACACCACAGTATGATACAATCAAGAAAAACAAAACAACCTAGGACCAAAGGATTCTTTGATGTGGCATTTCCAGTAGAAACAGCAAATTTTACTGCTGTCCCGACACTTCCAGCCAGTTGTATTTCAGAATGCTGATGTAAACAGCAAAGGTACAGAGAAGAGATTGTGCGATGAAAGGATAACTTGAACCCCAGGAGAATGAAAATATTCTTCAATCAGATAAGGTAAAATATGGTTGGTTTGTTTAGTGTAACACCCCAGACATGGAGACCTGTACGATTTCCATACAGGCAGTACCTTGACACGGCCACCAGCCACAGAAGAACCACCAAAGTCAAAGGACAGCGTTGGTACATGCACAAAATAACTTAGTGAACTCAGGAAAATTCCTAATCCTGTGTGCAATGCAGTCAGACAACTTCTAGGAGTTACTAGTAAATCCAAATAAACTAATTTGGTTAGAAATTAAGTCTGATGTAGTGAAGGAGCAGATGTGACTGTGACTGCAGTAGCAGTGGACTAACCACAAAGAAAGTGCCTTTGGGTTTAGGTACCTGATGTTAGAGCTCAGACAAACTATGCAAGCTTGTAGGTGTTGAAGATCCAAACTTAACCTCATTATACAGAATTTATCCCTGACCTCTACGTTCATCTGAGATAAACAGGCAGAACCACTAAAAACAATTACATTTCAGTTAAAGTGAAGGAAATCTGGATTAGACTGCCTAACACTCCTCCAAAACAACATTACCCTCATATTGGATTTCCAATGAAGGTTGTACAAAATTTTATTTAGCTACTGTGGCAAGACATACAACTACTTAAATACTGATTATATTTTTTAAGCTTTTTGTAAAACAATAGGCAGAAGACCTGTTGGATGTCTGGAGACATAATGCAGGTATAAGCTGAAAAAAGCAATAAAAAAGATGATTTTGAGAATATTACAGGCTAAAGATTTGACTGAGAATACAAGTAAGTTGAACCTGAATAAGCTTAGAGAAACTATTGAAAAAGGGACAGAGTGGTTGGTTCAGGCAGCCACTGCACTCATTCTGCACTTTTCATCCTGTTAGGATTAACTAAACCTATAGCAGAGAGAGCAGCAAGTAAGATGTAGCCACAAATGAGACAGTGTGGAGCAAAATACATAAAGGTTCCAGCATTTTAGGAATATTTTGAAAAGTTATCAAAGGGAACATCTAGACATGAATTCTAATGATGTATGGAGAAATTTAAAACATCCCATTATTACCTCCTCCAACTATTGTACTGATAAAATTATTTTTAGCCAGCATATCCACCGAAAGCCATGAACAAGAGTGAATGTGTTTCATGGAAATTGCTTTAAACTTCCCTCCTCTCCCCAACACAAGCTCAGTGAATGGCTTCCAGATCACTGTGGCCCTCAGGAACACCACAGAACTTTGCTACCCAGCAACTTCACTGGGCAATGAAACAGAGGGCCACAGGGAAGGGGTTTTCTTAAAAATAAAACATGTTTTGGAAAGACAGTTTCATCTGCATGTCCCCAAGGATGAAAACCCATGAAACTTAAAAATTGTCTGCCTCCTTCTAAAAGGCAGATGCAGCTGCTATCCATTCCCTGCAGACTCCATGTCCTAGCAAAGGCCCATGCTGTCTGCCAGAGCCTCACAGCAGCACAAGGACAAACATCAGATTATGTTTTTGGACAGAAGGGAAGCTTAAATTTAAATACACATCCAGTGCTTTTGTCACTCTTGCTGTTTAGGGAGCTAAGTGAAAAAAGTAACACCATGTTTTCAAAATATAATCTTAAACACAAGGTATTCAAATAAACAAAAGCACATCTGACAAGTAAGCTTGTGTAAACTTCAGAGTAAGTGATATAGTCTATTACTACTCATCCAAAAGAGAGAAAAAAATTCTACAGTTTTATGATTTCCTACACAAAAATATTGACTCTGTTTCAAAATTCAGATGTGTCAACAGTGTCTTATGGAAGTGGAAAGTCTCTGCTTCATCTTCTTGTAAATAATCTGAGAGCTGGAAGAGGAGAGATAACAAGGAGCAGCACAGTTTAAAATGAACCATAAGTGCAACTGAAATGATGCATCTACAGCAACATTTTCACACTGATGAATTGTCCTATGCATTTGTCACTTCCCCCAGCTTTTAAGTTTTGAATTATTCCTGTAACACAGGCATGTAGACAATGGAAATTTCTAATTTCACAGTATTGTTAATATCAAGCAAAACTCCACTCCAGCATCACTCACAGACTGTAGAATTTCAGAATGTTTGAAGCAGAGAAGCATAGTGACTTTACTGTAATAGCAGTTCCATTCAACCTCTGACTCACTCTGTGAACCTGACATTTTCACTCTGATGAAGCAGTTAATGTTACATTAGAACTCATTTTTGTGATATTATAATATTTTTCATTGTGATATAAATAAGGATTTATTTGCATAATCTCTGACATGAAAACATATAAAAACTCAATGCCTCAATTCTTTCTTCAATTCTTTCCAAGCAGCTTTGGTGTTGTGTTGATTCCTTGGTCTAGAAACAACATGGAAATTCCAGGAATAGCTAGAAAAATGCCTAAAATTTCAGAAACCGAAACACATACTTGGAATGAAATATGAACACAAATATTCCTCTTCCTGGAGAAATAGACAATTTCCTAGGTAAGTCTGTATGAGAGCTCCACAATATAATGACAAAGAAATAAAGTTCATTAAAATCTCCTGAAAGCTGAGAACATACTGAGTAGTGCTTACAGATACCAGGCACAACCTCATTAACCTTCCTCAGGAAACGGGATACATGATTAATTTCCAAGTCTTGCAACTTTATGCCAAAAATGAAGTTATCCTAGGTCATGAAGGAACAGCTGAGCCAGAACATTGTGTTTGCAATGAACAATCCACAGCAGACTGGGGGACAGAGCATGAAAAAGGGGTGGGAGAGTGGAAGGAAAAAGTAGAATCTTGTAAAACCAACAAGCAGGTTGACACAGTAAAGTTACAAGGAATGCAACTGAGTCTCCAGGGAAACAGGGATTACAAAATCTCCTGTGAAAAATGCAAACTCTGGCAAAATTTCTTTACCTCATAACGGCAAACAAACCTGTTTAAACAAGAGCATCAAGGGATCCATTTGAAAGTTGCAAGTACAGTAATTTCATGACTATAAGGTGCATTTCCAGGTTTAAATCAAAATTTTAGTCAAAAGGGTGCACTTTATAGACGTGAAATTACTGTACATGAAAAAGGCTGATGGAACAGTAGTGCTTAAGCACAGCATCTGAACCATGTAAAAGCAACCACCTGATGCCAACACTGTCCTGTCCCTTTTACTCTTTCACATATTGGTGAGAGCATCTCTGCATTTTTCCTAAACAAACTCAATTTACCAGTTGTGAAAGGAAGTTATAGTAGTGCTAACAAAAGGGAGCATCAGCATAACTGCTGAAATGTTAAACTATACTGTAGCCCTCATCACAAAGATTTCTCTAGCAAGTGTACTGTAAAACTATGATTTATCAATTTCTAAATTAAACATGTAAAAAGGAATAAAGGTTTCTGTGTCCTAAAAAGCAGACCTGCACAAATTATAATACAGTAAAAAGTTCTGTTCCATAAATGTATCTCCAAAACTTGAAGAGATATCTAGGTCAAACCATCAGATTCCAGTGCAGCTGTAAGTCACAAAATTAACTGATTTTCATTTAGCAGAGTATTAGTTTATTGCTCATCATTCATGTCCAGTGTTATGAATGAGTCTATTACAAAGTGCCTCCCTTTTCTTTTAAGTTCAGAATGTGCACTGTACCACACTACTGCATCAATAATATCTTTAAATATTGCAATGTCCTTGGTTAAAGGAAGAGCAACAGTGGGAAAATCACTGCAAGTGCGGTTTGGAGACAGACTTACCTTTGCCAGCATTTCTAGGAGGAAGAGGAGGAGCATCAGATGTTGGAGAGGTGGGTGAGTCTGTGCTTGCAGAAGCAAAGATCTGGTTGGTAAAAGCTCCATAGGAGAGTCTTTGCTTGTCTCTGGGAGTGCTAAATGAAGGGTGAGTCAGTTTGTCTTGGGGAGAAATGCTTGAGGAGTGACAAAAGCTTTGGGGCCTTGGAGATCTTTCCTTTTTTATAGGACTAGGCTGTGAATAGAAAAACAAAGATATGATACAGCTGTCTAAGCACTAATTATAGTTAGTACGTTTGGAAAATAGCATACCAGAATGTAATTTAGTGAACACGAGCCTAGTTTTTTCCTTTGTTGGACAAATAAACCTCCATTCCTCCCTTTCTCAGCAATTCAACCTGAAAGATCCTCTCTTCTAAATGAAAATTAAGATTGTACCATCAACAAATCATCATGCACACAAAATTAGATTTAATGTTAAAGCAAGAAACACACACTAATAATATACTAATTAAAATACTAATAAAAGCCCAGTAAGTTTTAGAATGTAAGAGTAATTTTCAGGGAATATAGCACATTACTCAGACTAGACAATTATCCTCAAGTATCAAGTATATAACCCACTGATGCCTAGTAAAAATGAACAAACACTTCTGACAGATCAGATTTATTTGGTCCCTGAACTAGTAATATAATCCATGATACAGCTCTTTTTAAACGCATCTAATTGCTCTGTGAAGAAATTTTACACATCAGTTTTTGCCTGCTGTACGTTAATGGGTGCATATGGAACACGATCTGTTTCCCTGCAGCTCTGGTTCAGGTTATTATCTCCAGCACAGCATCCCTCATCCTCCAGAGGCTCCTCACACAGATGATTATTTTGTTCTCTACTGTCCTTGAGGACATGCAAATTACTTTGGTTTCTGAATTTTTCAGTCCCAAGTGTGACAGAAAATGAGAAGTTGTCCACATTTCTTTCTGCGGCACTCATATAAAATAGGAGAGGTGTATTTGCATTTATTGTGGAAATAGAGCACACAGTAATTAACTGACTTGCTAAAGTAGGACACTCAGGCTAATTTTTCACATACTCCAGGATGGCAATTATTCTATGCCCTCAAGTTTTGCCTTTCCATTACTTCTTTTAAAACAAAACCAACAGGAATAAATAGCACCGCAAGGTTTGTGAAAAATAGAGTTATTTATTGAATAACTAGGTTTTTAATTAATTTATAGAAAAAATTAAGTATGTAAGCTTTGGGTTTCTTCCAGCTAAAATTTAACAGCCTAGAATTCTGAAGAGGATAAAGCAACAAAGTAGTCCAGATTTGCTGATTTATATTATACTGTATGTCTTGTCAAAGTCAAACTTCTGAAACAGCCCTTAATAACTAGGTTGACAAAGTATATTCAGAAAGCACTTAGGCAGTCTTTAACACACACCTCAAAATTAGGTTTTTTTCCCCCTAAAAATACATAAGAAAAGAAAGGCTAAAGTGTGTCTCTAATTACCATTTATTTCCAGGGAGCAGAGGCGTGGACAGTTTTTGTGCACAGCTGTATCAGTAACTCACACTCACCTTATCGTCCAAGTCGTCGTCACTCTCATCAATTTCCTCCTGCCGAAGATTCCATTCGTACTCCACATGCACATGTGGGTTTAGCTTTCCTGCCTTGGCTTGAGAAAGCTGGAAGAAATAAAAAGTCTTGTTAAAATACTTGTTCTTTTGGTGTTAACTAAGTTAGTTTTGTAATGGCAAGAAATAAACTAGAATATGTAGAAGTTTAAAATTATTCCAGATTCAGAAAAGAAAAAAGCAATTTCAAGCAATCACACAAATGTCCTTCATTTGTTTGAGGTACAGAAAAACTACTAAAAGGCAAAAAGGAAACATTTTCTCAAAATGGGGTGGTAATCACCCATGTTTGACAAGATTGAAAAGATGATATGAAGAAAAGGTATATCCATAAAAGCAGAATTTATCTGGAGGCCTCCTTTCCAAAACGGAAAAGCAAAACTTATAAATAAAGTTTGGTACATACAACTGCTGCCCCATCAAAATCACAATCCTTTACTCAAATCAAATGAGAAGGTATTTACTCTTTATTTAGGTGTTTTGCCTCTCTCTCTTACTGGATGAGGCCAATATATCTTAAGCACAAAATTCCTTGACTTTGCCAGGCCAAATAATGCATTTCACATTCTTTAAAGCACAACTACCTCAATCATCAGCAAAAAAAACCTAATAGAGCAGTTCATGGTTATTCTGACGAGATAAATTGTACTTTTCAATGCCTAGATCTTCCATCATTATTTATTCCCTCAGATCCTTTGAAATGTAATATGTTTGATAGTAGTTGTTTCAGGAGTGCCTTTAACCATCTTCCTGACATATAAAATTTGGAATAAAGAAAGTATTTCTAATCTGTTATGTAAGTATTCACAAATCCACTTGAGCTGAAACTGAATTTAATTACACAGTTAAGACTCCAGTTATGCAACAGAAATGAGTTTAGTACATCTATCATAATGAAAACACCTAGTTATTTATCTTGTACTGTTTTACTACATGGCAAACAATGTGCTCATTCATTCATGTTTTTCACTCAACTCATTGCTGCTTTTGGAAAAAAATGCAGAAATAATTTTCCTCTTCAAAAATTAAAAAATCAAAAAAGGCATAAATGCTCCAAAAGAGTTAAGTGAAATAATCAGTGAGGTATTAATGGAATTTGGATCATAACTATAACCAAATGATTAACTTAGATAAGCCCACTGATAACATCCACTTGACTGTTCTGTATCACACCCAGCTGGTCCACATTAATGGCAGCTGTAACTCTTTTAAAGGAATACTATAAAGAAAAAAGCAATCCATCCCAGTTGTGTGCTGCACAGGTACTCTGCTTGATCCAGCTGACACAATACTCAAACCACTGAAAACAGCACCTTACTTACACAGACTGAGAAGTCAGTCCCAGCTTATGAATCTTAGAAAAATGCTGACTTGCATCCCCAGGAAATGGAAAATTTCTTTGATTTGTGAAGGACAAGGTCTTTTGATTATTCAATAATTAATTCATGACAAGAACTTTCAATTGTCACAGGAAAGGTATTAAAATCACCAGCTGCAGAGTGAAAGCAGATATCCTCATGACATCAAAATGAGGAAAAAGAAAAAACAGAACTAAGTGGCAAGTGTTTTGTAAATTCTCCTGGTTTTGTCTTGAATGTGAAACTGCCACTGTAGACTTTTTAATATCTTGATAGTAATTAAATTCACTTGCCTACTAAATGCATGCTGGTGGGACCCTAGAGGGCCAAGAACAAACAAGCTTGTTGGTCTGATGCAAAATCCTTATTCCTGGCTAAATGCTTCTGAGGAGTACCTGCGAAAATCTTAATACCTTTATTTCTTGAACACCAATAATCTTTTTGAATGATGTCTGTTAACATGCCTGACACATTCTCAAAATTCCAGGAAGTTTTTGCTTTGATCATGTTCACTACAGGGACAAAGTCCCACAGAAGCTGGTGTTGTACATCTTTTGATACACCAACTTCCAGACATTACACTTTAGCTCCTTCCTCCTCTCAAGAGAGTAATTTTAGGATGTTTAAATTCTCCATATAAAAAGATTTTCACCATCTCTGAACTATCTGTCCTGCTAAATAATCTGACAAAAGCCATAGCACGAAAAGACAAGCAAAGATCCAGACCTGAAAGGTCTTGACAGTTTTAATATTGCACAGGTTATTTAGTACTCCTGATATAAAAGCCTCTAGGAAAAACTTGTGAGGTGATAAAGCCCAAATTTCCTTGACTGATGTATTTATTGACACATCTGACCCTCTGGTACTTAAGGTCTTCAAATACACCAGTTAAAATAACTACTTAAATACATTGGTTAAAATAACTATTCTACTGCCACTAGAAGAAAGATATTTTTCTCAAACTGTTACAAAGAAAATTACTGTTGTGTTTTAGGTAAGAAAACAGTCATCTGCGGTAGGACTTCAGATCAACACACAGCCAGCTGGCAGCAGTACCACATGTGAGATACAATGGTAATGCTGTATTATCACATTTTAAAGAAGCAAACATTCCCCCTTGCCTTTGCCCCCTGGCTCGGTTCTTACCAGTTCCTCACACTGGACAGCTTTCAGTCTTTTTGCTGTGTCCAGAGCCGTCTCTCCAGCTTGGTTTACTACAAAATTAACAATACAAAAAAGAGCAATTCTTTGAGATATCTTAAGAAACAATTTATTAGATTTCACTACTTGTAGCACAGCAACTTCTAGAAATGATCAAAAATGTCTGTTTACTATATAGCAACCACAGCTCTTGAAGATTCCACTCTAAGTGCTCATGCATTTCATGTATTATCAGCTTCTTTCTGAACAGCAGCATCTGCTGGGACAGTCCCTAAATCCCTCCTAATCATCCTAGCAGAGAATATAAAGAAATTTAGTCATCTCAATCTCCACTCAATGCCTTTTCCAATAAAACTCTTCGCTGAATAAGCAGGAGAGGCAAGCAAGCAGTGTAAAATAGCTCAAAAAAGAAAACTAATTCTAAGGCTTAAAAAAAAAAAGAGGTAAATGTTGATCCAAGCAGATTTTACTTTGATTAATATGTCGAGGCTTGAAGCCTTAACTTGAAGACATTTGAACATGAAGAAATTTAAAACTTTCTAGCTTTGTCTTTATCAAAGCTATAAAATGGTTTACAATGTAAAATAACACCTGATCAGAAAGAAGGTGATATCTGAGGCTGCTGGGAGGTCCTTAGGCACAGCACCTGATGGAATCCTTCCTAGATGCTCAGTGGCAAGTCTCAGTAAACATAAACAACTCCTACATCCAATGTGGATAAACCCAAGGTAAAATGTATTGTCACAGTGCATCAGTAAACGCCACGGAGCTGGAACAGAGAATGCTTTACAACACATCCAGACTGTAAAGCATTTCTGTGATCAGGAACTGAAAATGATCAAACTGATCTCTATAATGCCTGTGTGAAATATTAAACAGAGAATGCCAGTTAGGATTCCTAGAAAATACAAAGCCGTCCTCTAGAAAAAGGCCTGTGACTTTGAAAGAATTCAGATCCCTAGAAGAAGGATTTACTTATGGAAAGATCTATCAGAGATAGTTCAATAAAAAAAGGAACGAAAACATAGTACTTCTTGTGTGAAGTTAACACCCAGATAGTTTAAGGACTATATAAATTCCAAACTTTCAATTTTTAAGGTGATGTTTCAAGATCTATGTGAGATCACTCAAAAAAACCCCAAAACAACAAAAAGAGCACAACACCCTCTCTCCCACAAAAGAAACCTCAAAAAACAAGGCATCAAAAAGGTGCGAACACTCCTTGAGTATCTACCTAGGTGAAAGTTCAATGGAAGGACCAATAAACTGCTTTAACTTGTTCAGACAGCCTTCCCATTATGCCTGATAAAAAAGGTCACATTAAATTCCAATATTATGATAATATTGGAACATATTCTAAAGGTCTATAAAAAGGCAAAGGAAACCAGTAACTTCGCCACTCAACAATGAGCTTCAGTTTATCCAACAGTTCTTTATCAAGCAGTGGAGTAAAGTAATGGTGAAGACAAAGGGAGAAATAGAATCCAATTTCATCAGCTGTTAAAAAAACTGCTCTCCTATACCAATAACTGACTGAATGTAAATTTTTTATAGACACCTTGATACATTTAACTCCTGGGCCTAATAAGCTGTTTTCATGGGATACCTTCCTAACTCATTAAAAATGGGATCAGCTTTCTCAGCTTCTCTCTAAACCCCATGTATAAGTGTAACACTTGCTGCACCTGCATCAGTTCATTTGTCATAATGGCATACCAAAAGTTTAATTGAAATAGAATCTCTGTTTGCTCACAGTTAGGATAATATCTTGTTCTCTAGATGGTTTCCCTTCTCTAATGAAACCATAGCACCAGTTGCTATTGATATCAACAGAAGAATTAAGTGCTGTGTACATAAAGCCTATGTATCTAAGAATGGAATTAAACATTTGAAGCATTATAACATAAAAGCTCTAGAATAAACAATAAACCTAAATTCCAGGCAGTTTAAAATGGGTCAGAAACAGAACTCTGACCCTGCTTAGGGGTTGCCATTGGTATTTCATATTAGGAATTTTGGTCACTATTATTTTCTTTCATTTCTTAATTGAATGTTTCCTTTAGGCTTGTTGTTGTCAAGGTCTTCATCTTTCTACCACAGTTTTATTTCAGAAGTTTACTTACCACAGAGAAATAAACAAAAGTGGCAAAAATAATGGAAAGAAGTTTTAGGAAATCTGTATTTCCTGGTTTTAAATAATGAACTTACCTAAATCAATAGTTGGCTTCCCCCTCAAAAGCAATTTCAAACACTCTGGCTTATTATATATACTGCAGTAGTGTAGAACTGTATTACCCAATGCTGTTTGCTTGTCCAGGTTTCCACTAAAAAAAAAAAAACAAAACAAAAAAAACAGTCAAGAAAAGCATAGTAGCTGTGCTATTTCTTTCAGATCTAGCATCTCTATAAATAATACTTGCATAAAAACTTTACTGAACAAATATGAAGTAGGACAAAAAAATTAAACTAAACATTACTTTTAAAGACTATTAAGAATTGTTCCAAGGACACTGGAAATACCTAAGCTGTGACTGAAAAGGACTGAAAAGCCACAAAGGTTCATTCCATAAACTAAAGAAGTGAAATTCAAACTCAAACCTAGACCTAAGTCCAGTTGTTTTCCACTTGCCACTTCACTGTAATTCTTTTTCCAAACATGCTAAATTAGCCCAATAGAAATATCTGAAAAATAATTCTGATACAGTCAAAATAGGTTAATAAATCCCATGCAGTCAAGGAACTACGAAGTGGGAATGAACAAACAAGTAGTAAGAAGGACTGTAAGGACAACACATTGAGTTAGGGAAAAACCAGATGTGTGAAGGGGCTCATAGGGCTTTTTAAAAACTGTGCTTCCTTCAGTTTTCAAACCTCTAAACCCAGGTTTCTCAAAAACTGTTACTGACATTTTGGGAACACTAGAATATTTTCATAAACCAGAAAAGCAAAGCTCAGGAGATGACAGCTCTTCCCAGCGTTACCCATATTGGACAGTAAGAGCCCTCAGAGTGGTAAAGATGCTCCTAAACTTGAGTTTGCCACAAAAAAAACACACAACAGACAGAAACACACACGAGGTTACAGCTGCCTGAAAAAACTAGGAAGCTTCATAACTAAACAAAATAATTCTAAACAATCATCCAAAATATAAAAAATATCCTTTAATAATGCTCAAAATAGTAATTTGGGCTTCCAAAACGTTTTCCAAATTACTATCTCAAACGGCTTGGAAATATTGGAATGTTATTTTTGTTACTTTAGCAACCCTTTCCTATAATCAGCACTCATACTTTTCATTAAGTCTTTTTACTTCTGTGAACACATCTTGACAACAAAGAACAACTCAGCCAATAAACTAGATGCTGAAAATTACTAGTTAAGAAGTTCATGCTCTCAATAGCTCTAATACAGTTTATTAACTAATAGAACACCTTTTTCAAAGGTTCTAGCACCTGTTCATAATTTTCGCAGAAAGATCCTTGTTTTCTGCTTTGCATGTGTCCTGTATTTGGTACATTTACCTGCCATCCCTCCTGCACCTGAACTGTTTGTTTGCATGGCTTCATAGCATCATGTGCTCTAAGTCAATGCTCTCTCATACACTACGGAGTTTTTCCTTTCATCCTATTTTATGTAGCTTCTTTCAATTCTTTTAATCTATACATCTTTCTCCCTTTCTACTGATCAAGAGTACAAAGGTCAACTTAAAGGTACTAAAATATTTTCTTTTTAAACATATCTAAGGGGAAAGATTATAAGTGATGAGCAAACACTGTCCAAGGCACTGCCAGGATAACTCTGAACATCCACAATTGTCATGTACAATTTAATGAAAAGTTAGCAATCCATACCAGTTTTGTACAAGGAAGTCAACCAGATGGAGAGAAGTTTGGTCAGCAGTCCGGACTGCTAAATGAAGTGCTGTTTCACCTGGCTCCTAAACACATGGAAATACAAGTTAGATTTTTGTGTTACTTCTGCAAAATTTGTATATCAGACCTATGTGATATATCTCATTCATGCTTTACATTTCTTTCAAAAGAAAAATATTAGGAAATTATGATCAAAATTATTATTGTCTTTTTTATCTCTAAAAGACACCATGTGCTTCAAAGGAAATGGCATTACACTTCCTGAGATCTCAGCTTTCCTAAACCAAATTTTCATTTTCCCAGCTGGATGGAACAACCCTGAGGAGACTTAAACCATTTTAGCTACCGGTAACTGAAAGGGATGCTGTCAAAGAATACTGACTAAGTTTGCAGTACTTGTCGCTTTACAACAGCCTGGTGAACACGAAGTCTCAACAATATTTCCTACAAAAACAGCATCACAAAAATCACAGTTCCACATACATGAAAACTCTTGGAGATCTGCAGAAGAGCTGAAGTAGGAAAGGACCTGTAAGGTCATGTAGACCAACCTCCCTTCCCAAGCAGGGCCACTGAGGAGCAGTTGCCCCAGATGGCTTTAGAATATCTCCAATTGCAGAGACTCCATATCCCTGGGCAACCTGTACCAGTGTTTGGTCATTCTCACAATACAAAAAGGCTTCCTGATGTTCAGAGGGCTCCACTCTGTGCCATCGCCTCTGGTCCCACCACTGGGCACCACTGGGCCCTGTCTTCTTTCCATCTTCCCTGCAGGCATTTCCATACACCAATGAGATGCCCCTTGAGCCTCCTCCCAGCTGGTCAGTCCCAGATCTCTGAGCCTTTCCAGGTGCTCCAGTCTCTCAGACATGTTTGGGGCCCTCCACTGCATTCTCTCCATCATGTCCAAGTCACTCCTTTTGTGGGGAGCCCAGATCTGGTCCTTCATGTGCTGGCAAAGCCTGGAATGCCACTGTCACCTCACTGCCACAAGGGCACCCTGCTGGCCCATGTTCACCTTGGTGTCCATCAGGACCCCAGGTCTCTTTAGGCAGAGCTGAGTGGTTTCCAGTAGAAAGTTGGTGCATGGGGCGTTTCCCTCATATAAGGGTTTCTCCTTGTTGAACTTAAATTGAATCATACTTCATTTTCTATACATATCATATGCATTAATGCACTGGAATAGAAACAGAAATGCTTTTCCAATTTCATTTAAAAATTACAGGAGAAGTTAATCTAAATTTGGATTTCATTAACTCCTATTGATAATAAAGGACAATTAAAAACATATTATATATGTATATACTTTGAATTTAAATCCTAATTAAAAAAGATTATTTTATTAAACATCAGAGAATTTACAGAGGAGAATGCTGCTATAAATTCCTAACTGCAAGCTACATTTCAATTGGTGCTCATACCTTTCTAGGTATCACTGCCTGTAATAGCTGGGAAGACTGAGGAGCTAATTCTGTGGTAACTGCTGTGGATAACAAATACAGAAAACTGACCTTGCAGTCAAGAGAATTTGCAATGTGTTTCCATGATAAGCACTCTGTGATAGCTCAAGCACTGAGACTGTACTGAACTTATCCCTTTCACTGAACACTGACAGGCAGTGTTCTTTGCCAACTGGGCTATTTTCACACAGCTTGTTGAAAACATTCTCTGACATGTCTCCAGGTTGGGAGAAAACATTGCTGAGCATCAATTATCTATTGTCAGTAAAAAAAGGTTACTTTGCTCGTGATTAACATTTGTCCCTGGATAATAGCGGTCAACCTGGACTGATTTTTCCAAAAAAACTATTGTTGATTTCAGAAGGAAGATCAAGTACTCAGAATTTCACACACACACACACACATAAAGCAATCTTCCAGGTTGAAAGAAACTACTTCTGTAAATGTCTCATCAGAAGCTGAGAAGTCATCAGATTTATTCTTTCCTCATCTACAGTTATCAGACACTTGCAGTCAATCGTGTGTTCCTTCAGCCACTATTTTAAAAGCAGGTATGATATTGTATGTGTTACAGGTGACCCTGGGCTACCAAGTCTGTTCTTTGTGACCTTTTTAAAAGAGCCACACTGCAGAACAAGTGCTTTTCAACACACTATGGTGGCACCAAAACAGTGTAGGATATCAGTATTGCATTTCACACTTCTTTAGACCAATTGATGGCAAAAGATAAAGTGTTCTTTTCCTTTCCCACACGGATGCAACACTAAGGAAAGGAAGAAAAACCCCATCATCTTCATCTGTTATTTCCTTTATCATCTAAACTAGCAGCCCCAGATCCTGGGCATTATACAAACACATGATTTAAATTAGTAATTGTTTACCTGATAAGCTTACCTGTCCAGGCTCCAGCAGTGGCTCCATTAGCTCTACCCCCTCTGCATAGACTTGAATTAGTGCAAGTAAATCCCTGGATTTGACAGCCTCAAGTAATTCACTCAGTTTAGCTGCTGCAGATGCACAAGTCTTCCTAGAGAACTTATGATCTACATATTTAGCAGTGATAAATTCTTTACGTGCAGTCCTGTGGGGTGTGAAAATAGAGCTTGCTTTAGAAATTTTTAGAAAAATGGGTCAGTGATTATAATCTAAAATCACCTTGTCTACCTTGGAAGCTGAGAAGGGAAGAAGAAAACTGTCTGCTAAGAAGTGTGTTATTTATTGTTACACTGCAAACAAACCCCAAATATGGAACATTGTCAATTTTATCCTGTCTTCTTGTTATATACAAAAATTACTCTGACTGTGGGGACTAAAACTAAAGAAAAAGCAGAGCTAGTGCCATTTAATCCACTGTGTTTATCATCTGAGGGTTTACTACAAAACTCAAAACCATCCAAGAGTTGAATAATGCACTTTGAAATCCAAACTAAGAATTTTCCACACAGGGAAGTTGAAGTAGCCAAAATGTGACTATATGACCTGCGAATGAACTTCTAAGAAGCTCCACAGTGGGAATAAAAACCTCCAGTCTTCTGCCATCCATGCTTTGCCCTGGCTTGGTTACTGTTTAAGACACTTTACATGACAGATATATTCCACAGTAAACTTAGAGAGTTTAAAGATTCAGTACTTACATATCACTTGATGGACTGGGTTTAGGTGAAGGACTAGGTAAATTCCCTTCCATAATATCATTAAAACTAGTATTTCCTACATTCTTGGCCAGCTGCGATGAGAAAAACAATAAATGAAGGTGGGGAATTTTGAGATCTAACAGCAACCTAACAACAGGACTATTAATGTGCATTTTCCACATTATTAATAAACGATGGAAAACACAGGACTGAAAAATGAAAGCCCAATGCAGATACAGAGCAATTAGAAAGAAAATGCTTTTATTACACCAAAACTTGTACAATAGACTTCACAGTCACAGAATCATTTGCATTTCAAGACAAATTTGCCTCCAACACAAAAGCAGAATGAGGAGCCAGCAGCATGAACACTGAAATGGTGCTGGTACACAGATCAGGAAGCTGCCTTGGGAAAGAAGCTCAGGCCTATTGAAGATCATGCTTAGTAAAATTTGATTTAGATTAATAGTAACTTTGCAAAAAAAATCTCAATATTTCATGAAGAGAGAAAGTGGTAATGTTGAACCTATACCCAAATCCAGATCTGCCTTACATCTTCTCTCAATTTTCCTATACAAAAATTTCTGTAACAAGTGTCTTCTTTCAGGCCAAACACAGCTAGGGAGATAAAAACTCCTGCAACTGTTTCTTTTTGATTTAATTTTTACTTTGTTTTTGTTTGCTTTCTTTTGGTAGTCTCACATCAGATTCCTTTCAAAACTTCAGTATTACATTATTTCATCCGTCCATCATTCCTCCAATATTTTTCTTTCAGAATAAGCAACAGTCATTCTCCCTTGCCAAGTAAATTAACTTCATGTTTTAAATCATGAGCTTTTAGACTGATTTCGAGTCAAGATCAGCTATTGAGAGGCAAAATCCTGATGGCAGTAATTACAATGGATATCAATACTCATTCTGCAATACCTCAGGACATGAAATGACAAGTGACAAAAGCACAAATAATACAAATAATATATAACCTGTAAAATATCCACGGAAATATGAAGAAGAAATTCTGTAAAAACACATTCCTTGAAAAATATAAGCAGTAAATTGTACATTTTGGTCCTTCCTACATATATGTCAACATTTGACTTAAAAAATCCAATATAAACTAAAGAAACTTACCAAGAGTTCAGACGTTCCTAATTTGTCTAATTCCAAAGACTGGATTCGAGAAATATGGACGCCCATTTCTCTGTGTATTCCAGAACACTCAATGCAGGTTAAAATGCCCAAATTAGTTGACAGCCATGTTGGATCTGCACAATTGAAAAACAAAGTATTTAATCAAAGTCCAAGAAATAATTTGCAATGGTGGTAAGAGATGTATTCTGAAATAATTCCTTTAATGTTTCAAAGAATGAAAACAAATGAAGAATATTCCATACTTTCCTCCAAACTCTAGTGCAAATTTAATCACAAATTTCTACCAATGGAATGCAGTTTTTCAGATTTAGGAACAGTCCCAAAGGCACTAAATTTAGAGTATTCATTCATACTGAATAGATGTAGTTCAATACATTTAGTACTTGTTTTCAGTACAAATTACTTCCTGTTTTTAAAAGTAACAGATCTCCTAAATTAGACAACCTCCTAAGTTTTAATATTTACTTCTTAAACTTTAAATAGTCCTTCATAAAAAATTAATCACAGTTCTTTCAGTATGTAAAACAGCAGCAAGCTGTAGAAAATTTGAGGAATGCTGGCTAGTCCAGGAAAAAAACCCCAAACTTTAAAAATGCTATCATGGAGGAGATCTGCATGTAATATTAGAATAGATTTTTTACTACAAATGCTACACAAGAAGCATGACTAGTTTTTAGGAAAAGAAAAAGCTCCAGACATACTTTGTGCACTTTGTCCTTGACCTTAAATACTAACTGCTGAAGTATTAAGCCATGAGTTTTAATGCAGCAAGCTGTAGTAAAGAGGTGAAGCTTAAAACTTAACTACAAATTAAAAGATGGAAGAGAACTGTAATCTGAAGTTTCTATAGCTTTACACAATGAAATAATTGAATGAACCAATTCCAGAATTTGACATAATTATATCCCAGTTTGTAATTTTATCTAGCTATTTCAAATTTGTATCAGCTCTGCATCAGCAAGCATCTGCAAGATACACATTATTCAGTTCCAAATGAGCATCACCTTCTTGAAGTGTCCCTCTGATGAGAAAGCTGCAACAGCTGCCAGCTCCCACATCAGCTCAGTTGTACTGTGACCTGCTGCCCCTTCTCAAGCTCCAAGTGACACATAACTGACCTGTAGCTCTGTACTTCTGAAGAGATTATCTGATAAGATTTCAACTCTGGATCTCATTCTTTATACAAGACTACTTATTCCACCTCTGAAAACTTCTGATGCTGCAATTCCAGTAGTCTCGTGCCAAGATAAAGCCTCAGAGCAAGATCCTGGCCAGGTCAATTTTTCCACAATCATTGTCTAAATATTACTCACTTCTACTTAGTAGCATGCACAGGATCAGTGATGCCAAGCAACTTCCATTCAAGTGCAACAAGCATCTAGACACAGTGCAACAAGAACAGTTCAAACTCCAGAGGGGCTTGAACTGCTGGAAGTAAGCACAGACAACACACAAAAATATTTTAGTGAATTAAACGGAACTAAAGTAGGAAAGTCACATTTGTTCTTTTAAAAACAGGTTGAAGACTGAGAAACATCACTTAGAAAATTAGTTTGCACTCTACAAACACTTCTTTAAAGAAACGACTTTGCTCCCAACAAGCAGCTGATGACACGAACAAATGGAGATACCTGGTGAGCCACAATCACAACAGACTTCATTTCCGGGTAATCTCTGTATGTCATCAATAATGGCTTTTGTCAGATCCTCTAAACTGTTTTCACCTGTGCTCTGCTCTCCACGGAATGCCATATTTAATGCTTCTTCTTTGCTGTTAGTCAATACTGATATCCATCTAGCACAAGATAAAGACCTTAATGAAGATCTGCATTTGCAAATACATGTTAATCTATAAACTGTAGAAATCTTGCCAGGAACAAAATATTAGTGGGACTATAGGGAAGGGCTGTATTGTGGGAGAGACTGAGGAGGGGGAAAAGTCAGAGACAAAAAGGAAAGATTTGAGAAAAGATAAGTAAGAATGAGAAGAGATAAATAGTCTTAATTCTAACATCTCTATGATGAAAAATTTTAAAGCCAAGTTCTCAGGTTCTTCAAATAAGCAGAAGTTATGGAAGAGAAAAGGGGTAATTAGCTCCAATTTAAACGCTTTAAAAGGTGGCCAAAATCTTCCTAAAGTCTCATTCCTGGGGAAAATGATAACCCCTACTTTCTCCAGTGTGCATCTTTCTCTTCACAGAGCAAAGAGCGAGCACTCTGGTGAATGTGTTGATGCCTAATTGCCTTCTAAGTGCAGGTCTCCGTGCACTAATCAGAGTCAGACTGTAAAGCCCAAATTAATGACAACTGCCATGGCAACCAAGGGGCTAAGGATGACAGGAGAGTAAAGATACCAATAGTCAAGATAAAATTTTAGGAGCAACAGTTGCACGGAACAAATCAAGACTCTTTGATGATATCTAAGGCACTATTTCCTCCCCTCCTCATCACTCTGCAAGTTGTTTACACATAATGCTCTAATTAAAACCAAACAAAACCCTTCTCAGCAGCTGCTGTGCTCCATATGGAAGTAAAGAGAGAAAAGCAGTTCCACTAAGGATTAAGCACATTGCAGATGCAGTGTTGCTAATTTAGAAAAAAGAGCAAGTTAAAAAGAAATCCTCACAGGTAAAGTGATTTTAGATGACTTTATATCTACTGCAAATATTTTAAATGCAGAAGTATTTTAAATTGGCAGTGTCCTAAATGGATTTCATATTTACAATATTCAGATTGTCTGCAATCACCAGTCTTCTGAAATATGCAGAAATGGTTATGGTCATCCAAACAAACTAAGAGAACTTCAGACTGAAATTCAAAATTTCTCACTGAAATAACAATGAAAAGATTAGCTTTAAAGGATTTCAGAGGATTTTGTAATTTTAGATCACAGATTCAGAACCTGAACTAATACATGGACATTCCATGTTATATAACTTCATGCATATATGTTTTTTAACTCTTTAGGTGCAGAAAATAATCTAGGAACTAATGCCTAAAATGCTTTAAAAATTTTGAAAAATTGACCTAAAAATAAAAGGAAGAATTGAAGGTCTTGAGCACAAATTTGCTCCAAAGCTTACATGCTGAAAACAATAAAGGTACATTAATCTTTATCTTTACATGGGAAGAGCCCACACTAGAGGGCATTCTTCTGCAATTTTAATGATGAAATTCAATGTTATTAAAAAAATAAGAGGCAATGCTGTATTGTTTTGAATATTATAGCAATATTTGGTTAAATACACAGAGTAAAATAATTAAATTCAGACAAACAACATTTATTCCGACATTTGTTGATAATTTCTTTTAGAGTTACAATTTGATTAGTTTGCTAAAAAGGCAGAATTTGAATAAAAATCAACTGAGCAGTAACAATCAAAAAATTATTAGATGCAATTAAAGCAAACACAACACACTGAGCCAGCTGTTAGTTTGGTACAGACTTCCTTATTCTGAGTATTTAAATGGACAGAGCAATCATTATTTTGGTTGTGTTTGCTCAGATAGAAGGAACCCTCTGCCCAGGACTGTCACTGAGGCACCTGTGAGAGAGAACAAGAGGCACCACAGGGGCACCTCTTCCCTGGTAAGCACAAGCACAGACATGCTCTGAATGCCTGGTGCTGCTAATCAAGAAGTGCCCTGTTAGTCACCAGCCCTTCCTGGCAGGCTGCACAATCAAAAATAAACAATCATAAACAATACAAGTCAGTAAATATGGAATAGTAATTAAATGTTAATAGTTAATAGAACTCATTCTAACTGCTCTTCTCTTTTCCTTATTTGTATTAGTCTTTTTTAAATAAAGGAAGAACAAAAAAAAGTATTTGTTTTATTTCACAATGCTGCCAGTACCAAATAAATAGTCATAAACCTTCTGGTAATGCTTTGTAGTGTTCTTTCCAATAATTTAAAAATCAATCAAGCCTTACAGAATTGCTTTGTCTTCTAGCTTTAATAAAAATAAATGACCTCAAGTTGTTCCAGCAAACATTTACAGTAGTTTCACGATTATAAACCGCACCTGAATATAAGCCGCACTTCCGGGTAGCTGGGAAGACCACGGGATTTGTCCATATATAAGCCGCACCCGAATATAAGCCGCGGTTTTTTGGTTTTTTTTTTTTTTTTGTTTTTTGTTTTTTTTTTTTTTTTTTTTAAACTCACACGGCAGGGGGGGTGGGGCGCTCCGGCCCGGCCCCACACAGCCCGGCTTCCCAGCGGCAGGGGCCGGGCTGCCCTTGCGCAGCCCCCATTCCCGGCCGTCCCCCGTTCCCACCGGCTCCCGGTGGCACAGGGGCCGGGCCGCACACTTGCAGCCCCCGTTCCGGGCAGTCTCATGCTCCCAGCGGCTCCCACTTGCCACTGTGCTTGGCTGGCTCTCACTTCCGGGTTGGCATTTCGCTGGGATTTGTCCATAGATAAGCCGCACCTGAATATAAGCCGCACCACTGGGCTAGGCTGGATTCTTCAATGAAAAAGGTGCGGCTTATATTCGTGAAACTACTGTAGATTGGATATTAGGAAAAAAAATCTTCACAAAATGTTTTTTAAGCAGTGGAAAAGGCTCTGCAGGGAGTGATTGGGTCGCCATCCCTAGAGGGATTTAAAAGATGTGTGGATGGGATACCTGGGGACATGGTTTAGTTCTGGGCTTAGCAGTATTTGATCAGTAGTTGGACTCAATGATATTAAAGGTCTTTTCCTACCTAGTCTATGATACTATTCTACCTAACACAATAAAAAGGTAGTCCAATCATCTGTTAAACTTGTTTTTCTGAGTATCAGCAATTTCTTGTCATCCTTTAAGGAATTTTGTTTGCTGGACATTCACAGTTTTGAAGGCTAAACAAAAATCTGGCATCCTAGGTGCCCTCAAGATATAGGAGTTTGTTAATCATGCACAGACCAGGCTTCACTCACATTTCTCATATTTTGCGCTTCAGTATTTTCAGGTCAGTAAAAAACTCTCCCCCAAGAACAACACCCAGTCTAATAGTTTGGGGTTTTTTTTAATTTTGCAGTAAAAATTCAACTGTCTCTTCTGACAATCCATATTGCAACACTGCTGTTTCCAGGTAAATGCATAATCAGAACAAAAATAGCATATTTTTCAAATATTGATATATTTTTTTTTGTATGGAAGAAGCATTGGATAGTATCAATGTCTTCAAATTCAGTCTTTCCAAAGTGAAAAATGTCTGAAGACTGCTGTTAAAAACTAGACTGAAGCTAGGTATCAGTTTCTTCCTAGAAAACTTTCTAAATCTAGCTTTGTTTATAATCCAGGCATTTCCTGCAGGTATGGATATGCTCTTGACCTTCAAAAACAGTAGAAAAGAGCCCAAAGCTCCTCACAAGAGTATGTTTGGCCCTATCCACAATTATTAAAAAAAAAACCAAACAGAAAGCAACCGTTGCTGTATTTGTTGAAAAAATCAGGTTACTTTTCCAATAATCTACACATAAATATTTATTTACATGCACATACAGAAATATACTACCCATACTCCACTTCCCCCTAACAACTGTACTTTATCCACTAGAGAAAGTAATGATCCACTGAGAATTTAAGGACTGTCAATCAGTAATGAAAGGCCAACAAACAGCTGCCTGGAGAAAAATCAAGACAGGCACTAGCCTGAAGGAAATGTTTGGGGGAAGCACTAATAAACCTGTAACGAAAAGTAGGCTTCAGTGCTTTGTATGTATGTTTTTTTCAAGAAATCTCCTTGTAAAAATTATTATTATTTAGTTTGAGGAGCTACTTATGGAAGCAGTGTAAAATGATTACTAGGAAAATGTATGCAAGGCCAGTTAAACCAGAATAAAAAGAAATATATCTTGCTCTTTTCTCTATTTAGATGTGAGTCTATAAGGAAGTGATTTGAAAAGCTATTTACTCATTTTCAACTGGTTCACAAAGTAAAAAGAACAGAACAGAGGCAGCACTAAAACTATGTGGACAAAACACAAGAGGAAAGGATCAAGAGAGAGGCACACCTATACCAGCCAGGAGGAAACTAAAACAAGAGGATGAGAAGTGAGGAGTTACAACAAGTAGTTCCTGCAGAACACCCTTAAAGCACTAAGGTTGGAATCTCAAGGGGGCTGTTCCCATGACATCTTAAATAACATAGAGATAATAAAGATTTTTAGGGCAGCAGTAGCTGCACAAGAAAAACAGCTTCTCACCAGCACAATTACACTAATTCTGGTTCCTCAACGGGGGGCAGCAGAAGGAGAGATGCTGAACTCCCCTCTCTGCTGACCAGAGATAGAACACGAGGAAATGAAATGAAGCTGCATAAGGGGAGGTTCAGATGGGACACCAGGAAAAGGTTCTTCACTGAGAGAGAGGGTGGTTGGCCAGCATATCAACCCTGGGAGTGTTAAAGGACAATACCCTTAGTCACATGATTTAGTTGTAGGGCAGTCGAGGGAGGAGCAGGGTGTTGGACTCGATGATCTTTAAGGGTCTCTTCCAACTTGAGACATTCTAGGATTCTGTATTCCAAAGCAAGTACAATAATTTCACGATTATAAGCCGCACCTTTTTCATTGAAGAATCCAGCCTACCCCAGTAGTGCGGCTTATATTCAGGTGTGGCTTATCTATGGACAAATCCCAGTGAAACGCCAACCCGGCTACCGGGAGGTGCGGCTTATAATTGTGGAATTACTGTAATTTTCTCAACCACTTGACTTAAGAGTGATAGACAAAATTTCAGTGCTTCTAATAGGAAATAAAACCAGCCTGGAATTTCAAAACAGTACAACAGGCAGCCTGCTAAATAAAATTTATTCATCTGCCTCTCAGAAGGAGGATACTGCTAATTTATTCTTCCCCTACCTTGCTCATGTGTTAAGAAAAAAAGCCCAAACCACTTCATCTGTTAAACCAACTAATACAATAAAAATTAATTTATGGCAGAGTACCAAAAACTTATGACTCATAAGAAATAACAGTATTTTCTTCTTGACTAAGAAAATTACTGGAATAATTGAGTTCCAGGATGAATGCAGTAATTATGACTAGCAAGTCAGCTTTGTGCTGTAAGAGCCAACATAAAGCTGTGGAAGCCCAGAGTGAAATAGCTGCACAACAAAGAATTCTCCAGCCCTTTTATTTCACCCTTGACTCACAAGGTTGAGCTGTCAATGCCACTGCCACCCAACTACCAAAGAAGTGAAACACCTCCTATAAACATCCCCTGTACCTTTAAAATACACAATCTTCCCCTAGAATGTGAATATTTAAGGCAAGAATAAGGTAGCCCTTGCTGTCCTCTTCAGTAATAACTTTATTCCTTGAACTTTAGGGCATTGAGCATTAGACAACAAGCACAACACAATCTGGTGACACAGGAGGAAAAATAATTCTGATGCAGCAGGAACAAAACTGTTTAAAAGGAAATAACCTAATTGGAAACATGCATTAATGAAGCAAGTTTCCTGGATTCTGAAGTACACAAATCTCAGAGATGTGCTTTGCTGTTTATTTCTAGGCCTACAGAAGAAAAAACGCACTGCCTGTAGATATTTTATAAGTGTCATATGGAGATGTCTTATCTATTTATTATGTTTAATTTCAAGGAAAACGTAAGATCAAGAGGAAAAGAAGTAACTGCAGAACAGAGTTGACAGAGAAGATCTGAGAAGAATTTAAAAATATTTCATTTGAATCTTAATAATCTGATCTACAATATCACAAACGCTTCATACAAACCAGGTATTGACAGGATACACAATCTAAATGGGGCTTTGGTTAGTTGGGTTTCTTTAGTTTTGGTTTTAACATTACTAGGTTTTAAAAGAGCTCTGCAGTGTGACACAAAATAGTTTATATTTACAGATTCATAACGGCAGAAAAAAGAGACAGTAGGTACTACTTATGCAATAGCTGAGAAAATTATTCCCACTGTTAGGTGTGATTTTCTACATCTCTATTGGCAAAATAAATTGAAAAAATGAAAACATTCTTACGCCACGTATTCCTGTTCATCTTCTGCTTGAAAGTGGTATGTTCTGTTATCTGAAATAAAGAAATACATCTTTTCATTTGGCACACGATTAAAGTTAATGTGTTTACATATATGGTACTAAAACCTATTTGGCAGCTAAAGTCTTAAAGAGAAATTTTTCTTAAAAGGCATCATTAATCCTTTATTCATAGCTATGGATAACAATTACAAAAAGAAACCAAAAACAAAAGGAATATGAAACTATAAATTTTCATTCACACCAATTGTATGTATTTTAAAATAAGTCTTAAGTTTTAAAATACTGAAGAAAAATAAACACATGGATGAAATTTTACCCTTTCAGAAGTAATAACTAAAGCATAATTAGGAGAAGAGGGCAAAATTAAATTGCTCCTTTTATATATTTTTCTCTCCAGCTGAGCCAAGAAAATTCTTTTACTAACCAACAGATGAAGACGTGAAGTGGCTATTATCTCCCACAATCAAAGGTTTCCTAGATTGTCCTTTTCAGTATAGAATGTTGGAACAGTTTGTTGATTTGTAAAGTCTGAAAACACTAAGTTGAGTCATCAAAAGAACTTTTAAAACTGGACTGGGTACAAATACCTGCTGTACAAGACCACAGTGGGAAGAAGGGGAACCACAGGAGCTTTAATGCTGAGAAGACAAAGCACTACCAATTTTCAGACAAAAAGAAATATATTTTTAATGTAGGATAAGAGAGAAAGAAATTGGATCTCCTTGTCTTCCTCATTCCTTCAAACAGCACTCAAAAAGGAGAACAGTGACTAAAAAGCAGGATAAAGCCAAAGGTCTTTCCCCTTTCCTGGTGGAAATGCACGTTCCAGTAAGCTGCTGAACATCTCTCTGAACTTAGGGAGCAGCACATATGCTCCATTTCATAAATACAAACAGTATTTATGTCACAGCTACACAGAGAAAGGTTCTACATCCATTTGCTCATTATCAGAACTAGAGGCTCTAAACCCTCATGAGACACTGTGTGTCTGGATGCAGACCTGATCTCTGAGCTCTAGCCTTGTGTTCTACTAAAAGCATCTTACAATGACATTTCCAGAAATCCCACATACCACAAGATGGTACTAAAGTTGCTACCTACGTGATATTAGATCAAAGGACTTCTTATCTTCAGCGTTTGGCTTCACCTGGCAGGTCAATAAATTCAGTTTAGCTGGTTGCCTGTTGGACTAAAAAGAAAAATTATTTTATTTTAAAAATGTATTGATTTAGGATTATTTTCCCTTTCTGGAGAGTGGGCATGTTACTTAAAGCTTGGACATGCACACATATCCACCCTCAAAAAGCTGGAGACCAGCTTCACTTGGTCTGATTTGAGCTATCAAAATGGACACATTGCTAAATCTAAACAAAATTAAAATCTTCATGGCCTCACTTTATCTGAAAGGGATGAAAAGAAAAAACCTTTAACTTACAATATGCTAGTATTTGTTAGTATTTTTAAATTACATTTCATCAACAATGGCAAAACTCTAAGGCAGTTTTTCATTATAGCCTGCCCATATTTGAAGTTGCCTCCCATTTTAAATAAATCAAAGATATAGTCCTAAAACTTTAAAAGGGAAGTGGAAAGCTGAAGATTTGGAGTATCAGAACTCAGGATAAATACCAATAACAATATTCTGGGCTGTAATTAAGTCACTTAAGACACGAGAATTAAATGTATCTTTGAGGAATTTGGGGTTTATACAGGTAGTAAGCTTTAGAAATTGAGGCCTGTCAGTGGAATTTGGGACAAAGGGGGAAAAGAGGTGAGGAAAGGGGACCATCTCCTTTACAAGAGCAACTCCTGTACCCATTTCCAACAAGTTCATGTTACACTCCCACAAGTTGTAGCTTTGTTTCCACCGCGATCACTTAGGTGCTACCTCTGACTGAGTATTCCTAGGAAAATCCTTCAGATATATGCCTGATACCAAGCACTCACTGTGATCAAAACGTCCCAGCATTTCAAATTTTTAATTGAAAGCATTTAAAATACAGTAATTTCACACTCGTAAGCCGCACCTGGCTATAAGCTGCACTTCTAAGTAGCTAGGAAGACGACAGAATGTGTCCATGAATAAGCTGCACCGGGTGATAAGCCGCACTTTTCTTTTTTTTTTAAAAGCAAGGATTCATGTGCAACAAAGTGAAGAGTTAGTAACAGAATCACATGAGCGCGGGGTTTCAGGGCTGTCAGGTGCTCAGTTTGCAAACAGTTCTCACAGTCCGGCGAAGCCTTTAAACCCAGCCCCAGGTGCCCTCCCCGTGCCGCGGGCCCCGGCACTTCCGCCCCGAGCGCTGGCTGGTGCAGCTCCCCGCCTGCTTGGCAGCGGAGGCGGTTTGCTGGCAAAGCCACGCAAAGCCGGCGGTGGCTCGGCAGGCTGGCTGCGCGAAGGCGGCAGTGGCTCGCCACCCACCCTGCAGCAGCTCTGAGGCAGCTCCCTCCCTGGCCAGCTTGCACTTCCGGGTTGGCATTTCACCGGAATTTGTCCATAAATAAGCTGCACCCGGTGATTAGCCGCACTTCCGGGATTGGCTCGATTCTTCAGTGAAATAGGTGCGGCTTATCAGTGTGAAATTACTGTACTAAACACATTCACTCATCTGTCACTCTAGCCTAATATCAAGTACAGTAATTTCAAGTGTATAAGGTGCACCTTTCTGACTGAAATTTTGATCCAAACCCTGAAGTGCGCCTTATATACAGACAAAGTTCGGAAATTTGCCAACCCGGAAGTGTGAGCTGTGTAGGCAGCTGCAGCAGCCGGTGCCAGGGGCAGGAGTGCTGGAGTCCATGGCACGGGGAGGGTGCCTGGGGTTGTGTTTAAAGGCTACACCAATCTGTGAAAACTGTTTGCAAATTGAGCACCTGACAGCAAACCCCGCAATCATGCGATTCTGTTACTAACTCGTTACTTTGTTGCACACAGATCCTCGCTTAAAAAAAAACCAAAAAACACAACAGGTACGCCTTATAGGCCAGTGCGCCTTATATATGGACAAAGCACGGGAACTTGCCGGCAACCCGGACGTGCACCTCATATTCCGGTGTGCCTTATAGGCGCGAAATTACTGTATTTCCCAAGTTCCCAAATCGTGTGGTTCACGCGCGCACAATGACAATCCTTACAAGCAAATCCATCTGAAGTATTAATTGAGAAGTCTGTCTAATACATTTGCCATTTTCATATTAAACTACTGATAAATTTGTTTCACAAGGTACAGTTTCACAAAACTTCAACAGTCAGAAGCTGAAGTAACATCCTTTTTGCAATAGTACATTAATAGCAACAGATTCATCTGAAAAGGATAATGCTATTTATTATTTTTCATATAAAGGTATCAAAATAACTTACCGTTGCATGAGAGATGGTAAGAATTCCATTTTTAACAGTGCACTTCCTTCTTTGCCATACTTTCCTTAACCTACACAGGAATATCATATCAAGTTCAGTAAATAGAAGTGACTTCACATTAATATCATTATCATTTTGAGATGATTAGCTTAAAAACAAACAAATGCAGTCAAAATTTTACTGAATGCTTCACCAAAAGAAACTTGGAGATTTGTGACAGATCTTAATCATCTTTTAGAGAGTTATAAAGACAAAAGCTTTATTTTAACTATGGCTTTTTTTAATGCTTGTCATGCTTTTTATATTTGCTATATTAAATTCAGTTCTGTGTTCAGGACTGAACTTTGGAACTTGTGGCATATGCATTAGGAGAATATGTCTGAAGCAACTGTAGAAAACTATTAAAATTAGAGCCTAGACAAAGTAGCAGATTTCACTGTTATGAGCTATCAGAACATACCCATCACTCTTCTTTAAAAGATAACCTTTCTTCTCACTGCCATATTCTTTATTCCCCTGAAGCTGATGCATACTGTACCCTCCTTGCCTGCTCTGTGAATCCTGAAAAAGGGAAACACAACATTCATGTTCTCCTGATGTGCACAGTAAACTTTCCTAACCCTTAAGTCTATTTTATTTTTCCTTGTCTACAGCATCAGAAATTAAAAAAGATTCAAAAAGGAGAACTGCTATTGCATGTTTTACTTTCATAGGAGAACTTGCTTTTATACCATGTGATCTTGAACTAGATGCATGTTCAAGATTTAATTAATACATTAGGCCTTTGATGCAAATATGCATTCTCAAAACAGACTTTTAAAATATAGATATTTAATATCGCACAATCTTATAAGCAAAAAGTAAAAGGCTAAGATAAAATTGCAAGAAGAAAACAATATAGCATGCATATATATAGGAACATGTATATAAAGAAAGACAAATATTAATAATCCTTTTTTTTTCCAAATAAAAAACGTATAATTCATGAATTTTAGTGAATGAAGTCAGCTGAAATAACTTTTGACCTGATCTAGTGAAACAATTAAGTGAAATGGATTAACTTTTTACAAGCATATCAGAAAATAAGTCCCCCAAATTCATTAAAACATTGACTTACTCTCCTAGACTTCGATCACGAAAGGCAAAAGCAATAGAGGAAAGAGAAAGCAAATAATTTAAAACAAGAATTATTATTCATTTAAAAAACATGTTCCTTGAACATAAATTTTATAGCCCCCATTGTTAAAACAATGTTTTCCCTTTCTGAAGACACTAATAGAGAGAAGGTAAGAACTATTTTTTAGGCATTTTGGTATTTTGTCTCACTCAATAACAAAATATCATAACAAAATTCCAGGCAACCTGGCATATAGGACATGGGCTTCACAAAACAACTAAAATGACTGCAAGATCACATTTTACTATATCTTCCAATCTTTGTAATCTTTAAATTGCCTGAAATGATAGTTATATTGTATTCTCCACCACAGGAGCTAATTCTGAATTTGTGTTGAGAGAGTTCAGGCCCAAAGTGAACTTTCAAATTTTGCAAGTGTATGCAAAAAGCTGTAATTAAGGGCACATCAATTTGTTGTTAAATATAACTATGAACCAATAACTTGCAAAACATTTGACATCTCACCAAAAAAAACCCCAAAAAACAAAAGAATGGGAAGCTCAACTACTCCCTTGTCAATAACCTTTCCAGTCTAAGACAGAGTTTCTTACTACCACAACCAATATATTGTGAAGATTACTCCCTCTTGATTTATCATGGGTGCTTACAATTGTTTTTAATTTTGTAACAAGCTTGCCAGAGTTTAGAGAAGTGCTTTGGTAAAACTAGAAGTTGTGGCTGGAAGCAGCACAAAGGTTCCTGTGAGCTGGGTGCTGCCAACAGCGCTCATACCACCAAAATCTGCAGCTCATTTGTTAAAAGCAAATTTCAAATCCCTACTGGAATTAGGGTCCTGCTGGTATTAGCATAGGAAAGAATACAATAAGATATAGTTCCTGTGGCAAATAGCATATGAGATGGATACTAGGGGAAATAAGTCAAAATGTAAAGAAATAATTGACAAAACAGACATAAAACACAATTCCAAAATTAGCTACATTCAACTTAATGCTGTTAAGTTACATTTGCAGCAACAATTAATAAACAAAAATAGGGAAGAGAAGCCTGCATTAAAGGCCTATTTCTTTTAAAATTTAAGCTTTCTAGGATATGAGCATTTCGCAACATACAAGATTCACACGCTTCACGCAATTAAAAGTACACGTGTATTCATTAAAATACTTTCTCCAAAAGCCATAAACCACAATAGTTTTCCAAAATGAGATAGTTCTTGCACACAGTAACAGAATCTGCCCCAACCTGACACGAGGACAGCACCACAAGGGACACTGCATGTAACAGAGCCAGTGTCAATGGCACTCCCTGCCATGAAACTTCAGCCCTGGCACTGCTGAACTCCCTGAATTCAAACAAGAAGCAAGATGTGCTTCTCCAGGAGCCAGGTAATTGCAGGGATTACAGTAATTTTTTTTTTTTTTCACTGATGAAAGGACAGGTATGTCACAAAAACGTGTAAGGTCATTATAGGTGCCCATAATGCTAAGTAAACACCTTGAACAAGTGCAACAGTGAAACAGGAGTTGCATTACGAGACCTTGAAAATGTTGGGACGTGTCACATATATCACAGCAGCTCTAAGGAGGTTAAAGGTGGTAGAATTTACAATTTGGACAGGAATCACTAGTTTCAATTTCCTTCTCTCAGTCAAATAAACTTTTAACTATCAAGAACCAGGACCTCAATTTTATTATTTCAAACTGCTTCCCTATTGAAGCAATGTTTGGTAGGAGTACTTCCGATTCTTGAAAAATCCACTGGAGAAAATCCCATTCATTTCATGTTCTTCAATAATTCCATTAATCCATCAATTTTTCAGCTATGAGATTATAATGCACTAATATAAGTGGAAAAACGTATACTTAATCATAACCCACCAGGCCATCTGCCACAATAATGAAGTCCAGCTTCACGTACTTGAAGATCTGGATATACACAGTGATGCAGGCTGACTGGTGAAAACTCAGACCAAGGAGTAACGAATGCTGACGTGCTGCTTCAGGAGTAAACACTGAATACCTAAGTAACACATTGTTTTATCAAGCTCCTCAATTTCTACCAGCATCATTACACTCTGACTCACATCAGGTAGCAGAACCTCATGACTGAAAATCTTAGTGTTTATTTCGAAAGAGAAACTTGAATATCAATGGGATTGAATGGTTATTTTATCAAAAAAAGCAGATTCTTTCATTACAGCCTTTCTCTCTCTCCTGCGATTTTCCTGGATATCTGAGAATCACAGTACTGCTCCTTTTGCTTCTAAGACACAACTTCAATTCTCTTCAAAACAAACATCTTTATATTTGTAACTTTATATACACATATTCATTCAGAGTTTTTCTAGAGGCCTAAAATTTGTCCACACTGTAATTGCAGTCAGAACAGTTGCACAGTTTATTTTTTTGATGCCTGTGAAGCTACTTTATTCCAACATGTATTCAAGTTTCAAAATTTGACTTCACATTTATATTTGACTTTATTTCTGTATTTTAGATGAAGTTTTGTTGCATATAGGTAAAATCTTACAAAAGGAAGGCCTTGCAAAATCATAGCTCAGGCCTGCTACTTTGGTTAAACATAAAAGGACTATGGGAAATAGGCTGAATTAGGGGTAGCAAAAAAAGTCATGTAACCATCATGTGTTCACATCGTGGTGTATGGTGGTTGGTTGAATTATGTTTGTTTTGATTTTAAACTATTTAAGTGATAATGAGCTTAACTGCTTAGAAAAGGCCTGTTTTTTGTAATAAAGCAGCTCCCCTTTGCATCTGCCTGGGGACTCTGCATCATCCTCACCCACAAGGTTTCTTTCCACTAAAGCACAATATTTTTACTACACATCCAGGAAACATTATATTTCACTTGCTACTCTGCCTCATAATAATCTATGAGCAATTTTGAAACTTGACCTGTATGGACTGTAGCATATGCAGCCATGAATGCACAATACATTTCTGAAGAACATCCACCCATTTGTCCGACTTTATTTCCAAGAACTGGCTGCTTGTCAAGAAGCATGAACGCAAAAACATATGTAGTATCCAGAATAGGAGGAGATGTTTTTTTCTTTGCTTCCCAAATAATCAGCTTGTAGAAGAAAAGGTAAATGAAAGGAGAGCAAGTCTTGTTGCTCTGCATGTTGGGAATCAATTCCTGATGACGAATGATCAGGAATTATGTTCAGAGTGATTTAGATAATAGGGAGATGACAAATGTAATGTCTGTATAGAAAGCTCTATAAATGTTATGGAAGAGATCTGGTAAGTCCATCTGTACACTGGAGATGGAAGGGAGAAAATACCAAACTCAGAATCAGGAAAGACTGTAAAGTATGAGATAAGGGAAAACTGAGTGCTAGAAGGAGCTGGCAGGTTTTACAGTAAATTGGGATCTATTCAAAGGTGCTCTGTGGTACTCTTGTCAGCATTTGTGAAATGGAAGAAATTCTAAAAAACATGTAGAGTGTTGTAAGGCTGTGTTGGCCTTGAGAATGACGGCATTAGAGAAGCAGGAAGAGGAACAGCCTCCTAGCCAAGGCTTGTCTGCTATATGATGTACACCTATGTTATGTAAGAATATGTAAGCAAGCATTCAAAAGAGAAAAAACACAGCACTGTAGGGAATTACATGTCCACCATTCCTTATTAACTGTGATTCCACAGTTGTTAATTTACTACCTTCAAGCCACATATCTACACACAGTGGCCATAATCACAATGGGCTATGAAATTATGTGACAGTCCACAAAAGTACTGAGTCACTTGAGTCCTATTTTTCTAAAGTTTCAGAAGAATTCAAGAAAAGTAAAGATTTTTTAGCTTCACATCATAGAAGGGTCATTAATGAAAACTACAGTAATTTCACAATTATATAAGTCGCACCTGATTGTAAGCCGCACATCTGGTTGGCCAGGGACACCATGGAAATTG
>VRYO01001463.1:8182157-8226569 GCA_009812075.1 Sialia sialis | reverse complement strand
CACCTGATAATTAGCCGCACCAGTGGCATAGGCTGCATTCTTCAGTGAAAAAGGTGCGGCTTATAATTGTGAAACTACTGTACTTAGAAGAGTATATTTATTGTTACATACACTGGAAAATCAGGGCAGCTTTTGAACAGAGAGGCTGTGTACAAAAATTTCCTGCAGTTCCCTGGAAGAATCAGTAAGTTAATGATGACTGATGCAGTATACGTGGACTTTCAACGGGAACTGATTCTTCCTTATGAAAGGGAAAGAATTATATTGCCACAGGTTCTCAGATGAGAGAACAGGTTAAAAGCATGAAACAGCCAAATGAGTTTCACAGAAAGCTGCACCAGCACAGGTTGTGTCTAACAGAAACAGTATGGAAAGGGGTGAACAGTAAACTGTCAAATTTTGTTAGATGCTATTCAATTATTCAGGATACTCAAGAAAAGCTGACTGAAGAATTTCTCAGGAACTCAGCCACAGTGAGTAGCTTGACAACAAACGACAAGTGAAGATCAGCATAAAAAAATGCCAAGTGATGCAGAGGGGAAGAATAAGATACTGTGAGCTCATCATGAAGATTCAGAAACAGCACGATATGGCTATAGCATTACAGATGATTAAACATACACACCTCCTCTGGCCAAAAAGCAAGTCAATGTAAGGTTTTATCCGGAAAAATAAAAGAAAAAATAAATAAAAAAATTTCTAGTGAGGATATCATCAATTCACACACACTCAGATCCCTAACAGGGTATGCAGAGCTAAAAGTTCAAATCTAATAAAAGGGGAAAGATTTTTCTACACAACATGCAGTCATGGTGGGAAAGGCACAGCTATAACATAAGCTGATGGTTTACACTTCAAAAAGCAGCTGCACAAATTCAAAGACTTCCAAGCCAGTCAAGGTATTAATGGGAGGGTATTCTGAGGAAGTATCAGTGTTTAATGCCTGGCATTTTGCTCTCAACACAAGAAACTTGGCTGACTCAGTGACCTGGTTGTAAATTATGTCTTTATGTATATATGATATTAGCAATACTGTTAATCATATACTTGGACAGTCATATCTCTTCAGCAGAATGGCATCTGTCTAATGTTTAGTTATAATTCATATTTAATAACAGACACCTGGTAAATATGAATGGCTTATATACCTACAAGAAAACTGAACAGAGGATAAGTAAACTTTTCCTGAAAGAAAGCTACACTGACCCTCCCAACAGCCCTGTCACCATGTGATATTTAGTATTTCTCTCAGAAAGTAGGATTTTGAAAAGTCACAGTATTATCTCAGGTAAAAGCTGTGATGTGTGTTATCATGCTATTTCCTAGTTCAAGAAATATTCCAGAACATCTGCAATGGACATCACATGTGCTTCCCTCCACTTTTGCAGTGGATCTCAGATACCAGTGCATTTGATGATGAATTTTACTTTTTAACCACCTTGTCTCAGCCCCTGCTGTCTGAATAGCAAATTTTCTTCCTTACTATATACTATTAGCAAAAGGAGTTTGGAAAGGAGAACAGCAGCACATCATCAATGTGAGCTAGCAGCTGAACTCTAACGGGAAGCCACAGCTAAAGGCACATCTCTGGTTCTCATTCTGCCTTGGAATCACCTGGGCCAGGAAAATCCTGAACATAAACTGGCTGGAGGAAAGCAGAACACAAGGTGGAAGCGTGCAACTCTTCACTTTTTTCCCTGTACAATCATTCCTTATTTTCAAGGACAGGATGCTGCGGTAGATGAAGCATTTATTTGACCCACTGCAACTCTTCTTACAGTACATTAGAAAGTACATAAAAAAAAGAATAATTTCTTTTCATACATAAATGGAAACAGAAAATGAACGTAAAAACACTGTTGATATTTAGTTGAACATTGTAAATATTAGTTTTGCCATAACATTCAAAGTCCAACTCTTTAGAGCCAATAACTACAAAAATTTAACAAACCAATTTCTGAATATAAAATTCACAAATTTACATTATCTCCAAGAATAACATATCTAAATTATTTACCTCCTTCTGATCAAGCTGCAGAGAAGATTTTATCAAATCTCTAAGAGCTGTAAGTTGTTTCTTTTCTTCATCTTGTGTCTGCTTTATCTAGAAAGAGATTGCCATTATATGCTTGATGGATGCGACTTTAAAATTAAAGTTTTGTGCATTTCAGTATATCATTTTAGCTGTCCTGAACAACTAGCTCAATTGTTTGTGTTTTTTGTAGAAGTTGAATTTATTTTCATGGTCCAGTCCATTTTTGTATCTTCACCTTCTATGCATTTACTGCTTGAAAAGCAATTTAAAATGAAGGTACAACTTGACATGCAGTTTGTTATTGTAATGGCTTCCTATATCAAATGCAACTAAATTATCCTCTGAAATATTAAAATAACTCACATAAACTTGACAGATTGCTTAAGGAATGAAAGTGCAGTTTAATTTAGCAACAAATGACAATAGCAAATGGGATTACTGTATGATTATACAATACAAAAACACTTGGGTGCAAGTGATCTTTGATTCCATGATATTACATTTCTTGAATGAACATCACAGATTAATTAATTTAAAAACCTTGGTGTTATCATTAAGTAGTTTGGTTTTTAAAAATGAAAATGGTACTAAAATTAATGTTAATAACATAAGCTGATTCCAATAACCACACTTAAAAGTAGTTTTATCTTAATGTATGAATAAATTATTATTAGAATGAAAGCTACTTTTACTAATAGCTCTAAAAACTGAATATGAAGTTTAACAGTCAAGATGTCTTTTCTTCATCTAGTTATGTTCAGTTTCAAGTAACACACCATTTATAAGATGCAAATGATATACAGATCCGCGTAGATATATTTAAAGTGTACTTATATTAAAAAAATTAATTTTCAGATGTAAAGCTACTTGTAAGTAAACTTACATTATATAAGTCAGCAGCCAACTTTTCAATATATTGTTTAAGTTTATCAGCTGTTTTCAAGCCATCTTGGAAGAAACTGTAATGAAAAATACCTTTGATTTGTCAGGAATACATTGAGTTCATAACACAAAGTAGATTGTCTTGTGGAGAAAAACAGCAAAACCAATAAAACATCCAGCTTCTTCCATGTTCAAAACTTAAGAAAATAATTAAACAAGCAAAAACCCCAACAAAAAACCCCTTCCTAGTAGTTTAAAGTACAGTATCTTTCAACAGGGGAGATACACCATTGTGACTTTAACAAATATCAAATTAGAGAGAATATAGCCAACATGTTTCTCCTACAGTAATTTCTAAAATATTTTTTCTGTATTTAAGTTCCTGTGTGTTTGCCTTCATGGTTCTAATGATGCCAAGGTTGCACCTCACCAGTTTCACCTCAAGGAAATCCAAAGAAATTGCTGGCTTTCACTGTGGTTTTAAAATTTACATAAAGACTAAAAACTATTAATTAGAATAAACAAGTTATTTAGAGAAATGCATTCTAGATCTATGCCTCAGGGAATAAAATTAGTATTTGTATGCAACATTCAAGGTTTCCCTTGGGCCCCTTTCTGCATCACTGCCCGGCCCCAGAAACTCATTCTCACATTTTCTTCTGGAAGTCTACAGCCCCAGAAGGGGAAGATTCAAACACCCAGCTTTTGGAACCTAGAAATCTGGGAGTTTTGAACTTTCTGTGCTTTCTGACACTGAGCCCCAGGAGAGCATGGCTTTTAACTTGAGGTCTTGGGGAAGGCTTCCAAATTTCAGTGATGGAGTTATAGTCATGGCTGTGTAGTTAAACTAGAAGCGTGTGATTTCGCATGGTGAAGGGTTTTGAATTTTGGGTTTTTAGAATATAGTAATAGGTATGGGACAAGATGGAGGATTTTGGGTGTTGCCTCTGTCTTCTTCCTTCTTCATGTTCTCAGGTAGTAGTTTTTGGTTGGAACAGTTAGTGCTGCAGGTCACAGAAGTTTGGTTATTGGGTCAAAAGTATAAATAATGTAGGTATTAGTTCTTTATTGGACTGTTTGGCTTTAAAAGACCTTGTAACTAGATAGGTTCAGCCCTATTTTCCTCACTTTTAGCTGATAGCTAGAAGTGTTGAAGAACTCTCTGTACTTTAGATAAGATTAAAAAAACAACTAAGTCCAAACACGAGAAAATTGTCTCCTTCATGTTTTTAATTCTGACTCTGAGTGAAGACAGAAGAAAATGAAGACAAGCCACTAATTAGGTGGTGCAGCTGACGCATTCACACCTGGCAAAGCCCTGATATTTGTGCAAACAAGAAAATTTTAACTAAAGCTTAAAGCATTGCAGCACTTACTTGCATTGTGCATGGTAATATTTAATAAGGTTCTGTAGAAGGTCCACACCCTTTTTTGTCTTGATTTCATTAACCTTAATAAGATACTGTATAGACAATAGAAAACATGTTGACAATCACAGATCACAACATTCAACAGTTTTCAAACAATAAAACATCATTTGCTCAATGAATTAAACTCTGTTTAACTTGGGTGCTGACCCATAAAACACCAGTCCACCACTGCAAAACTAAAACAGGTAACAGTTTATCTGGCCATTGCATAAAATATAAACACCTCAAAGCATTAAGTAAATTCAAGAAAAGAAATTTCATCCTTTACAATTGTCTAAAGATATCCCTTTTTAATGCTACTGAGGTCATTACTGAATATTCTGAAAGTACAAACACTGTACTGCAATTTCAAGTAATCACCACTAAAATGCAAGAAAAATAACTATTAATATAAAAAAATCAGTATTATGGAACTAACAGTTATCACTTTATTAGAAATTTTAGAAGGCTTCAGAAAGCATATCGAAAGAAAGATATCAAAATACTGCTAAACCATAAGCCTAATAAAATAAGAAATATTTCTACAGAACCTTCCCACAATAATCTAAAAACAATGAAAAGGAATAAAACAATAAGAAGACAAGTTTCATACTAGAATTGCTAAAATAAGTATCTGTACATGGCTGTACTGTGTCACATTAAAATTATTTCCTCCCTCCACCCCCATTAAACGACAAAGATTTCACCACCTTCAAGTAAGACCCACAAAGTCTGTTAATAATAAGTTTCGGTGTTGCAATTAAAAACTGAAATTTGTTTCTTACTTCACACATCTGTAGCTGAAACAGCCGCCTCTCCTTCTCCATTTCCTCTGCTATCTCAGCTCCCGTTATCTCCGTTCTTATCATCCCGTGCTGTTTCGCATGCTCTCTTTTCTCCTTTTCAATCTTTGTGCTGAAATTTTAATTAGAAAACATTTTAGAGAATTCCTTCTACTGAAATGCGATCTGGCATTATTTAGGGAAAAAGTAATAATCAAGAAATATCAAAGAAGACGTTCTGAAGATTAACTCCTCTACCAAATCCTGTACATTTTCAGTCTCCAAAAGTTATTGAGTCATGAAACTGCCCTTCCTTAAACTCTGTTCTCTAGATTGTGTGTTACTTAGGGAAACTAAACAATAATTATATATTAAAAATAACAATATCAGTACTCATAATGCTAATACTACTACTACTAATTTATTTTAAAATTCCAACACCACAAACATCAAGAACAAGTGGGAGACAAATACTTACAATTTGGTTTCATAATCTTTCCAGGCTTTGTCAAAAGGCTTTTTGAGGTCCTTAGGAAATAGAAAATTGTCTTAGAATATTTTTAGAACTTTTTCTTTGTAGTTATCAAGCAACAAAATAGCAACAAAAGTATTGTTTTCTTAAAAACTTTTCAGACAGCAGTTGGAAATAAAATCAGATTTGAGTCTTGTAAAGTAGTGCTTTCCTGTGCATACTAACACAGCAATTTACAATGAAATTTTCAAGATTTCACTAGTCATGGCAGATTTATTCTTTATATTAAATACAGAATATTAATAAATGCCAATATAAAAAACACTATTATGACTGAAAGGAAAATACTGTCTAAATAGATGAACATGAAACAAAAATTTAGTTCGCAACACTTACCCCTTTAACACCTTTTAAGTCTCCTTTCAAGAGAGAATCCAAAGTGAAAATAACATTGTGGCTTAAACCCTGGAGCTAAAAACAAAAATATTATTATTAAAAAGGATTTAATATGATGTTATTAAACTACTGCCAAAAAGCCTTTGAAGTGCACAAATCAAGTTGCAATCACCTCACGTTTCTAAATCTGTAGTAAATTCAAGTCTGGGAAGAATAAACCCTTGCATGAGACATAGAAATATTATAATTCATATTTACTTGAACAAGGTGACATGAATCCCGAATTTTACAAACAGACCATATGCAAAGTTCTGAAAGCATTTCCAGGCAATATTCATAATGTTGAAGCAAACATTTGGGTATAAATTTGGCTACAGCCTCCTGATTAAGAAGGACCTGCTGTGCCACAGGCTGGGAATCCATAAAGCACATGTTAATTCAACCATGGACAGAAGGAATGAGCAGGGGCACCAGCTCTTTGAATATTGCCCCCTTTTTGGGAACACTGTTTGTTTTCTTGTCCATTGTGTGGAGCTGACACCTCCTTAAACTCTCATGAGTTTTAATTTCATCCCACTAAGTTCATGCCTATTTGATCATAGACAAGAATATCAAAAGAACCATTCTCCCCATGGTTCTTCAGATCTAGTGCTCCACTCAAATTCCTGATACACACTACAGCCTTTTTATTTTTCCAGATGTATCCATTAAGGATAACCAACTCAAGCCATTAACTTTTGAGTTGAAATGACTGAACAGTAGACATCAAGTTTGTCATCTATAGAAAAAAAAGAAAAACAAACCAATTCCAAAGCTAAAGACCACTATATTACTCAAATACAGTAAGGATTTGGAATAATTTATTATATCATTGAAAACTCAAGAAAACAGTAGCCCAAATGAGCTAGAAACAATCTGATAAAGCAAAACAGTCATGTATAGAACAAAATAAAGGGAAAACAGCCCTTAACACATGGAAACACATGAGAATTTAGTGAGGGTTGTGAACAAAAGATAATTTGCCTGCAAAGATTAGCTGAAGATATTTACAGGAAAGAGACAAACAGGGTTTAAACACTTAGAAAGAGGCAAGAACCATGCAAATTTTCAAAAGAAATATTCTGCAAGTGCTACAAATATTCTGCCAAAATCTCATCTAGATCCAATGTAAAAATAATGACACACTCATTTTCATATACATAGGTTGCATCCCCCTTTAAATGTACTACTATAATGAATTATTGCATAAAGAATGAAACCGGAAATGGCCAAGGAGGTAGAAGTGAAAAACCACACAAACTCATTCTGGTGGAACACTCAGAGTCTGCTGAAAAGATAGACCAGGGTTGGCAATGGCTAACCCCAATGTTTTACTTTTATAAAATCTTCCTGAAGGGTCACTGTGTGTCCTTCTTGTAAGATAGTATTAATAACAATGATTCAACAACTTAACTATTATATTCACAGATTAAGTTTCAGACGTTATATTTAATGATAGCATCAACAGTCAATAGTAAAAACTGCACAGCAACTTATTTAGATCTGTCAAAATGATTAATGGACATGCTTTTATTCTTGCCCTTGTTTGCTGAGCAATCATTTCAAAATTATGCTTTCCAAAAGTTATGTATGTAATAAAAGTTGCTGGTTTTACTTCATAGTAAGTGAATATCACTCTAAAAGTAGTCACTCCATAATTGCTGAAGAAGAAAGTAAGTTATTTTGTACCCTCCTTCTCATGATATATCCATAATATCACAATTCATATGAAAATTTTAATGAATCATAATTGAAGTTCAAAGATGGTACAAAAAGATCCAAATTTGTGAAGCATTTTTTTATTGTCTATTGTATAGCTCTGGTTCTCATTCATTTTTATGTCTTTGACCATTCATTATTTTATTGTACCTTTATTAAATAATACATCAGTAATCTGTTCTAGGTAAAAACAAAAATCCCAAGTCTATTATCCTGCCATTCATCTTAAAAACTCCTGCCATTTTTTAAATTAATTTTATCAACATAAGGCTCAGGACCTACTTTGAGGCTTTATCAATGACACAACAGAGTCCTCATCCCAACTGCTCTTTCAATGGACCTCAACTTCTATTTTGATAAAAACGCCCATTTTTTTCTTTCTGTGTAATCTTATTAAACAGAATGATGCTTAAGAACAACAAAGTAAAATTTTCTACCTTGGGAAGAAAAAAAGCAGAAAAAGAAATGGTTTTGAAATGCCGAGGTAATTGTAAAATAAGTTTTTTGTCTATTTGAGAGTGCTGAATGAAGTACATTAGCGAACACTCTATTTTGAATCCTGTCAACAAGAATTTGCGTACATAATGCTTCATAATCTAGCTGAAATAGTATCATGTTGTTTTGAATAAGTGTGGCTTGTTAAATTAAAAGTGCTTTTTCCTCTTGACCAGTACTATTTTAAATAAACAAACAAACAAACAAATAAATAAACCCTGACATCTTGTTCTCTAATTGAAATAGGTTTAAAATGTCTGTGGATGCCCTGCTAGGAATGACAGAGTTCAGAAAGCTTGCAAAAAACTTGAGTTCTAGTTCCAAACTGTCCTTAAACTGCACCTTAATTCATATTTTATAATAATTACTTTTAATTGTGTGCTAAATTTAAATTAAAGAATGTCGAAATAACCCCGAGTGACAGAAATCTCTACAGAGGAAAGCAGAAGACAGTCTTGGACAACTGTCAAAGCCAGAGAACTTTGCTACAGGGACCTTTGGTGTGATCTACAGCAGTTATGGTTGTGTTGGGGTCTGTAGGAAGACAAGTCTGCAATATCACTTGTACTACACACACCGAAAAGCTTGGAAATAAGCCCAACTATAAGAAAAGTGTAAACCCAAAGCTATGACTTTCTGAATAAAACAGCTACAATGCCCATGAAAAATAATTTCACAAGAAACGTGGCTTCATTACTTTCAGAGATCTTTGCTATGACTGTAGTTTTATTATGCAGCTTTCAGAAATAAAAGGCCTAAGGCAAACTTTAAATGAGACAAACCTTTAAACCACCCTCAAAAACCTCATACGTGAACAATGGATGCTTTCTATATCACAGGGAGAGCAGACTGTTAACACCATTTAAACATGCTCAAATTGTTATCTTTCTTCAAAAAAAAAAATGTTTCTCCTTTAGTGCTAAAACAAAACAGCCATAACTTATGATATTGTATTTTTAACTATAAAGACGTCACGTTAAGGGATGATTTAAAAATTAAAGTCATGAGGTTAATATTACCATCAATCACTTGTGAATGATGACTCAAGGGATGTCTCAACATTATATTTACCTTAACTGCCAATTAACAATCAAACACAGTGTGTAATAACATCCTCTAGAGATCCTCTCTGCAGAAATTGTTGGTTTTGTTTTTGAACAAAACTGAAAGCATCTTAAAAATTATCCTTAGTCATCATGATCACACAGTTCTTGTATTAGACTTCATTTTGAAACAAGTTAAAAGCTAAGAAAATTTGAAACTCCTCACCAGGTTCTTCAACAGTGTCGACAATTCTTTAGTAAGTGTAGAAAATTTTACAAAAGCTGTGCCAAGATCTGGATTATCCCGACTTAAAAAATTACTTCCGAATTTATCTAGTACTTGTGCATAGTTTTCTTCATTTTGAACATGATCTGCAAGGAAAAAATCAAAAGTCAGGTTTTTTGCAACCAGTCAATTATAATTTTAGGCTTATTGTAACTAAACAACAAACTACGAAACAGTATTTTGAAAAAAAACAAGTCAACACATTTACTGAAAATTAAAATAAATTTAAGATTAAAAATAACTATTTAGCAATAGGCATATATATATGCTTTTAAAATTAGCAAATTGAATTTGTAATACAGCACTGAAAAAAACTCTGTAGCTATTGACAGAGTAATAAGATCAATAATACATCAGTGAAACAATATAAGCTTGTTTTGTAAACAACACTGGAATTTACAGCTGCCCACTACAGGATAATGAACTGCCCACTTTTATGCATACATGAACTTTTCTTTTGAAATGCTGAATATTTTTACAGAACAAAAAGGTCTAAAGTATCAGATATAAAAGTAAGGAGACCAAGTCTGAATCTGACTGTAAACTCAAAAGAAAAAACATCTTACAAAGGTTCCCTTTTTGCCTGCTTTGTACACTGAGTTACCCCAGATAACAGAATGTGTGTTGGTACACAGCCAAAGACTCATTCCAATGTATTTAATAGCAAACTGCACATACAGACAGGTCAGAACCAAGATGATGCAGTTGAAGCTAGGGAAAATGAGAAAAATCCTTAACTCAAGAATGAATTAGAAACTGTTGTATCTGAAATGTCTTTCCTGTTTCTATTTAGTTTCCTTTCTGGCATGAGTTTGCATAATTTTTGTTACTTCAATTTTAGTATCTTTAAATAGAGAATTTACCTCTACAAGCCCTTTGGGAAAGACTTTATCACCTTTATCTTTCTTAGAGTATATTACTGGTATTAATTAAATCAATATTTCACTTTAATGGATCTCCTAGCCTTACTATGTGGGCTTTTTTTTAGCAAACCACAAACACAAAACCACAGAGCTGCAGCACAAGTTCTGTGCAACGAAAAGGCGGAATGGAAAGAGAGAACAGTTGCCAGTAGGTACCATGGGGTACCCCCCACCAAAAGCACCAAGATATTTTTTTTTAATTCAAGTTGTACATTCCCAGACAGCATCTGAATTACAAGTTATGTCTCAAAAGATAGGAAAAAAAGACCTAAGTTTCAAACAAGTCTCATGAATAATGTCTCACAGTGCATACATCTATTTGGACATTAACAAACAGCTGATGAAGGGTTAAACAGTTAACTCTTCTAAGGTATTCCAGATACTCATACAACAGTGCACCAAAGCTCCAACAAAAAAATGTCATAACCTGTTAAAAAAAAAGTACAATTCTTATTTACAAATACCAAGCCCTAAAGCTCACACATCACACCAGTCATATTCTAAAAAATCATACATTAATACTGAGGTTTTCAAGAAACCAAATATTTAATTATATATTAATACAGAGCTGCAATTAAAGCTGTATGTTTTTTAAGAAAACTGTTCCAAAAGCATACAGTTTTAATCAAATAGCTTAGCATTGAACTAAAGGAAACCTCTACATAACAATAAAATTTTGTTTTGATGTAAGATTTTGTACAAATACACACAGAGGACTTTATCTATGAAGGAGCTTTAGCTTATAAAGTCTTGAGGGAGTAAAGCTCAAGCAAACCCAGCTGTGCTGAAAGAAAAGGAAGGATAATGGAAGGTTGGAAAGAGCACTGCTAGATCATGGAATCCCTGTCCTTGCTTGTGAAGCACTTTTCACTCAGTATTTCCCAGCATTTTGATTTTAAGCACTGTGTTGTTTTACAGAACATTTAAAAAAAATATTTCATAAAGAGTGAAAAAGAGCTGAATAAGCTTGTTTCCTTTATCTGTGGAAAGGCAAAAGAAATTCCCCGTCAGAAAGAGGAAGCAGGAAGCAGATCATTGTCCTAGAACAATATAGAGGAAATTCTCAAGAATCCCAGATTACAAATCACCTAAATCTAGAAATGAAGTTTTGATGGTGAAGTAAAAGGAATACTCCTGCATTTACTTCTGTGATTGCCACACATAGACACACAAAATATAAGTACTTTGCAAGAATGAGAAATTTTCAATTTCTGCACAATTATCAATGTAAATCTTGCAAAAGGAGATCAAATATTTTCTGTTGAAGAGGTAAGGCAATTCCCTACTCAATCTTAAATGCACACAGCTGAAAAATTAGATCTGCAATGTATGTGAATGTGAAACCTGACATGCTTAGAGCAAAGAACATCCTTTAATATCACTGTAGGTGCCTCGTACAAACTCAGAAATTACTTCCTAGTGTCCTAAAAGAAATTCCTCTGCATACAGAAAGCTGTAATAGACAAGGTAATATTTACTTTCTTAGATACAAGTCCTCACATAGGACTTTAATAACCCTGAGACTGAGACAGGAGCACTGACAGCAGCACATACAGGGAATAAATTTGTCTTCCAGAACTGAATCGTGTCTTTTCAATACTGTAAGCAACGCTCAGCACTGGGCTGAAAATAGAACAGCTTCCCCAGCCAGACATCCTGCCCCTTCAGCAGCTCACTGAGGCGTGCCAGAATCATGGAAAAGTGAGGAAGGGCTCTGCACCCACTGACAAACACAGCTCCCTTCAAAGGGGCCTCACTCACCATTCCCTTCCCAGAGAGACCTGGCAAGGCCACCAGCACCTGAGCCCATGCTGAGAACATCAGCCGAGCAAGGCAGATGTGCTTGATGTAAAGCAGCACCCTGGTCTGGATACAGCAGTGGGATTTTCTGAGCTGAAAGCTGAGCATCTCCTCCACACCTTCAACTCTGGGCAACATTCAGCACAGAATTTTCCTTTGGTTTGAGAAAAACCTCACAGCTCCCAGTGCACTGTAGCACCCCTTACATCTGAGCTCTAACAGGCACACTGAGGAAATGTGCGGTGTTAAGAGGAAATAACAGCAACGCCTCTGGAGATGCAGATCCAAGCAGCTGAGGAAGGAACAGCAGCACAGCAGCTCTGCAGCAGCTTTTGCTGCACAGCAGCACTTGCCAGAAGCAGGGAGCACACGTGCTCTGCGCTCTATAGAAAACAGCCTGGAGGAGTCCCAGGCTGAACCCCAACCTTGCACTGCATTCCCAGGCAGTCACCTGCTGTGGCTGCAGGAAACTGTTCCCAGGATGTACACAAAATACTTAAATGAGACCCCCAGAATTCACTTTTTCACTGGAACCAACATTCATTAACTACTGTGTTTTTCTCCCACTCAAAAATCATCAGAATTTCAGCATACACTTCTGAGCCTAGTGAGATTCCTGTCTACTTGTGCATATTAAGTAAGGTTATAGAAGTACAAATACTGTGAAGAGATGTTAAAGGATAGCCTTTATATGCTGGACCTACAAAACACAGCACTAAAATAAAAGCCTTAAAATTTCCTTCCTCTACAACACTTTTGTTCAGATATATTACCCTGCAAATACTGATGAACACAAGAACAAAAAAAAATTAAATACTTCACAGAAGAAAAACACTTTTCTCACTGATTATGCCCAAAGCAGCCTGAAGAATGTCTAAATTAATGAGAATTAATTCCGCATATGTGGTTTAAGTTAACAAAAATTTAAATAATGTTTCAGAATTTTGATCAATTTTAAGCTATTTTTTAAGTTTCACTTTTAAAAAAGTTTTTCTTCTTGGATAACCAGAGCAAAAATAACCAAGGTCAGAGCCAAGAAGCATTTATGAATGAAAGATGACTCACAAAGGCTTTAGAAAAGCAAGAAAGCTGGCAAGGTTAAAAAGGATAGCAGAAATTACTTGAAATAAAAAAAACCAAAAAAACCTTTCTCATTTCATTCTTTACAAAGATGAAATATATTGAAAAAATAATAGAAAATTATTATTTGATCACCATACAATTGTCTGAACTTGATAACAATAATGCCTTCTGGAATGAGACTGTTCAAGGGAAAAGTAATAAAAGTGTCTTTCCATATTTAAGAGCAAGAAACATCTCACTGAGTCTGCAATGTTCTCTAGATCATCACAGTCCAAGAGCACTGAGAGATAATGCAGCCCAGAAAAGGAAATTACTTCTTTTTGCATCTCTGTTCATCACTGACATGCTTGAAGAAGCTCTCATGGAAGAATTATTTTTCTCCTCTGCTTCAGAGGATTTATACCAAATCTAACAGCAGAGGTCTTAAAATCTGATAACATGAGCAATGGCAAGTCACTTAGATCTATGTACAAAAGAATAAAATAGGTAATCCTACTAGCCTCTTATTTATACCTGTCTCAAAACTACAGGAAGAATGAAAAGCAAATATAATAGCTATTTTTAGTGAGCTCCAGAGAGAACTGAGAATTCAAGTATGCACCAACAGCAATATTGCTTATATATTCCCGACGTTATTTGTAGGAACTCCAGTGTAGAACAGAATTGGTAGACATGTGGATGAATACAAAATGCTGAACAATAAACACAGGTTGTATAAAAAGAAAATTTTCCATCAAAAAACTCCCCCCTGTAGGAGATCAACAAGCATATAGGAAAAGAAGTCCACATTAAATTAGTGATTTTCCAAGAAGTTCTCTCCCTTATAAAAATGCTGAAAGGAACTAAGCAGACTAAGAGAGATGAGCCTCGCAAGGAGGAAAGACAGGCCCCCCCCCCCCCCCAAAAAAAAAAAAAAAAAAAAAAAAGTGGAGGAAAGAATAAAGTGTTAATGTTTTAACCAGAGGGAGGTCACCAGTGAACTAGAAGTCTCTGCATACAGCCACTACTCGTACAGTCTACAGCAAGAGGCTCCCTCCAGGGTAGTTCCCATGTTAGAGGAATCTCATGTTTAATGGCCAATGGATATGTGCATTAGAGGCAGTGCAGCACAGCAGGGAAAACACTCCTAACTTGAAAGAAATTATTGCATTATTTGACATTACAAGGAAAGGTTCTGGAGTTCTATCACCTTGACATTCAGTAACAAGAAAAACAAAGCTGCACATCAAAAATTACAAAGAAATAGAGCATGCAATAGAACAATATCAAAACATTGCCATGGTGGGCTTAAACTCTTAATACTGTGTGCAGTTGCTGTCCCTGCTGCCCAAAATTTACTCCTCTTCTTTCCTGTTTTAGAAAACAAAGTCTATGCTGCCATTTTGGAGGAAAAAAGAGAAACTGAAGATGATTAAATGTGATGATTTCTGTAAAAACAACCAAAAAACCCTTCAAAATCCCCTAGAGCTGCTGAGTTCAGAAGAGAGATACTGTGAGTAATAATGGAAACAACTCAAACCTATTTCAAGAGAGAGAATGGTCCACAGAACAAAGTTTGGATTCATCCACCAAAAACTACTCTCGCTCTACTCTAGTAAGCCTTGGCATTTCAAAGCCTCTTACAAATTTTCATGTCTAGAACACGCAAAGCTCCCTCAATTTCATATCAGATGAGTCATTTTGGTGGGACTGAATCCAGTGCTGTGAGAGTTGGGCAGGGACAATCTCCTTCTCAAGTGACTTAAGATCTGAAGAACATGAACATGCACTGGGAAAATCTGCACAGGACAATTGGATTGATGCAGGACTGTGAATGATAAAGATTTACATTAATTCAAATTCCTTGGACAAAATAAGTCACAGAAGTCCATGATATAATTTCTGACTCAACATGATTCCTGCTTCATGTCAGTGTGAGCTGAGAAAATGCTCAACAAAATATTTAAAATGCCCTCCATCTTTGAACCATTTTTCTAATTCCTTGAGCATCTGCTGTTGAACACTGTGGAAGACCATGTAGACTGCTGATCCATCTCAGTACCTTTGGTCTTGCAGGGATTTTATGGTTTTATTTCTCCATTGTGTAAACTCTTTTGATTATATTTGGGAGTCATCCCAGGGAAGTAGTGAAAAAGTGCTGTTGAAAAATCTACAGCAAAAATAATTGTGCAATCTACTGCTGTTACAATTCAATCCAAATCTTATGGGAAAGGAAGTCATAACAGATTCTCCATTAAGTTCAAGCACACTTGCTATAAGATGGGTTCCTAGTTACACATACAATTGATCATGCCAGAAGCAGTGAGAAAGAGGTGCCTGTTTGTATGTCTCACTGATTTTCATAAACAGTCCTTTCCCATACAACACCTGCAGAAATGAAAAGAGGAAAGGGACATTTCCAAGAGATTTCTATACTTGTGTTAGTATGTTTGTTTCTACAGCAGTAGCTAAGTGTAAATATGAAAAAATGGGTGAGTGACGTACAGGAAGAGCAGAAAGTATTTGGGTGATGTTAAAGCTCTTTGTAACAGACCAGAGAACCTTGTGATTCATAATTCAGTGCTGGAGAGGAGCAAACCAACACACCACAAGGCTCAGCCTTCCTGAAGCATTCTGTATGAGACTCTGCATTGTGTCACTGTCTCTATTCAAATGTTACTCAGGGAAAAAAAATAAAAAAAGACAACAAAAAGACCAAACCAACCAAAAAAACCCCACCAAACAAACAAACAAAAAAAATCAAAAAATAAACACCAAAAAACACTCAACCCAAATAAAACAAAACCCCAAAAAGTAAACACACAAACAACCCCCCAAAAATCCAAGAAAAGGAAAAAAATCTCCCCCCTCAAAAACCCCAAACGAACAACAAACAAGCCAAACCCCCCCGCCCCCCCCCCCCAAAAACCAAAAAATCCACCCCACAAAACCAACAACAACAACAAAAACCCACCAGCCACAAAGAAACAACAAAAAAACCAAATCTAACAACTCAAAGCCACTACAACCCCAAAAAAAACTAGATATGGCTTTTGGTAGAGTAGAAATTGTATTACTCAAGTGAAAAAATAATTTCTATTGTCCCTGAATAACTTTCTCAACAGTTCAGCTGGTGTCCTCAAAGGAGATTAGGAAGCACAGGAATACTAAAAAACCTTCTACTCTGGTCAATTAGCTTCTAGTCAACAAACAAAATTCCATTTTTGGCTTCTCAAAATGTAATTAGAGTCTCTCTTTTGAAATATAAGAATAGCCACATAATACTTCTTTGAACTGACACACCTTGATTCCTTTTACAGCTGTTTCTGGTATGTTTTACTTAAATACCAACAAAATGTATTTTCATCGCTGAAGCACAACAAAATAGCTGGTTAAGCAATTTTCCTTATACAAGGAGGCAAAGTAAGTTTGAGTTTTGATTCTCTTCACATTTATTTTTACAAGGTTTCAAATGTGTAACATTTTTACTAATCCGTTTGTCAGTCACTGCATGAACTGACTCCTGCACACAGCTTTTCATTGTAACAGAGCCTATGACAGCAACATTCTGAAGAGGGAGCCAGAGGATTATGCATAAAGCTTTCTTGAGCCAAAAGAATTCCTACAAACTTCTACATCTGAAGGACTGTTTTAAAAAAAATTAAAATGTTAAAAAAAAGATTTGAAACCAGCTACCCAGCTCTATTCCTTTTTAACTGCAGAGTACCCAATCAAAACCCTTAACCCATCTTCTATTGCTTTTATTCAATGCAACTAATTCATCATATAGTACTGCCTTACTTACAGGCCTTAACAATATTATTTTTATCACAAGACTCAAATGACATCTATTTATATGTTTCAAAACAGGCAGAACACTAACGTGTTCGACACTTTCCATCAGTTTTGGGACTCAGTTTTTGAAACTCTGTTTAAGTAAGCACTCTCAAATAGAAAAGCTTATTGGAGCATCTGAATACTTCTAAAAGCATAAAACTAAATACACAGGCACCAAATATTATTCTCACTTTTTATCAGGCTTCACAGTGTACTGGGAAAACATTTATCAACAATTGAAATTACAGCTAATTAAAGCATGGTGCTAGCAAATCAACATTAGTGATTGGCAAATGAGAAGAGTTAAGAATCAGCACTATATTAAAAATCTCAAACTTCCATAAAACAGAAATGAAGAGCACTCAAAAGTAGCTCTATATACGGAAAATACTTGCTAAATTTGCTATTATTGTTAGGAAACTGGAACTGGGATTTTCTAAAATCCTGTTTTTACTGCTAGAAGATTATTGGAAAGTGCACAGCTCTGTTGTCCTATCTGTCTTTGGCACAGTTTTTAGAACTTATGAAAAACTGAGGTACAAGCATTAGAGTTGTAGCATTTTTAAAACCAAATTTGTATACTGATGTATTTGATCACCAGTTTGATCATCATTTGTTACTGCACTCAAACAGATTATCAATTCATATTCTAACCAAATAACCTCCCATCAAAATAACTACTATAGTTCCTGTAAAACATCAGCAGTGTCTTCAAGCAAGTAAAACCATTATATAACGATACTATTTTAAGTAAAAAGGAAAGTACCTAAGTTTGATTTTAGGTAAGAAGAGAAGCACGTTATGAAGGGAGAGCATACATTGACAAAACAAAACAAGACATTTCTTTTTATTTATTTACTTTTTAAACTTTTAAATAAGTTCTAAATCTTATTTCACTTTTAAGTCTTTTCTAAAGATTCAGCTGGGAACACTTTTTTGTCATTGTTCTTGAATGTTGAAGGTAAATGCTTGAAATATGATGACAGCAGAAAAATTTACCCATGCAATTCTCCTAGAGGCCATTGAGAAGGAATATGAGGAGAGCACATTAATCTGATGTATAATCAGAAGTAAAGAAAGAAAATTCTAAGTCCAAACACTCCTAAACAGATAAGCATTCCTTATGCTATACATTTCAACATGATGAATTGCAAGATATCTCAAACTTGAAATTAAATGTTTTGGTTCTCAGGTAAAACTGAAAACAATGTCTTACCTTGCCCTGAACTATATATTGCTTTCACAGATTTCTTCACCTTCTGTAGTGCAGTTCTGTCTTGATCCAATGCCTACAATAGCAAGAAGTAAACAAACTTTAAATATTTACTTCACTGATTGCCAGAATATACTTTAACAGCTACAAAGAAACCCACAAACTACAGTAGTTTCACGAATATAAGCCGCACCTTTTTCATTGAAGAATCCAGCCTACCCCACTGGTGCGGCTTATATTCAGGTGCGGCTTATCTATGGACAAATCCCAGCGAAATGCCAACCCGGAAGTGAGAGCTGGCCAAGCAGAGTGGCAAGTGGGAGCCGCCAGGAGCATGAGACTGCCCGGAACGGGGGCTGCAAGTGTGCGGCCCGGCACCTGTGCCACGGGGAGGCGCTGGGACCGTGGGATGGCTGGGAACGGGGGCTGCACAAAGGCGGCCCAGCCCCTGCCGCTGGGAAGCCGGGCTGTGTGGGGCTGGGCCGGAGCGCCCCACCCCTCTGCCGTGCGGAGTTAAAAAAAAACAAAAACAAAAAAACCCAAAAAAAACGGCTTATATTCGGGTGCGGCTTATATATGGACAAATCCCGTGGTCTTCCCAGCTACCCGGAAGTGCGGCTTATGTTCAGGTGCAGTTTATAATCGTGAAACTACTGTAAGTAGTTTCACAAGCTGGAAAAAGCTGCAGGTACACTGATTCAGCTGGTGGGAAGGTCTGGGGTCATGCAACCCCTTCAGGATGAATCAAAGAACTGAACTGAAAATGCTCTGACAACAGAGTAGAATGGTACTGACAGTGCTAGAAGAAAAACACTGTTTTAGTTTTGCAAGGGACAAAGCATTTATTCAAATTGCACTATATTCTGGAAAAAAACCCAACAAAACCAAACAAGAAATAGCAGATGCTTCTACACCAGCCCTACAGTTTCTACTACAACTAAATCGCTTGTTAACATCTGTGGCTCTCTCACAGTAACAGTGTTTATAGACACAGATTATCACACTAAGCACTTGCACCAAATTCCACAACATAACTCAAAGTACAGCAGATGAGAAGCAGCAAATAAAATTAAGGTTTAATAGGTTTGATTTTGTGCAACATAATGTGACAAATAATAATAACAATAAATTGCAAATATTAGTTTTCAAGATTACATGTTTAAGAATTGCAAATTTTCTGCAATAGTTCCAAAATCTAGTGTAAGAAGTTATTAAACAATGATGAATTGAGGATTAGATTCCTAATCATACACAGAAATGTTTAAATAGTTTGCTATATTTTTCCCCATTTAGATCACAGGCAATTTCCCTTCACCTAGGTAATGTTAGATCAATAATTCCAAGTTTTAATGAATCTGGAAGTGATTGCCATTTTATATTCACTTTCAAATCACTAGAGACTGGAGAACTTGAACTGAGAACCACTGTCGGGACAGGAGTGCAACTGAGCATGGTAGCTGGTAATGACTACATCATTCATGCTGCAGAGACCCTTGCACAGCCCATTATCCCAAAGGTTTAAATTCTGGAGCTCCTGGGGAGTCTGAAGACTGACAGCACAAAGCACAATGTCAGCTACCCCTACTTCTTCACAGAGGAGCATCACCAGCAACACTGTGAGAAAACTCCCTGTAAGCAGAACTTTCACTGTCAAAACTGAGATGGTTTTCATACTGAAAGCCTTAGAAAACCTCAAAGCACCTTACAATACCTGAAAAATGGGGTGTCCAAGACAACTGGAGAGGGAGTTTTCACAAGGGCATAGAGTGATAGTAGAAGGGGTACTGGCTTGAAACCGAGAGGGGGTTGCAATTAGATATTAGGTAGAGATTGTGCTGTGAGAGTGGTGAGGCACTGGCACAAGTTACCCAGAGAAGCTGCGGATGCTCCACCCCAGAAGTGTTCCAGGCCAAGCTGGATGAGGCTTTGAGCAACCTGGTCTACTGGAAGGCGTCCTTGCCCATGGCAAGGGTGTAGGAACTAGATGACATTTCGTTTTCCTTCCAACCCAAGCTATTCTATGAATCTATAATTGAAGAATATTCCACTGAGCATCAAGGAGCTCCAGAAAACCACCTCAGAAGCTCCAGGTCAATTACAGTGTAAAGCACTGGAGATGGTTAAACATGAGGGCACTGCTCATCAGTAAGTTCCAAACACTGAGTGCTCCTGTGTGTGAACATTTACAGTGGGAATCCATACAGAGAGAAACCAATTAATATTGTTTTGAGTAGCCCAATTTTAACCTTGCAAAATGTTATAGCTGAACAATACGTGATAATCTGTAACAAAATAAAATAGAATGTTTCTGTTACTTGACTGGAAACAACCATTTTCTCAAATCATACAACCACTCCTGTGGCAGCTAAAACTAGAACATTTGGAACCACAAAAGCTGTAAAAATGCCTTCTGAGGCTATTTATCTCTATTTTTTTTCTTCCATTTACAGCAGAACAATGGATTAAAACATTAAGAACTGCAAACCTCATTATTTATTTTGCTCCCCACTAAAATAGTGGGTTTGACTTGACTTACATCTTGCCAGAAAAAGTTACCATTTTTAAATGTAATAAAATATTGGGAACTCTGTGTTCCTTTCCAAGACACTGCACAGCAAGTTCTTCTCTTTGATTCCTCTGCAAATGCTGTCAAAAGCTTTTGCTCCTGCCTGCTATGTCAGGCATTGCTATCATACATTTCTACTGAAGTTATCTCCATCTTCAATGACCAGAAAAAAATAATGACTCACTTGTCTACTGAGAGTTTGAACACAGGATAAAAATTTGAATCCAGTATTTTGAAAGAAAGAAAATGGTTAATATTGATGAGATTGAGAGATAAAACTGTGTTAAAGTCTGGTATTGAAGCAAATTGGACACTCAGGAGAAAGAAACAAATACAAAAACTCCAGGAAACTTTTTACTGAAGTTATCAATCTAAAAGACTATGACAAGCAGACTAGAAAAATTTTCTAAATTGGATTTGCTATTGAATTAGATGCAATCACTAATGTGAGAGCAGGAGGAAAGGGAACATTCATTATTTTAAAAGAGGAATCACTGAGCAAAACAATATACAAAGATGACATCCACAGCCTGAAGGAGTCAGTGATCTAAGTCAGAATGACATCACAGGCCAATTTTGTATTTTTGTATTTGCAAATACAATTTTTATGAGAACTACTTCTACATAGTGCAAAACTATAAATAAAACACAAAAACAAAACCTGTTATCTAGGGTTGCTTAGGTGCTTTTGGGTGTTGATGTTTTTTGATTGTTTGTTTTTGTTTTGTTTATTTTATATAAGTGGAGATAGTTTGTTTCCAAATATATAACATTCCTCTTAGAGGTCTTTTGCTGATAATTTTTAGTACACTCTGCTGCAAAGGAATTAAGTTGCACTCAATGCTCAATTCAATTATTATTCCAGAGTAATATTACCTTCTCAGCATGTTAGACAGGAACAGCCTTGCTTTCCCTAGTTAGGTGAAAACAAGCTTTTGCAGTACTCATTAATTTTCACTTTGAGTATTTAGATTACTAAATACTTTAAGTGCCTATCATAGCAGACACAAAATCTGATCTTCCATTAAAAGTGGCATACATCCATATTATTGAAAATTGCAACGACTTAGAGAGTCAGAGGGTTTCTGTGACAGCCTCTAGGTATTCAGTGGCACTCCTTCCTACCTGCTAAACTCTTCCTTACCACCACCCACTCCTTGCTCTCCTTCAATGCTTCTTTCTTAATTTCCATGATACCATCTTGCAGAAGGCCTTTTAAGTTCCACAGAAGAACATTTTCTACCCTCTCACATATTAGTCTTTTGGAAAGACTAATAATTTAAAGATTCACTACTACACCACAGATTTGCTCCCTTATTAGCTGAACATAGCTTTCCTCTTGAAAACAGTCATCCTGGAGAGAAACTCAAAATAATGCAAAATCACGTTTTCAATAAAAAGGAGAACTGAAGGGGAACAAGGAGAAAGAACACAAAACAACCACCATATTTAACCTGCTTAAATAAAATGAAGCAAGGAAAGCTCCTTGCTCCTCATTTTCAGCAGATTCTCTGGCTTTGTTGAGGTTCAGGTTGCTGCATTCACCTATATTGAAGTTTACGCTCAAGAAGAAAATCTCCTCATCATGCAACATCAGCTCTTCTAACTAATCAGTGTGGAATTCGCCACATAGTTAGCCCAGATATAATTTCTCTTTTCTGCTCAAATATGGCTGCTTTACTCTAGCCTGCAATTTCAAACCAGAGGTTCAAACCAGCACTGCTGAAGAAAGCAGCACCTGCTCCCTCACCCACAGCACTCGTGGTGGCCACACAGTGACCCAGCTCAGGAGCTGCTGTGGTGCCAACAGTCCTGTGAAAGCTCCTTCTGAGCACTATGGATTTAGCTCACCTTCCACCAGTGCAGTTCACACTGACAGATACTTGTACTTACAGCTGCCATCTCACTTTCAGAGAAGGTACCTCCTCCATCCTAAGATGCACATTTACTGGTAGCTATTCACACCAGTGAATGGAAAACTTGTCCACCTGAGGATATAAAACCAAATTAATTTTGGGCTGGAGATAAGGTGAGTTCTCCCAATGGATCATTTAATTGATGTAGATCACTGGGTAGCTGCATGTGCACTTTTACCAGCCTACCATAGCACAAAGATCAGGGCCAGAAGAGAAGAGGTATATGCTGACATTCCCTTCCCATACCAGTCCTTTCTGCAGCACATCTTCCTCTGCTGTTCACAGTGACAGACACTGTTTTTGCCTGTCCTCAACCCTCAAGAGCCTGATCTCTTCTCAGTGAAAGGTATTTCTATTTTGGGTCCCTGTTCTGTTTTAATAGCCTCTAAATTTTAAGCCAGAAATTATACTACAACGTAGTGTGGAAAGTGGTAGATTCTGGTTTACCGTCTGTCTCTGAGATAGTAAAAACTGGCAGGTTCACATTTAGATAAAACACTAATTGTTTCTTTAAAACCTCATCTTTTTATTCTGTATAGATATGTATCTATTTGTGGGCATGTATGTGCCTAAATACTTTTATTAGAGTGTATCAGCAAGTGTCCCTGCTCATGGAAGGGAGGTTGGAACTAGATGAACTTTAAGGTCCCTTCCAACCCATTCTGTGATTCAGTATTTGTCCTGATGTGTTTGTACAGAAAAGTCTACATACTACAACCATACTTAAGAATATTTGAGGCGTTTATTGCTAATACACATGAAAACCACGGTTTAAAAAACACATAAACCTTCTTTCTATATTAATCACAAAAGTGCTTTGCACACATTAAATTTAGCTTTTCTAGAACTCAGCATCAATCCAGAGGCACACATTTGCATAAAAGATGGTACTGCCCATTGAGCCTACCAGACTACTAAAAATACATTTTGTGTACCTTGCAAACCTTCACAATTTGAAGAGGGGTTAAAAAACCCACTAACTTCTGTTTCAGCATTACAATAACAAGATAAAAAAAGTGGCTCAAGACATAGATGATCACATTAATATGTCAGTATATATTGTCAGTGTGTATTATTGAATATTATTAATCTCCAAGTAGATTATTATCCAAAGGAGATGCATTTTCCAACTAGAACAAACCACTCATGCTTATATGAGAGAAAGCTTAGAAATTGAGACCATTTTTAGGTTTCCCTAAAAGATTTCATATCCTACCACAACCAGAACCTGCCCACAATAATAATATACCAGAGAAGAAATGTTTTAAACTATTATAATATTTTGTACAAGATAAACCCTTGAACAACCTATGTATTCACCACCCCCACTCCATATATTTTAAGATATTATTTTCTTATATTAAAAAGGAAATTCTTGCAAAATATAAAAATATTGGAGGTTATGCACACAAATGGTTGCAATGAATGCTTGGGAGTCATGTGCCTGTACTGTCAGATGCAAGAATAATTACTTCATGGAACACACAGAGATGATTTATCAGCTTCAAGGGACTAAAAGCAGTAAATCTTTCACATACCAATTTACACACTTCTCTAGCCCTGGCACAGAAGTTACTGTTGGCTATACTATAAAACATGCTTGCCCTCTAGAGCAATAGCACCTTACAAAGTTATGGCCATTCAGCAGCAGTACGAGCTTCCCTCACAAAAAAATCCAGACTTCATGGGACATACAATTAACACAGACTAGACAACTAGTAAGTTATTGCATGCCACTGAAATTGCACAACACTAACCCCTATAATTGCCACAGTGAAATAAAACCAAAAGACAAGATTAGCATTGATCTCCTGTTGCTCACTCATTCAGAAATTGGCAGATTTTCAAACCCACTTAATTCTGAACACAGAGAAGTGACTCAAACCACCATTCCTGTCCTTCTCCACTCAATTTATACTGGTCCTGCCAGTCACCAGAATGCTTCCAATTGTTGGTCTCAGCACACGTCTATATGACAAAAATATGGGTGTTAGAGTGTTAAGAATTTTCCAGAGACAAGCTCTATGTGTAAAACATGGATAAAGAAAGGTCCATCTTGAACTTGTCCTGAATTACTTAATCCCAAAGGGTACTAATGAGAGGAAGCAAACCAAAACAACACATCAAAAAGCACTCATCACTGTAATAACTGATGCCAGTATCATTTCATACACCCCCATTTACCAGCTGCTCCCAAAAGAAGACCAACTAAAATAATATTTTTAAAACCTTGTCTTTTCTCTGAAAATTTCAAACTCCAAGTGTTTTAAGCACAATCTAATGAAAAAAGCATTCAGTGATCAAACTGCATAAATACATTTTTCCCAAAAGTATTTTTTTAGGTAATGTCCAAATTTAACATAGATCCCATCAGCTGAACTTTCCTCACATCTGCTCTTAGCTACATGGTCTGATGCAACACAACAGCCTCTCCAAACTCCACATGTGATAAAAATCACCAACCTCCAGTGCTGTAAAGGTCACAAAAATGACCCAGCTCATTTGTGTGGGCTCTTAAAAAAACTGCAAAAATCTTAGCCACCTAATTATTCTCCAAGTATTTCTCAAATAGAAGCACAGTGGATATTGCTTGTAAAAGTACAGTATTGCTAATTGTAATTTGTTTGACAACTGGATTCTTCTTTGCAACCAGACTCCTATCCAGCTGTCTTTTCTGCAAGAGCAAAAATGTAGACACTAGTCACTATCTATGTATGATCACTTCTGCATAAAATAAAGTTAGCATCACGTTCTCCTAATAAGCATGGTGTAGATGTTGGATTTTGTACCTGCTACGACACACTTGGGAAAGCTTAACCTAATATTTTTGGCAATTTCTTCCTCAGTTTAGTTACATAATACTTCTGAGTCTAACTTTTGTGCATAAGGTACATTTAGCAATACTTGAAAAATAAGCTGAAAGATTTGTTTCCACAAGTGTTGATGACACTGATCAGATTTATCTTCTGATTTCTGTTGTGTAGGTGATGCTGAAAAGCCCACAGTTAGTGACAACACTTGAAACCATCCAGTGACAGTTTCTCCCACAGACTCTAAATCAGGGTAGAAACTGGGTAGAAACTAAACTTGGTGACAAATATCAGAGGATCAGAGAATGATCTGGGTTGGAAAACATCATCTAGTACCAATGCTCCTGACATGGGAAGGGACACCTTGCACTTGAGCAGGTTGCTCAAAGCCCCACCCAACCTGGCATTGAAACCTTCAAGGACAGAGTATCCACAGCTTCTCTGGACCCAGTGGGGCATCCACAACTACTTAGTGACAATATTCTTGTCTTTACACTGACAGCAACACACCTTGAACAGCTACAACTGCTGGAACAGCTCTCACTCACTATATACAAACTCACTCCTTCAATCAGCAGTAGTAAAGCTGAGTAGTACAGAAACCTAGAACAGCAAAAACAGTGAAAAAAATCTTCCCAGTTTAAATGCCACAGTAGCACTTTACCTATTTCTTACTCCAGCTGATGGATAAACACATTGGCATGACTGCTGGGATAAAATATGGCTACAGCTCAGAAACCAGCACACCCATAGCAAGCTCCCAGCTCCTGAAGAAAGCACTGTACACAATTCCCAGGCTGCACACACAGCTTCTGCCTCCATTAAGGCTGCATAGCACTCACAAGTGGTTGCACAGAACATTACCCAAGAATCTTCCTACATTACAAATGCTCCTGAGTTTAAAAATAACAAGTGATGTTGCACTCTACTTTTTAGCAAATCATGGCATAAGATATCAGTCTTTTTTCCTGTGACTTGATTCTTCTTGTCCACATTAGCAATTAAGTACTGTTTTAAAAGCACAAAGGTAATGATCCTAAACTAATAAAAGTCTACTCTCTCCCTGCATTCTTGCAAACCTCTCCTTACACTTTTTACAAAAGCCAGGGGAAATACAATGATTTGGGTGTGAGTGTTGGCTACGAAACACTACCCTACAAATTACATTTTTTCCCCAGCATAATTCACCAAAGTTTCTTATTTAAAAAATCCAAGTCATTATGAAGTAACATTTTCATTAAAAAAAAAAAAAAAATCTAACCTGAAAAGCTTATATGCAAGAGAGCTGAACACTAATACATTCAAAAAACCAGAACAAGGTTATTTATTTTTCAGAACAAACTTATCAGAAGACAGTGCATATTTGAGGCAAGGTCTTCCAAAAGGAAACAAAGTGAGGAGAAGATGACAATAGAAACAGCATAAACACAACCACATTCAATAGATGTGCTAACAGACACAGGGTTATTAAAAATGTAATTCTTAGCAACTTGAACTGGAAAAAAAGTAGAGAAGCTTCTGGAAAATTGTTCCTCCCACAATACCAGAGTGCAAATGTCACTAACAGGAGAGCTCTTCAGCAGCAGCACCAGAGTTAAATACTATAAAATATTTTTGTCCCCTGCTAACTCTCTTCCTTTTTCTTTTAGAAGCCAAAAAATATTTTATATTTTGCAGCAGGCTCTGCATTTAAGCTGTTATCCCTCTAACTCACAGACATTTTCTACTTAGGGAGCGAAGAGGCACTTGACCATGCCTAGTTCTTCTTACTGACAGCAAAACTTTTCAAATACTGTACACAGTTTCTGTGAATGCTCCAAAAGTTAAAAGTGACACTGAGGAATAAATGCAGCCTCTCCATTGGTATTGCAGGCACACAGCACACTCACATCTCATGGCCCATAAATTCCAATCCCAAGTGGCATTGTTGGGATCTTCTACCAGCCATTACTATTACTATTAGAAATCCTCCTAAGAAAAGAAATTGCCCTAGCTGAGGTAAGGGAACAAGCATTGAGAACAGAAACAACTCATGCTCCTTCTCCTCCCAACTCCTGAAGTAACATTTAAATGCATGCACTGATGGATGATTGCAATGTTTCATTTCAGAATTATTCAATTCAGAGAAAAAAGTGAATATATTAACACACTAATACTATTTCATTAAAAAAAAAAAAGTATCTATTTTTTTCCAGGCTGAAGTTTCATTAAAGGATTTCCAGTGTAACACAGACCTTGAAGACAACTGCAACATTACGGGACACTGTTACAGCCCAGATTCGTTCTGCTTATGGAGACTGCAATGATGGCAGACTCAGTAAGATCTCATCTTACATCATGTTGAACCTTCAACCGCCACCACTTATGCAATTCAGAGCTACATTCATGTAACCAGCTAAGAGAGTCTATCGTCTTGCAAACAATCCTCATTACAGGCTATAAAACAGAATGACACTATGGGATACCAACAGAAAGAAGAATAAAACCACACCTAGAACCAATCGTTAAAAAAAGCATACATTCAATGTTTTTGCTGTAAGGTAAATTTAAAAATGAAATGAGAAGTTTTACTATTTACAGTAGGAGTTGTGTTTCTGATCTAATTGTAATTCTGGTTAGTCCATGACTAGAGCTTTACAAAATGCATAAATGAGGGGGGATTGGAGACGCCTCCTGCCTTAAAGAAAAATAAAATAAAATCACAATACCATAATTTAGCTGTGAAGTATTAATTTTTTAATTTCCATATAATGTTGTTTAATATGAATATATTCACTAGACATACGCAATTTAGTGGGAAAATTATAGAAAAGGAAACAATAATCAGGAAAGTGAAGTCCAATATTTTAATAAAAGCCTCATCTAAAAGCTTCTATTTTCTTCTACATTGCCTTTCAATCAACATGCAAAAATAGCATAAATGTACAGTAGAAAATTAAGATGTATATCTCATCTTCATTGTGGTACAGAAAACCTACAGACCTCTAAAAGCTATACAGGCTGTAGAAAAGCAAGCCATAAATATGTGTTTCATATACATGATTTAACTGTACATATGTTTAATTACCAGAATAATTCTATTCTTAAGACCAGAGTAAAATCTGCTTTCTCAATATATAAGTAGAAAAAAACGAAATGAGAAGGGATATCAAAACTAAAGCAAAGACCTGTGTTTGATTATACTCTGCACTGCTTCTTTTGGGGATGCTGGAACATATCATGATCACTTGCAAACTGGTTATGCATAGAAAAGAATTTCTGACTCATGTCCAAGTGTGTAAGTGACAGTAATCAATCAAGGGCGCAAGAAGAGAATATTTTAACACCACTGAAATCCTACAGTGTAAAGGTAACCTTAAATTCCCCAAATTGTGCATGTGACCTGACAAAGTCATAGGGACAACACAGAATCTACAACTTTCCCTTCCATATCAAGGACACTTTAAATAAAAGGCTGATTTTGAAGGTATTGTTTTAAAACCACAGTGAAACTTAGAAGAATTTGGCAGCAATTTCCAGCATTTTTGGAAACATTATGAGTACTTTGCAAGCAAACTGCTACTTACTTCACAGCATTTTTTTAACCCAGTATTGTGTTTTGCAAAAAGAGCCCCATGCTATTTCTCTTTTATTACTGTATTAGAGAACAGATGCCCTTGGAGAATATTCTATACATTTTTAATAATATCACATTTCAGACAATTTATAGCCAAGATCCTAAACACAGCTAAATTACACTAGCAACAATTTTCTTTAAAATATTCAGAAAGAGCATTCACATTCCACAGATTCAAAAGCAAAAGTTAGTCAAAGAACACAACTTCCCCATACATGCAGGGCTTGAAGGAGAAGGTTCAAGTTCAGTGGAGGCAGAGAGCACGATGCACAATCACCCTTTTCTTCCTCAAGGTTAAAACACTTTTGCTAACACTTGTATAAGACACCCACAATGAACATAAAAGAATTGTGTAATGAATTCGTGTTTATTTTGGTTTGTTTTATCTAAATAGCAGTCTAAGTGATGAGGGTTGAGAGGGGTGGGGCTGCTCAGCCAGGAGAAATCTCTGGGGTGACCTTATAGCACCTTCAGTAGCTAAAGGATCTACAACAGACTAGGACTGGGACTCTTTATGAGGGCATGGAGTGATAAGGACAAGAGGGAATGGCTTTGAACTGAAGGAGAGTAGATTTCGTTTGGATGTTAGGTAGAAATTCTTTACTGTGAGTATGGTGAGGCACTGGATCAGGCTGCTCAGAGAGGTTATGGGTGCTCCATCCCTGGAAGTCTTCAAGACCAGGTTGTAAGGGGCTTGGAGCAACCTGGATGCAGCTAGTGCTTAAATAAAATTAACCTCAGTCAATACCAGTCTTTAAAACAACCAAGAGGTTTCCACAACCAAGGAATAATTTTACATAAAAACTAGACAGACAAAGTTACTAAAACAACTAACAGGCTGCAGCACTTTAAGTAGCAGCACAATAAATCTCACAAAGTTGCAGAGAAGCAGCTGTGAACACAACAAACTTCTGAATTGATGCTACAGTGTATTTGCTTGACAAACACCTTCAAATTTTGATGCTATGAGATATGACACAGTATTGTCACCAATAAATACAGTACCATTTCAGGATCACAAGTGAGGCAGACATTTTCTTCATTTTTACATTTCTGCAGCTTCCTTAGAGTATTTTGGATAAAAATTTACTACCTCCAAATGCAATTTAATTCAGTAGAGGCATATGAATTAAAATGGATTGTTCTCCTTTTCCTTAAGAAGTAATAACTGTTGCAGGTACCAAAAAATGCAATAGATATCCTACAATATACACCAAATTTATGTGGTTAAAAGATTCACTTTGGAACTCAGAGTGAATGTATAGAAAAAATGGTGAGTAATGTAACAAAAATTTGGACAGGAAAGATGAAATTGTTAAGCAAATGAAGGCTGAAATCAATTGTATTCCACATTCCAGCTGGCATTTTATGATTGAAAGGAACAGGACAACAGGAATCCCTGTAGGTTTTAGTGGAAAGCTAGAGTGGTCAGCTGCTTCACAGGACCTGAAAAATACAGTTTTCCTGTTCCTCCTCTTCCAACCACTCTTTCCCGCTACCTTCTTTGTACCAGCACACTAGTGATCACAAAGTCAAGGAATTAGATCAGACTAAAGTTGCCTCTTTTGGTGGGTTCTGGACATTGCAAATGAGGATGGACAGCTGCACACATGGTGGCTCTAACTCCTCAATGGATGCACAAACTTGCACACACAGATCAGTGAATTCTTGTGACCAAGAAGGCCAATGGTAATCTGGAGTATCAGGAGGAGCATTGCCAGCAGGCCAGAGAGGTGATCCTGCCCCTCTGCTCAGCCCTGGCAAGACCTCATCTGGAGTGATGGGTGCAGTTCTGGGCTCCCCAGTACAAGGCAGATGCTCCTGCAGAGTCCAGGACATTCTAAAAATGAGGAAGAACTTCACTGTGCAGTGACCGAGCACCAGTACAGATTGCCCAGAGAGGGTGTGCAGTCTCCCTCACTGGAGATATTAAAGGAACTTCTGGACTAATCCTTTTCTATGGGATGATGCTACTTGAGCAGGGACATTGGATCAGATGATCCACTGTGGTCCAGCCTTACCCACTCTAGGACTCCATGAAAATTGCCACGTGACCTGAGAAGACAAAATATATTTCATGCTTCAACTAGATTAAGATCCATTCCATCTGAGCTACATCCTTTGCAATCCAGCTCCTTCTGATCTGTGAACATACACTTTGAGACTGCAAAACTAGAATGCTTAAAAAGCAACTCTGTCAAAAGGTAGAAATGTCCATGCACAGAGACTAAATTCCATCTTCTCCTTCCCCAAGCAGAGGTGACTCCATCTACAGATTTCCTGTTTAAGTCTCATATGGTTTCTCTTGATTTTAAAATGATTCTATTCTTCAGAAACTCATCAGCTATTTAAACTACAGTAACTCACTGCTGTTCCTAAGACCATTTCTTACAATCTTCACAAGTACATAAACCATGGCTGAAGAATGGTCTGAAATTTTACGTTTGCAACTACAGAGTTACTGCACTTGACAATATCAATGGAGCAAAATCTGAAAAGCACTTTATGTAACTTCCAGTGTTCTGTATTATTAACTGTCTAGTAACCTGGTTTAAATACCTCCTGCTGCTTTTATAAGACCATTTATCCACTACACCAGACATCACTCCAAGCAGACAGCACTTCCTCTCAGCACACTTCGTGCTCAGAGAAAGGTGGTATTTAATACAGGGGAATTTAATTCTGGAGGCCAGATGCTGGCCTCAATAGAGCACTAAACAGAAAAAAACCAAACACTAAGGGCTGCAACAGAAGTTGTGGGAAATTGACAGTAGTTTTTCTAGAAATACTTCACCTTGAATTTTCTTTCACAGAGCAGCACCTTCAAGAGTCTCACCTATTTCTTCTTCTTACCCAAGTCAGTAAGTACAACCCTTCAGATCTCTGCAGGGCTGTCACAGCAGTCCATCTCTGGAGAGGAGCACATGGCAGGACAAAGGGCCAAGCACCCTGCCTGGCCTCACAGGCCTGTAAAAATCCCAGATGGCAAAGTGAGGTGGATATCCAATGGCTGAACAGTCTGTTCCAACAAAGGGCAGAGGACTTTAAACAAACCAGCAGGTAGTAAATTAAAAAAAAAAAAAAAGGAAAAGTATAGTGCTTTGCACCACATAGGGTAAGCCATGGAACTCCTTGTGAATTGAAAAATTCTACATTCTTCAAAAAATAGAAGTCAAAATGGGTAAAGTCATGGAAGAAAAATTCAGTATGGCATTTAAAGACAAATTTAATATCTTTGTTCTGCCATACCCTGTGCTGCATGTTACTGGAGATGGGGAGGTCATACTGAAGAAGGTATCCCTAGAACTCTGTCCTTTTCCTACACCCTTCCATTATCCTCCAGTGCTGGCAATGTCAGAAAAGCTCCTAGTTTTTTATCAACTTCTGGACTACTCCATCACAGCTATTCTCTCCCTCACTAATGGCATTTCTGTTATGTAAGCTGTAACAAGAAGGAATTCACCAGTAGATAACCAAATATGCACAATACCTAACACAGACAAACCACAGTAAAAAGATGGGAAAAAAGCCCACAAAAACCCTGTAGAAAATTAGGGCAGTTTTTCCTCTTCAGATCTGAGAATCAGGCATCATTGCAAATGTCCCAAAAGCTATTTACACATAGGGGGGAAGATTTTCTGAAATGTTTAACAATAACTAAGCAACAAGGAATTAACGGAACAATTATGATCACCACCACAATGAATCATTTCATAGGTTTTGGTTTTTAAATGTACATACCCCTTAGACATTACTCCAGTTCTACAAGACAAATTGATGTGCTCCATTCAAAAATCAAATGAATAAGCTCTAAGCAAAACATACAATTTGACCAAATTTCCCTTGCAAATTTTACATCATGCTTTAACCTGAAAAGAGAACAGAACTGATTGTTTCATGCATAGATTGGAGAATATTTTATCGTCATAGAAAAAGAAAAGTATGATTTCTTGCCAGTCTTTACAAGGACAGCCTGTCTGATATTGTAACTTTTGCCCTATACACACCAAGAGTGAAAGTTAATTAACTTCTTTATATGACTCAAGGACATCCACCCTTTATGCAGTGAATGGAAAGTTACTGACCTAATGCATTAAACTGAAACACTAAGAGTAGAAAGTTTTCCCAGAAAGCCATTTTGTTTTAATAAAAACCATAATCCTTTACAGAAAAATGAACTGACTGTATTTTGTTAGCTCCTAGCCTTTTAAGATTAACATTTTTAATATAGATTTTTTTTATATATATACATATATGTTTTGGAAAGAATCTTGGTACATCAGACATTAGAGAAACCTACCATGGTAAATTCAGCCCTTTACTGCAATGAGAACGAGTAATGCTGCATTTGAGAAATATCTACCCTAACCTAGAATGTTTTGACAAACAAAACAATTTTTGGTGAACATCTACCAGGCAAACCACAATAAAATTCTTCTTTGTATTATCACAGGTGTTGAGGATAGGAAAAAGAGGATTGGTAAAAGACATGGTAGTGATGCTACCTTTAAATCAGAAGGCCTTGGTTTAATCACAACAGCTTTTATGCAACTCCAGCTGAAAAGATCCCTGTTCAAAAACCGGTGGAACTGCATACCAAGAGAAATATCACTGTAAACTGCTTCTACACTCTTTCCATAAGCATCCATTTCTCACCTTGGTTAGAGACAGCTATGGCCTGAGTAAGCAAAGGTACTTACATCCCCATGACCATAAATCTTTCCTTGTGAATTCACAAGTTAATATTGTAGGATTCTATTTCTGTCTTGGCTTATTACAAGTTACCAGCACACAGCCAGAACAGAGTAAATCCTACACCTGGCAACTGCAGTCTTTCAAAGCTTTCACGAACGTCGCATTGTTTGCCTGCCTGCAAGCCAGCAGTGCACAGAATGCTAAGGGCTGTATCCGAGCAGGGCTGAAGGCAGGACACAAATACAAAGGAGCAGTAGAAAAGGAAGCTGTGTGCAATGATGCAAAAAATTCCTATTGCTGATTTGTATTCTGCCTGAATTCAAGGAAGAAAGTAAGAAAACCTCCAGCTCATTCACATGAGGAATATAAATAGAAGATTCAGGAAAGATCTACTTTTCTAAGCATGTGCATTTGGAACATGTTCAAATTCTAGTTATATACTCAGCAATCATAAAAGGCAACACTTGTTAACCACAAAATTGGAGGGTTCCAGAATTTGGAAAAAGACTGATTTAATGCAAATGTTACATACAGACTGTATAAGATATGAAATAGAAATCATAGTTAAAGTCACATAATACACTAGGCGATGGCAACTGCAGCTAACCAGATCCCATGGTGGATGTGATTGTATGGTACACTTCACAATAGTTATAAAAAGATGAAAGGGCAGAGCTTGAGGACCAGAAACAGAGGATTATTTTACACACATTCAACTGACAAAGTCATAAGAACTGAGAAAATAATACATACAGAAGAAAAAGAATCGGTACAGTGGAAAAGCATTTAAATACACACCATAATAAGGAAGAATTAACTGATTTGCAATCCTGAATCTTTGCAAGAAGTATATAATACTTGCAGCTGCCTCATCAGGATGGTGCACAAAAACAAAGCCCCTTAGAGAAAATCAGAAGGGAGCTCCTCCTAGATGAAGCTTAGCTGTTTAAAGGAGGAAAAGCAAACAAACAACCATCCCACATATTTGTGCTGCTCCATGAAATAGAAAACATATCTATAGCCATAAGAAGAGCCCAATAGGATCTGTGAAACAAAATTTATCCACATAAGATGCATTTCAAAAGCAGATTTACTCCAGACCAGACCTAACTGCTCTGTGCACTGAATGCTCAGTAATACCTGAGAGTGCATCCTCCAGTTTATTTTCATACAAAAGTAATCCAATTTTGTCTCCTATAAAGCTGTTCCATGATATAAAATACAGAACGGTAAGAGGGATATTAAGGAAATTTAATTCAAAACAACATTCATGCTCTAAACTACAACACAGCAGTGTCGAAAATTGAGACCCCTATGAAAGACTTTTTACTTTCAGATGAGTCTGATTTTCAAAAGGCAATATTAAAATGACTATGCTTGCTCATCCTCCACTTCTGTAAATTTTATGTTTATTTCTATACCTTCTATTCATTCATTGTTCCTTGGAAATGGGAACTGTGGGTTACAGGTTGTGCAGAAAAGGGAAGATATGACTGCGTTACTGCAGGAAGAGGTAAGAGACCCTCCTGACAACAGGATTCAGAGGGCTCCACAAAAAAAATAATCTGAAGTAAAGATACTTGTTATATTTCAATGAATATTTGCTATCCTTAGACATATAATTTACAAAAAAACCCCTTATTTTTAACTGAAATTTGTAAAGAGCCTAATGGGCATGTTAGATATATCCAGAGTCTGCCTTGTATCATTTTAAGCCACACCCAAAAGACAGCAAAAGGAAAAAACAACTATACACACAAACTCCTCCAAATGGCTCATGTGTCAGCAATTCTTGTAGCTCAGTAAAGGTGAGGTTGCACATTCCCAGCTCTGGCCAGGACAAAGGTTCAGTGTGTACTTCCAGCAGACACAGAGCACAAAGGGCTGCTCCTGCTGGGTTCCAGTACAGCTGACATGGACAGAAGTACATCACTGCAGTGTGGTGTGCTTTGTGCACAGACACCACACACAAACATGGCCTTCAACCACGCCTAGACCTTCTCGTGTCTGCAGAAGTTGGCTTGGACCTGTGAGTCCCTCTATCAGCCAGCTGGCACACCTTCTGCTCTCTGTCTCTCCTGGATTTATGGCTGCTTCAATCCCTGGCTCCAAGCCCCTGAGCCACACTCCAGGACAATGCAAGCCCTGCTGTTGGTGCACAGTGACACCTCCACACAGGGCACACTCTCCAGCTGACTGGACTCCAAAGTGCAGGGACCGTAACACCCAATGGTTCCACTCCAGCCAGCATGGGCTGACACTGGCACCCAACACTCCATATGTACAAATGCAGTTAGAAGAGAGCCCCCTCACCCTACAATATATTAGCCCCTATATTCTCCCATTCTGCTCTCCTGTGCTTCTTCCACTCCAATTCATCTCAAATCCTCCTTTACAGAATTACAGACTCTGCCTTTTGCCCTCCTCTAAATGTTCCCAAATACATACTGAACAATTTATGGATGATCTTCCCCTCCATCCCACAATAAGTCTCGTGGAAATGATCACCTTCCTATGGCAGACCTGGGAAGAACCAGGTCAGGATGCTCCATTTCTCTGACTATTTCCCCATCTGTAACCATTCCCCTGGGTCCCTTTGTGGTTTTGGAGATGAGCCTTTTACCATACAGCCCAATTTATTCCCTGGAATTCAGAGTAAAGCTAGAGAGGACTGCACCATTGCACACCTGGTACCTCAGATACTCAGGAGTTAAAGTGATGTCATTTAGAACAGGCTGTCCAGAGAACTGGTGGGGTCACCATCCCTGAAAGTGTTTAAAAGGAAAGTGGAGGTAGCACTTAGTGGTGAACATAGTGGTTGTGCTGGGTTGACAGTTGGACTTGACGACCTTAGTGGCCTTTTCCAGTATTAAAAATTTTATACCATACAAAAAACAAAGAAAAAGGTTATTTTTTAATAAAGATCTATTTGAAAGCTTGTAAATGATCAGAAAGTTGCTAGGAGGCACACGCCTTTCCCTATCTCCTTTAAAAAGATGAACACAAGAAATTAATTTCTGCAGCAATAAGGACTTGACCAATTAATGATAAATTCCCCATAGATAATATAGTATAAAAATGAAAAAAAAAATTAAAAAAGTTAAATCATAGCAAAGGCAGGAGTATTTTTACTTATACTACCAAAGTGCCCAAGCAGAAGCCAAACTCCTTTGGGGTAAGAACTCTGCAAGTGTCAGACAAAGTCTCTGATCTGACAGAGGCAACACATGAAAGAAAATGAAAATGTTTTCCCACACAGAGGAGGAGTACAACAAGACAGCACTTGATAGTATGACAGACAGGACTCTTTTCAAGTTTCTACTGACAACATGAAAGAGATGCATGTAACATTTGAGCACACTAACAGGGAGTCCCTAGCAAGGATAAGAGGCAACTTGAAGTCAAAGAAGCTCCCTTTAAGTCTACAAGCAAAAGAACACAGAAGGCCAGAGCCAAGTATGGACAAATGTGGAAGAGAGCAAGAGACAACAGGTTAAAAGGAGAAAGCTGTAAGGTTACTCCTCCCCAAAAAGTAAAAGCAAAGCTGAAGGTGTACATATGAGCCACCACCGCTGTTTTAGAGGAAATCAAGGCACTCATTTCTCAGCTAAACTGCTCAAGATAATACACATTCTTCATCTGTATCCCAGACACCAGTGAAGTTGTCAAGGACTGGATTAAATACATGAACTTACCAAAAACTATGTAAAACCCACTGCAAAACCCAAAAATTTCACCCTCACCAAATTCAGGCCTTGGCAAGATCAACAACTCCAAGAAGCTGCATTACATGCACCTCTGAAAGTACTCTGGTTTCCCAAAGGCTGCCTTGCTGTGTGCTGTTAAAAATAAACCCCCTTTTGATTACATTTATTTTAACTTGCTGACTTGAAAAATCTGCAGCCAACTCACATAACACTGTGTCCCTTGCCTGCTGTTAAAGTTCTCTGGGCTCCGTTTTTTTTCCTGAATCCTCTGAGTGTCTAAGCTCACCCACCCCAATCCCAGTCTTTCTTCCAGCTAGTCTCTTCCTCCTCCCCCCACTTTCACTTGGAGAATTTTGTGGGTTTTTCCCCTCAATTCTCCATTATTCCCATTGTCTCTTTCTGTCTGTCAGTTGATCAGTGCTTGCAAACAGCTTGCAAACCACATTTATCAGCAGCAGTTCTGGCTGAGAGCTCAAGAAAAGTTCACATCCTTCCAAAAAACCCCACGAATTCCACTACCTACCCAAAAACTAACAGACAAGTGACAAATTTTAACATACTTTTTCCAACAGATAACTGCAAAACAACCAAAGAACACATCACGTACTCACAATCTAATGAAACACTTGAATAAATTCATAGATTAACTGATCACTAATAAATATGATAAAATACAAACCTAAAAACCACACCATTAAAAAACCAAAAAAGGAATTGTTCCCAAGGTCCTATTAGAGGCACTACTAATTAAATGGAAGGAAAAAAATGCAGAAATTGCTTGATTTGTCAATTTTTGTTCCAGAAATGGTTTCCCAGTAGAAAAGCCACACTTGCACTCCTGAGTGTGGCACAGCAGAATGTGCAGTCCAGGGCTGGAGAGAGGCAGGACTGCCCTCCTGGCTCCTGCAGAGACAGCACCTCCAGCTGCTCGCCAGGCCTGGCCCTTCAGCAACAGATGCTACAGAAACTTAGTCTGGGAAACTCTGAAAAATGATGACTTCAGTTTTGCCCTGTAATTATGAGTCCCACAAACAAACAGTTCACACTTACATGTTTCATACTGCTAATAGTTAAGTAAGAATTATTTTAATAAGTAAGAAGTTTAAATTCCAAAGATTTTTTCAGATTGCTTGTTACTACCTTGATGTGCCTTCACTCAACAACAAGGTAAAACTACATGGTCAGTTAGGTAATAACACGTTTACCTGATGCAACAGATGTATGCATGCTCTTACATATGGGAACTTTAAAACAAACAAACATCACTACTCCACAGCAATTAGTAGCATCTTAGCTCTTCAATTATTTGCTGAGTTAAAAAACTAAACTATTTGCATCATTTGTAGCAGCATGTAACTTTATAAATTCAGTATCCTAGCCAAAATAAAGTACTATTCCTATAACAAAGTGTCAATGACTTCAACTGAGCTCACTAATTCTGGGAGTCCTCAGTCTTCTAAGAAAGCAACCATTTTCCATGATACAGCAGTATCTTCTGAATCCTACAAGTGTCATTTGAAATGAAGTGTGGTATCACAGACTCCTGGAGTTGAGTCCTAGATTATACTGGATATCTTGAGAATCCTGGGGATAAATGAAATCTCAGTTATACTCTAAACTTTGTGAAACGGAAAGAAAAAGCATTCTAAAGCAACTAGCTGGATGTAATTGTCTACATTAAAAAGGATATTTCAAAGATTCACTCATAGATACCATATGATACTCTTCTGGCATTCATTTCTGAAATTCATAGCTAAAAGCCAAATAACTTGTGCACCTCATCATTTCACAGCTGAATGATATACCAGCTAATCTAAAACCCCAAAAGCAAAGATTCTCCCCCTAGTTTTCACAAGGCAAAACTCAGTGCTGGTTCAACTGTTGCAATGAATCCAAATACTTCTGTGCTTGGTAAGGGAACAGCTGATGCAAAACTGACGCTTCAAATTAAAACAGACTCTTACCAAAACACTTTGAATTTCAGAAGGATTGCAGTGGAATGCTGCATTTTTGACCAAGGAAACTTACACAAACCCTTTATTCAAATGCCAGGCTGCCAAAAACATACAACTATTTGAAATCAACTTCTCCCCTTAATGTCTTATAGAACACAGATGTCTTGGCAAGGTTGGCACAAACAAAAACCTCCAAGCTATTCAACCAGCTGCTTTGATTTTGTTATGCCTGAACAGTCACATGTTCAGTAGAGACCTCTATTCTGTTTATGCCTTAAGTCAGTATAAAGCTTTTTTGCTCTTTATTAGCAGAAGCAGCAGTTTTAAAATTATTTCTTGTGATACAAGGAAATAAAATAACTTCTGCAGAAATGACTCACCAATATTAATAAAAATAAAAATAAAAATCAAGTCTTGAAAAATCAGTAAGTTATTACCAATGTACAAAGAGCATGCAGCATAAGCTGGGTTGTTTTGTTTTCCAAATCCTAAGGTATATAACCAATATATAGCATCTTAACAAATAAAATTAAACTGAACCATTAATAGATAGCCTTGTGCATGCTCCCAGTCTAGAACAAACTCACAGCAGCTTAGACCATGTTTTTACAAATTTCCATTACTAGCACTGTGCAATTACTGCAGTTACCTATTTTACAGGCCTTTACTGCATCTGCACCATATATTACCCAGGAGTATAATGACCAGAAAATATACCTTCCAAATCATCCAGCAGTTTCCAAGCAACTCACTTGTCAGGAGAAGTACTATTTTCAAAAAAGTACCAAGAGAGACACTAAAATATATATATGTACCTTAAAGGTATCTTTTAGGGCCTCAAGAGAAGAAATATAATTGCCAGGTCACAGACGGATCAATCTAAACTGCTGATGGAAAGAAATGAGAAACAAACTGTCCAAGACTTGGCCTCCAAATAGTATCCTCTGAGCCATCTCAAGCTCTCCCAAGAAGAATAACACATCTGTGTGGTCTTAACACCAGCTAAGTCATCACTGGTGCAGTTGCTGTACTACTGAACCAAGAACAGAAATGTTTCACTTAACACTGGCATCAGTAACATAAGGGAGTAATTTTTAACAGGTCTTGCTACAACTCATTCAACACAAATCACAGCAAATAGGGAAGATTTGCAATAAAATGTTTATTAATATAAAACTATTTCTACTGAATTATGTAATTTATACATTAACAATACCTTTAGAGTATAAGCATTCTCAAATGAGCTACTCCTTTTCAAAGATGATGATTTTATTAAAGTTGTGTTAAGAACAACTGAGTACACCTTATTCTGACAGAAGAAAAACAATTACGCATAAAAGTAATGGGGTTTTCAGTTTGTTTTTCTCAAATATTCATTCCACACCCATTTACACTTGATAAGCAGGTATGGGCTACTGTCTACTGTTATTATAAGGAAAAAAGTTAGAGCTCAGTTACCACAAAGACTGTAGACCTGGTTGTGGTTACACACAATTCAGTGCCTGTAATGATACATACTTATCTCATTCAGTACTCTGTATAAAACATGACTGCTGGTGCATAACGTCACAGTCTGTGCCATCAAAAATACAAAAGGTAACTCAGATACACTCTGCAGCATAACATACTTAACAAGTCACGAAAAAGGGACAGAAAATTTTACCACACTCTCAGGCAAACACATCTGTTAATAGGCCTGTCAAATACAACATGCTAGTCTGCAAGACACCTTGACCCATATTTGCAGCTGCAAGAAAGAAAGAAAAAGTTGAAAAAAAACATTTATGTCTAGACCTGTCCCTCTTTTCCACCCATGGCTTCAATGATAAGATTAGTCATACACACAAACACTGCATCAAGGCTAGTTGTGCTTTCTACCAGGTGCAGCAGGAGGTATGATGAAAGAAAGAATCCAGGACAGGCAGTTCTCCAGCTGACTCAGTGAGAGAGAGAGGGGAGGGAGAAAAGCTCTAAGTGAAGTCAGTTGCTACTTGATTAAATATCATTTTCCCATTTTTTTCCTACTTCATTCACAAACATTTGGAATGTGTGTTGCAATTCACAAACTCATGATGAATGTTTTAAATTTGCACTTAATTTTACTGTGGATGGAGTCGCTTGTGATTTTGAAGGTAACAAAATAGTACTGAATTTTTAATTACATCATGTAGCAAGACAGGTGTGCTACTAAACACCCAGTGGCCTATTACATCCTTTGGCTTATTCGAGGGGTTATCAGAAGCACAGGTTCCCACTTCAGCTGGACAATCCAAGCAGTGAAGTGGTATGACAGCTTAAGAAACTCTGAAATTGTGCCCACACAAATTGAGGATTTTCTGCAGCTGTCAGAATTCCCAGAGGGTTTTTCACCCAGCCTAAGTACCTGCTCACATCATGTGCATCAATACATGCTCATTATATTCATTCTGCAAGATCTACAAGGGATGCACAGAAAGAAAAGCACTGCACACACCTCCAGACCAACTCTGGTCAGTCCAGTCTCCCCAAAATTGTCAAACTTGCTACACATGCCATTACTCTGAAAAACTGATTTAAATGTCCTTTAAGCACACTTAACAGTCAAAATAGATCCTGGCAAATACTTTCAGGCAATTTCACATTAGAGTGTCTTATGCAAAGCATTGCACTATCAGCACTGTGTGCTGACATCAGGCATGTTTTGATCAAACTTTCACGCCTCTATTCTCTAATCCACAGCCATTCTTGATAGCTTTTGTTACCAGAACTTGGATAAGGACATTCTCAAATTCATCATTAAAATAACTTCTCTGTTAGGTGGATGTGCTATTTGGTGCATTTAGTTTATGTGGCAAGGTTTTGGTAGCTGTGGGCAGGGCAATAAAGAGGGGTTGTAGTTGGCTCCTGTGAGAAGACACCAGTAGTTGCCTTGATGTTGGAGAGAGCCAGCTCTTATTCCACAAAGGACCCAATATATTTTGGCAACTTTGTTCTTTAGTTTCAATGGCTGGAATTTGCTTTTGATCTTGGGAGTAAGTTTTTAAATCAAGTGACAATTCCACTTATCATTTAATTCACCATTCATCCAACTGTAAAAGCTGTAACTTTCATGAATTAGCTAAAGGTTTCCAGGTAAGTTTCTCATAAACCCTTTTAGTGAAACAGCATAACGATCAGTAAATGCTATTCACTACCAAACAGAAGAAGCACACATCTGAAAGGCTACTGAGAATACCCAGAAGGTTGCAGGTTGTCTCCTACGACTTCTCTTGGGCAATCTGCAACATCTCAGTGGTATCCGTGGAAAGCAACAACAGAGCTCAGCTGCTGCAGTGGTGCCCTGTGACCTGTTCAGGCCAGCCTGGGTCATAAAGTGATTACAGAGATAGGAATCCAGCTTATTCATCAGCTCTCAAAGAGCAATCCTCCTATCAATCACACAGAATAACCTTGGTACAGGCAGCTACTCTGCTCCTGGCCTTAAGCTGAAACCCGGGAGCTTCCTACACAACCCACGCACAGGTTTCATTACTGTTGTCACAACACTCTGACCTTCCGTGCAAGTTCCTTTCTCTATTTCAGTTTCTCATAATCTGATTAGTGAACACCCGTGACAACTGGCTGTAGTACCAGCTCACCCACATGATTTCAGACACAAGTTTACAATGTTAGGAGTGGAGAGAACTAAATGTATCGAGACTGAGCAAACACAGCAAAACCAGTTTCCATTTGCTATAATGACCCGCAGGGCATAAGGACTCTTCCTCCTTCAAAACAGTATTTTAGTTTAAATATGACACCAAATGTAAAGTTCTGCTAATTTTATGAGGTCATCTCTTAAGACTATGAAGTGTTTCCATTAGACTTCAAAAACATTTATTTAAAATCACCTGAAAAACAAACATTGAAATACTCAGAACATAAACAGAAAATAAAATTAACGTACAATTTACTTCCTATCATAAGAAAAATATAAAAAGGAAGCACAGAGCATGACATCAAGACTGGAATATTTTAAGTAAAGTACTGACTTTAATGACCATATGGGGATAGCCTATCCATTCATATGCCACTGTAGTATTAACATGCTGGGAAAAAAAAAAAAAGCAACAAACAAACAAACAACTAATACAAAGAAAAAAAAGCCAAAACCACATCATCTCCATTTTCTCTTGTGTTAAATTTAATCCCACAGAAGTCAGATAATCAAATTTTCTAAAGTCTAAGAGGTTGTCTGGGAAAGAAAAGCTAAATAAGACACATTTACAGGAGGAAGTATGAAACAGAACAATTGCAGTTTGCAAAGGAAACAAAAAAAGGCAAAGTAAACATTACCTGGCACAGAACTACTCCCTAATGAACATCAAAGATCCCAAAAACCCCAGGCTCTGAATACCTCCAGGCCTCAAACAAATTCCTACCTAAATCTTACGATACATTTTGCCATCTAATAAAGAAAAAAAGAAACTAGAGGAGGAGAGCCACATGCTGAAGATAATATGAAAGACTATTTCTCCACCCTGCCTGAAGAACTTCATCTCCCTTTTCATCCTTTTTCTTTTCACAGAACGTGTTCATTTTGCCTTCCCAGCACAATTCCAGTTGCGAGGCAGATGCCTTGTTGCTATTTTTTTCACATTTAAAAATTGTCAGCCAAAACATCCAGCTCAGTAAACAAGTATTCTCCTAAAAAGGAACCCCAAATGGCCAATCAACAAGAAGAAAAGCAAGGAGAGGCAGGCAATTACAGTAATTTCACAAATATAAGCCACACC
>VRYO01001463.1:8162608-8181157 GCA_009812075.1 Sialia sialis | reverse complement strand
CTTATAATCAGGTGTGGCTTATAATTGTGAAATTACTGTAATTCTGCAACAGTAAGAGCCAAGAAGCAGCCATTGCTATGGCCCAGTCCAGTGCTGCTCCCTGCTCCAGGCACACAAACCTGATGAGAAAAGCAGGCTGGGGAGGAAGGGTGGTAGCAAACACCACTCCTGCTGCACAGAACTATCCCTGGTTAAAGGGGACTGGTGGAACACCAGTGACTCACCTGCCCGTTGATATAAGGATGTGTATGGAAACAAAGAACAAAAACTGCTTGGTTAACAAGTTAAGCCTGGAGGACTGACACCTTTACTGCTGCCACGCTGCACAGGTGATCAAAAGAAAGCCATGACAAAACCAAGCCAAAAGACAACATGAAGAAAAAGCAAAGTTATCCTTTGCTTTAGCCAGCAGTGTAACTAAAAATGGCTACACATTTTTAAATCCCGAATTGATCATGTGCACCCGAAGACTGGTAACCTCACCTTTCTCCCTGACCAACCCTATTCAGGAGCAGCGCAGAGAAGGGACATTCTTCCTGCAGAGAGGCAGAACTTCCCACCAGCAGTGCCACCTGCACAAAACAGTGCCATATGTCACAACTTCTCTTGCAGCACATGCAAGAAAGTTTCCATTTCCTGTGCAGGCACTGGTGTGGTTAATGCAGCTCTGCCTCACAGCAATGAACTGACACAGCAATGCACTCAGGACAGCAGAAAAAGGGGACAAAAATCTCTGTAAAGACACATGGGTAACATTCTAAAGAGTAAATATTTTTGATTTAACTCATTATACTACACAAGAGAAAAAACTAACACTGTGAACCTTACCCCTAATTCTACTAAATTAATTAGCCCAGTTTTGAGCACTTGTTCATGTTCTTGAAGTAAGCATCAATTCTCAGATGACAACTTCAAACCAGGATATTCTAATGTTTGGTGACACATGGAAGTGCTGTCTCACTTTCCACAGGGAAAGGAAGAAGTCTCCAGACATTTTTAACATCACCTCAAGGTGGATAAGGACAATGTAAGGAAAGTATGTTCACCAATCCCATTTGGATTTAGATGCTCATGTATTCAATGTACTTCTAAGGTAAAATTCTTCCACAAGCATCCCAGTCTTGCCCATGCTTTTAGCAAAAGTCAGCTGGCTAAAAGGTCTTTTTTCCTGAAAATGTACAAACATTTGCATTATTAACCTAAGCTTATTTGAAAACACCAAAACTTTTTGGAGGTACATTAAAATTAAAGTTATATTTAATGTGAGATGGTTTCCTGGTGAAACAGTATAAATACAGTAATTTCACGATTATAAACCGCACCTGAATATAAGCCGCACTTCCAGGTAGCTGGGAAGACCACGGGATTCGTCCATATATAAGCCGCACCCGAATATAAGCCGTGCTTTTTTTTTTTTTTTTTTAAACTCCACACGGCAGAGGGGGCGGGGCGCTCCGGCCCGGCCCCACACAGCCCGGCTTCCCAACGGCAGGGGCCGGCCTACCCTTGCACATTTCCAGCCCCTGTTCCCGGCGGTCCCGGCGGCACAGGGGCCGGCCTGCTCACTTGCCACTCTGCTTGGCCGGCTCTCACTTCTGGGTTGGCGTTTCGCTGGGATTTGTCCATAGATAAGCCGCACCTGAATATAAGCTGCACTACTGGGGTAGGCTGGATTCTTCAATGAAAAAGGTGTGGCTTATATTCGTGAAATTACTGTACTTACTTGTATTAAATTAATACTCACATATAATTCCCAGTATTACAGTTTTCAACAAGGTATGGATGTTGGGGAACTTCTTCCATTCTCCAACACACAACTTTGATTATAATGCTTTAAGTAATTGTACCTAAGGAAATTGATGTCTGTCATTTAAAAACCAGAGCTTTTCAGAAAGACCACAGTAACAAAAGAAGACATCCACCAAAAAGATGAAGTCATGGGCAAATAAGGAAATCATAGAAGCACTCTGAAAACTGAATGAAAAATTCCCAAACCAGGAGATCTGCAGTAACAATTTCTCTAAATGCCTAAACACCAATATATTTTTCAAACACATCAAAAGCAAAAACCTTGTCTTAATTCTGTTGTGAACCTCCTCTCTCATTCCCACAGCTCAAAATGACAAAGAAACTGACAAACATGGGGAGAGGGAGAACAAAAATACTCCAAACCATGAGTTTAGTAAAGAGATACCTCAGGATCTGAGCCATTTAATATACTACATCCACTTTTTGGTAGATAAATAAGTTTCTTAGCAACCTATTTTACACAGTCAACCTGAATTTTCAAAAATATCTACCAATGTTCAACACCAAAGGTGTTTGATAAAAAAAACAACTGACATGAGATGAGGAGAAGCCGTTCTTCCAGAGTAGCAACTATTTAGAATTAAAGGAAAGAGGAATAAACTCCAAAATGTCCTTATTGCCATTCAAGAAATGCCATCAGGAATCAGTTCTGCCATCTACAGATGGCAGAAGGTGTCATCCTACACTGTCATGAAAGGATGTGGTTGATAAAGTGACAAAGTTCACTGATGATATAAGATGATCAAGAAAGAAGAATGAAAACTAGATGTGGAATGGTCACATAACTTTACAAATTATTACTGCTCATTGATAGAGCAGATTATAAAAATATATATTCAAAGGTATAAAGCAATGCATATAGAAAACATTTTTGTAAATTTACATATATAATGTGAGTCTCTGAAACAACCATTACCATGGTAGGCAAAATAAATGCTGCAGTTTTCTTGAACTATCCTTGATTATTCAGGAGCTATCAAGATATCAAATCACTAAGGAAAGAGTAAAAGCAGCACAAAAGGCATCATTATACCAAGATAGAAGTTCATAGTACATCTGCATTTTGGTCTTTGCATCTCAAGAAGTTAAAAGAGGGATATAAGAAGGCAACTAGGTTGACCTTAACTACAGAAACGCTTCATAAGGGGGTGGAATTAAATATGTGTATGCTAATGCTCTTCAAGCTCAAAAAGAAGTGACTGATGTAAAGCAAGAGGTGTCTACAGTCTGTAAGGAACAGAGGAATAAACACAGAATGATTAATTATTTTCTCATACTATTAAAATGCCAAATTAAATCATAAGGATGCAAGTTTAATTAAACTCTGCTTTTTATCTTGAACACCATATAGGTGAGATGTGAAATTTATCTTTTCAGAGATGCTAACAAATTCTAATTAATGAGAAGGATATCTAAGACATCTGTGTGTTTAATAGTTTATCATCTTCAACTCAGAAAATTTCTGAACAGCAGACTGTTGAAATACTATCATGCTTAAGTTTTCCTGTTAATGTTCTCCCCAAGACAGATGCTATTGATCAGTGATAGTTAAAGAGCAGGATACAGGCTTAGGGAAACTTGTGGTTTGACTCAAATGTGGTGGCAGTTTCTGGTGAAAAATCTGACAACCTAGACAATTTTTGAGAATATCTTGAGCAAGTAAACTTTTTACTGTTTCAACCATAGCACACAACTCAACAGCACTACTCAACCCACAATGTGTTTCAATTCCTAACCATTCACTTTTCTCATTATCATGTTCACATGGTTCAGGGAGTCTCAGAAGCTCTAAGTTAATGCTGATACAAAATTGGATAATAGGATAGAATTAATACCAGGATAACTAGGACTGAACCAGTACAGTTTAGAGGGACATACACTGACTTTCAAAACAAACAACCCCCAAAACCAAAATCTACCAAAGTTGTGAATAATAAACTTCTTTCTGCAAAATAAAAGCAGTTTTTATAGAAAAAGTTCTTATCTAAGTCTTCTGGAGGTCTTGCTACAAGCACTGAAGCATTTAAGAGCCATCCACAGAGACCTGGTACCAGTCAACCCTAGGCCCTGCAAGAAGTCCAAGATATATAAGGTAAAACAGAAGGATGGAAAGTTGGGTGGAAAGTACATCCAAATGTTCTACTCAAAGTCTGAGCAGAAATTTATAAAACTTCTTTATAAAATACTGCTCAATTAAATTTGATTACTCTAAGTTTTTAAACACCACTTTCCCTTTCCTCAGCTGAAATGGAAGTTTTCTGGCTCATATTCTGGAGCAGCAACATGCTTCAACTCATTAAGTACTAAACTATACCTGGTCCCTAGCAGATCCTGGATCATAAGCTTTCATTATCTACCTTTGGTTTCATACTTTATCACACAGCTCACACAATTTTTCAGAAAGCGACACCCAAGACAGTACAACACATTACATCCGTGTATTAAATGCACTTGAGGAGCACATCTATTATTCTGCTGTATGCAATTTCATTCTTCTACACAAACCACATTTTCAAAGAGCATATTGTTCTGTACCATTTTGTTAATTCCTTTGTTAATAAAAATAAATTTAAAATTGCTTTAAAAACTGCACACAAAGCATGAAGTAGGGCTTCTTCAAACTCAGTTAAAAGCTTCCTAAGAATGGTCAAAATTGTTCTAAAGATTAATCCACAAAATCAAAGCCCAGTACAAACAAAGCCATTGATTACAGGAAGCCTGTTTGAGAATACACTACAGTCAAGCCAAAGTTCATGAACCAGCTGAAGATCTTTCTTCTTACTAGTGAGACATTGGAAACAGATGCCTTTGAAAGTCCCTTCCAACTGAAATCACTCTGATTCTATGCTACCCTAAACTTACCAACTGTCTTTAAGTTTCAGGAGAGAAGTGACATGCCTAGGTGAACGCTTTATGCCTCAGCTTGACTCAAATGCCCATGTTACTGAAGAAAGAGCACTGATTGTCAATGTACTGCATGTGCATTGCTTAGTGGGCCAAAACCCACAGCACAGACACAGAAAAGCAGCAGCTCCATTCAGTTTTATACCAAGGGGTGTGTGCATTTTTTGTATTGATGTGTGTGAATATACCCTGACAGAGATGTAAAAAGTAAGTTTAGTACAGAACACAGAAGCCCAGTTACAGCCTCCATCCACATCTTAATTGTTACCACATGTAAGACACATCCTTAAATGACCATTTGTCTTTACAGACTTTAATTTATACCAGCCCATCTTCCTAAAAGGCTGAGCAGTGCTCAATGAACTGTTTTTCAGTCTACTTTAATTATAAACTTCTAGTTGGAATATTTTTCCTTCCTGTTAAAACTACTCAAATCCTGCACTGAAAACAGAAATATGAAATTCTCTTTTGCCATTTTATGAGACTCTACTATAACTCAGAATTTTTCAATATGAATTAATTTACCTGGGGCCCCGTCAAAAACAATAAGATAACCTATCAGAGTTAAGACTTTTCATTAAGTGTCTAGTACACCAGCATTTTGTAAAGTTTTCTGTGGTCAATTAAAATATTCAATTGCCTTTACATGGAGACCTCAGTATCCTCTTCATTCAGCTAGGCTACTCAACTTCAAGGCAAGTTCTCAGAAATTAAGAAATTCTAATTACTGGTCTGTAGAAAACATGCAATGGGATTTTTTAATTACCCCAGAAAAATTCATTAACTGGACAGGGACAAACCCACAACTCTAGCATTCAGGTGACCAAGAGATATAAATTTATTTTTCCTACAATTGCTTTTTACAGACAGGAAACAACAGTAAAAAGACTTCCAGCACATATAAGCAATAGTTAAAAATTCACACTATCAAACCCTAGTATTTTATTTAACTCATCTACAGCTGTTTTGAGAGTGATTAATCTTGATTTAAAAACTCTCAATTGTAGTCAAGCTTTAACTTCATTTGCAAATTCTTCCAGTAGAAGCACCATAAACTCCCCAAATGGTGGAATTATTCAGCAGGTTGGTAGTCTAGTCCACAATGACTGGGAAGTTCATCAAGCACTGCACTTCACTCACTGACATACAGGAATCACGAAGACGTAGGTGTTTCTTGCACCTGGTAACATTCACTACAGGTGTATCTACTTTTAAAGCCTCAGGCCAAGCTCCAGCTCTACTTAATGCTGTTTTATGATGAACAAAGTTCAGGTTTTCTTCCTGTACCACAAGATTATAGGCTTGTTTCAAATTAGAGAGTCATACAGCAACTTGATGAGAGAATGATACTCGAAAATGTCCTGCTGAGTAAGTCCAAATCACAGCCTTCTGGTTTAAGTTTTGGCACACGGACAAAGGTCCAGGTGCAAGTTTACAACAGGCAGAACCACTCTATCAGAGAAGAGGCATCCATCCAGATATCTTTGTACACACTGTATACATGTGCTTTCAACATACTTCAACTACAAGCAAAATGTCATCACTCCACCAGGAGCTTCCCAGTTTGAGTAATGAACCAATCAATTATTTCATTCTAATCCCCAAGTCTGTGATTGTTTCCCAGGTTTATAATATGAACTATGCTCTGCACCAGCTACATTGTATTAACTCCTCATTTCCCTTTGCTTTTCTTACAGTGAACACAGATTGCTTCCAAGAAACAGCTGTATTGTTATAAGAAAAGTCACACTATACCATGCCCACTGCAAGACAAATGGGGCAGCTTTAGTAAGTACTTGTCAATTTTATTGATGAGTTATCTAATGGCATACACTCATCTGGACCCAATGAAGTAGCACCATGACATGTAGAAACAAGTTATATGTCATGAAGCAATAGAGATTATGACAGAAAAAAATAAGGCAGGAGAGCTCTTTATCGTTACCATCAAAGGCAGCAATCGAGAACTAAAAGTAAATCAAATCAAATTGAAACAGAATACACAAAAAGGGAGAAAATAGCTTTGTATGCAACCAGGTTTGGCCTTCCATAAGCATTAAAGCTATGGAAAAATACCCATGATTTTTTAAGATTCACAGAGACGTGAACTGCTTTCATATTTACAATATGCACTACACTCACTGATTCATTTTAAAGGAAGCTGCTTTGCTGCAACTTGTTGCATAATTAAATAGGATGAGAAAAACAGGAAGCTGTACTAAACTACACACGGGTTCAGCAAATAGAGCAGGCTTTGCTGAAGTAAAGCAACACCATTACAGCTGTTTTAACCGCAGAAAAAAATACTTTTGAAAAATCTGCCTGAGATATGGTGGAAAAAAGCAAGCAAGGAAGCATATGGAGCACTTCAAATGAAATGGGGAGACAGGGAAGGGCAGGAAGCGAATCTGAGGGTTTAAGTCAGCAGCAAAGAGCTTCATTAAACCTGCAAAGTGTCAGCAAAGAAAAAATGGTATTTCTTCTCATGTTTTCTCTGCCAGTTTAAACAAGGTCTCCTTCCAAGCACTTCCTGTGAAAGCTTGGCAACAAAACTGCCACCAGAGGATTATAAACATTTTTGAAAAGGAGGATTTAGAGAGAACTAGCATCTCTTTCTTTATAACTGTACTAGCAAGCAGACAATATTTGGGCACTTGGGCTTTTGCAGGTGACCCTAGCCCAAAAAATTTTACTTCTCTGTATGCTTGAATCACAACACCTAAGGAACACCACCATTTTCTCCAAATCTGTGAGTTGACAGTTCTAGTGTCACAACACAGAAAAATACTTTAAGTAAGTCTTTACATCAAAGGGTCTCTATAGGCTTCTTTCATTCCTTCCTGAAAGAGGCTAGAGGTGGGGGAAGAAAAACCACAGCCAACCAAATGGGCAACAAAAAATAACCCCACCACAAAACATCCCCTAAAAACAATACCATTTTAAGTGCTGCAGCCATGACAATATGCTAGAAAACTAATATATATATACATCCATCTGCCTTGCAAAAGAATCAAAATTTTATTGTTTTGCCCAAGTAGCTTTTCCCAAATCAAATCATAACAGCTTAATTACGGCAAACTCTCACATGAAGAGCAATTTGCAAAATAAATCAAAGCATCATTTACGAGATTTGGAAAATGTAGTGTGAAAGACCAGTTCTGTAAAAACAAACAGCTCTGTCAAAATATTTAAGGCAAGTTCATTCAACTTTCTCTTTCAAGTTAGTTATAACTTATTGTCTGCTATAAGCTCTTTGTTTTAATACATTTCAACTTCATGACTAACACAGATAATATAAATACTTTTCTAAGATAAGATATTGGATTGGACAACAGACATAGTCAAGATATCCCATTTGCATTGTTATGGCATCATCACTCTCCATTTAACAATTCCCTCCATAATTTTGGCACTTCATGAGCGAAGGAAAATACAAAGCCAAAATACAAACAACTTCATCTGTTTATCTTAGATTTAAGCCACCTCCTTAAAAATTCTTAGTTAAAAGTCATACATTCCCACTGATTTCCCAAACACCATCACCACTGTATATTGCATTATTAAAAACAGAGAGGGACCATCATGGTCATGCCTACTTACAACGTGGCACAGCCTGGCACAATTTGCACACTGTTATACTCATCCTGGCATTGCTCAAATTTATTAAAATTCAACAGTTTCATAAACTGACAGCAAACAGTTTTTGAGGGCTGTAAATAGGCACTCCGTCATCACTGAACAAAAACATCCCAAGTTTGTTTTAACATCACCATTACATTTTTCTAACAGCTGTCTTCATTTTCTTGCTACACACTGCACAGAACAGCTCAACTACTTTCACTGTGTGGTACTTTCAAGACTGTGACACTGACAAGTAGAAATATTTATTAAAATGGTTTTGTTTGTTTTGCATGAGATCACATTCATGTACTTTGATTGCCATGTTTTTTATGTCACCAGCTTTGACTTCTGTAAGGTCTAGGACACAGTCACACACAACATCCTTGTCACTCATTAGAGAGACACAGGTTTGATGGATGAATTATTTGATGGACAAGGAATTGGCTCAATGACCACATCCAAAGAGCTTGAATCAAAGGCTCAACTTCCTGCGCCTGGGTCCAGGCAATTCCCTATATCAGAAGGCTGGGGGATGACAGAGAAGCAGTGGGAAGAAGACCTTGAGGATTCTGGTTGCCAAAAAAAAAAAAAAATAAAAAAAAATCAGACATGAGCCAGCAATGTGCAGTTGCCAGATGTACCCTTAGTTGCACAAAGAAAAGCGTGACCAGCAGTTTGAAGGAGGTGATGCTCCCCCTCTACTCTGCCTGGAGTGCTGTGTCCAGCTCTGGGGTTCCCAGTACAAGAAGGGCATGGACCTGCTGGAGCGAGTCCAGAAGAGGGTCACAAAGATGATCGGAGGGCTGGAGCGCCTCTCCTGTGAAAGCAAACTGAGGGCACTGGAGTTGCTAAATCTGGAAAAAAGAAAGCGAAACTTTACAGCATCTTCCAATACCTTAAGGAGGATACAAGACAGCTGGAAAGAGACTTTTAATAGGAGCACATAGTGATAAGACAAGGGGGAATGGCTTCAAACTGAAATGTAGGTTTCAATTAGCCATTAGGAAAAAAAAAATCCCCATATTTAAATCCTAGTTTGGTCTTATAATAAGACACAACTCTCCCAACAAACAAAACCTGCTATATTTTATTCTTTCCTGCCTCCCCTGACTCTAGTAAGTTTTTCTGAAGCACTACAACCAAGATTAAGTTTTATATTAAGAACACTTCTTCAGTTGTATTTCTCTCTTCAGTCCAAAATTCTTGCTTTGAGAATTAAAAGAAAAGATAGTTTACTTGAAAAGTGAAATATATTCCAAGAAGAAAGGAAATTAGGGTAATAAATTCAAGGTGGGAGCTCTAGAATTTAAAATTCAAATCACCTTCATACAAAGAATGGTTAATAGTAAAAATTAATCCAGCAGAGACATAGTTAAGCTGTAATATAGTTGTAATTTTACAGAATAAATTAGCTGACTTTCTAGAAGTACAGATTGATAATTTAAAACTAATTATATAATTTTCCAACATCCAATAACTATTCAAACTATTCCTAAAAATCATACAAAGCTTCTATTATGATAAGCTTTTTCAACCACACTTTTGCAGAAGTGCGAGTCGTATCCCATTTCCTCTATTAAAGCAGTTTTTCCCTAAAGGAAAAGAAAATTATCAATTTTACACCAATTTTTTTTAGGTTTAAATGTGCTGTTTTTCCAAGAATACGCTCACTGTAAACTTCTACCTGAAAACACAAAAACACATTCATAAAACTAAACAACCACTTTACTCTGCCTCCTTATGTCCTAAAAGATTAAATCAGGCAGTCCAAACAATTTTAAGAAGCCTACTTCTACAGTCAAGTGGAGTTTTGAATGTCTCTGAGGACAAGAGGTTTCACATTCTCTCTGAGCACTTGTTCACCAGACTCATGCTTCAAAACAAACAAGCCCCCAAAGCAATAATAATAAAGAACCACAAATAAACCCCCTCAAAACTAATCAGAATTTCTGCTATATCAGTTTCCTCCCCTTACATATACTACATACTTGGAGAAATCAATATGACCTTCCCTTAGTCTCTTGTCTAAGGTTGAAGAAGTCTGGTTTTAGTTTTCCCTCATTAAGTAATGTGCTCTAGGCCCTTAATCATCTCGGGGATCCTCACCTGGACTTGTGGCAGTCTATAATTTCTTTCATGTATTTGTGGACCTCAAACATAGTACTTAGGATGTGGTCTCAGTTGCTGACAGAGGGGAAGAACCACTACTTTCTGGCTGCTGGCTGCACTTTTACTGACACAGCCCAGTATGTGGCTGGCCTTTGTCACTGTGAACCCACACTCAACAACTCATCCACCTGAGTCCAAGGTTCTTCCCTAGAAAACTGTCTTCTGGCCAGCCTGTACTGCTGCACATGGCAACTCCATCCATTCCTGGGGCAGGATTTCATATTTCTCTTCAAAGAGTCACACAAGGCTCCTCTTGTATCAGGCAACTTTACCAGGTCCCACTGTAGGGTAACTGCTGACAACTTGGTATTGTCCAAATAAACTTGATGAGATCACACTCAAATCCACCAGCCACACAATTAAAATAGTTCTAATCCCAAAACCGAACCTGGAAGGCAACCTGCTCCCAGCTGGACTTTGCTTCACTGATCCCCACCCTCTGGGCTTGGCAACCCAGTCCATGTCCCAGCCACCCTGCAGATCCCTTACCTGGTCCATCTCACACAGAAAGCTCCCAGAGCATACCATGTCTAAGGTCTGACAGTCCTACAGACTGCTGCTTAGTAGGAAGTTACCTCCAGCACCATACTGATTTTTACCTCTTAACCAAGAGAAAAATAAAAAATTAAAAGACTCTACTGGCATTGTAAATTTCTATTTTTGCATCAGAAAGAGTTTTATATTTCTTCTGTTAAGAAACACAACAAGAAGGCTAAAACAAGAAAGGTCAAGATAGAGGTGGCTATTTAAAAGAAAGAAAAAGCATACACTTTCCAACCTAACCATAGCACAACTTCAGGCCTTTCCTTTCACCACTAAAAGAGACAAGAAGACCGTGTGCACCCACATGCACATCTATGTGTGTAAAGGGGGAAATGAGATTCTTACAGTATTTTGTTCCTTTTTCACAGGATCACTAAAGGAAAGATTTCCATTATAACCACAATCAAGCCCACTGTACTCCAAAATGTTACTTGTCAAAATGCTTATACAAAACCTCAGCATTAGCCCACTGATAGCAATATTTACAACCCGTTATATATAACTATAGATAAATAACACACATCAACACTCTCTCTTTAGAAACATAAAATAACTGTTTGTTGCACTTCTCAGCAGGGAGTAGACTTCCAGCTGCAGTCCCTCAGGAAAGGAAACTCATGCTATTATCTCAGGGGTTTTCCTTTGTACTCACCAATAAACTTTAGACCTCTTGGCCAGTATCAAACAGACCTGGCTGAACAGTCTCTAAGAGAAGCACCAAAATATGCTACTAACTGGACTCTGAAAAGTTTCTCATGAGATATAAAAACACTATTAGTTGAGAGCCCTTTTTTAGAGACATGCTTATATTGCCTACCTTTGCACTTAAAATAATACTGATAATTAGCATTCTAGGCTTGATTCTGTCTAATGGGTTTATTGCAAGGCACTACTCCATTCAAAATGAGATGTTATGATCTTTCTTACAATTATCCTCTGTAAATTTGCTTCACATCTGCTGTTAAAAATTATTAACAGCCATCTTCATTCATATTGTTACAACTCACAAAGGCAGTTATGAAAATTGAGTTTTACTCTTTGTAGTAAGAAAAATACTGGAAATTAAATCAACCAATCATTCACGTGCAGTCCTTCAGCGACACCCTGCTGAAATACAAACATGGCTTTGTGAGTTGTTTCCCCCTCTGTTTTCTTCAAAGTACTTTTTTATTGCTTTTTAACTACGGAAGGTGTCTGCACAGGACTCAAATTTAAACATTAAACTCAACTTTAAGTCATGTCACTTTAAGTGTCTCCCCTCCACTGGGGCCAAGTTCCCATGACTACACGGTACACACTCTGTCAGGGTTTATCTGCACAGCATACTGAACAGAGTGCACCAAAGAGCACTTTCACAGCTTCCTAACTGAGGAGTAAACATGAAGATGCCTGTTGGGAGGTCAAAACACGAAGCAGTACTTCTCAAAAAAACATATGAGGTACAAAATGCACAAAATACTTTCAAATATGCCTAAAATGAATACAAATTCTCAAAAGGCAAAGCTAATTCATCTGCCATGACTGAAGCTTTCAGCTCTCAGTGCTTCTTATTTTTCCTCACATCAGTCACATTTAAGTAAAAGGAGATTGCCTGCTTATTACAGCCAAATGCTTTGACTACTGTCAAATGAAGGGTAAAACTGATTACACACTAAATGAATAAATACGGTAGCATGCAAATATAAAAGCATCCTCAGCTGCATTTTAAATACAAGACACTGCTGTCAACTCCACCTGTATCACTTTTTCATTATTGTGATTGGGAAATCACCCATGTACCCCCACTGTGGCTTCTGTATTTCAGAATTCTTACATACTCATCTTTACATCTCTGTTGCAATTTGTCATTCAACGCAAAAGCAGCAACAATTATCCTGAGTTTTATTAACTACACAAATACTTTCCTGATCTGTTATTTTTAGGATAGTTTGCTATCAAAAGCTTATTTCTTCAAAAACTGAAGATTGCTCATGATCTGTCACATTAAAAAAACAGCTCTGAAGTACAAAGCTCTCTATGATACCATACTGCTTCTAACTGCTATAAGTAATAGTTTACGAGTTAGGAAAAGCTGGGTTTAAGTCTATGTTTTAGTGCTGCTGGAGTTGCCCGAATTCACTTCCTCAAAATAAAAATATATTTTAATTAAAAAATGAAGAAATACAAAGAACAGGATGTTACAATTTGTTTGTTGCAATTACATAGAAGTGATGCTTCAAAATAAATTAAGTGATAGAAATTTTTCTATTATTTATTTCTGTTGACACACATATAAAATAGATCCTACCCATTATCACAGCCCAGGCTAATGAACGAAGTCTGTGCATAATGCCAACAAAAGTTGATTCAGAATGGAAAGGCTCCTGTTCTGGTCCATGGTTTCACCTGCCTCCTTTGATAGAATACTTTGTCACTGGAAAAGGATCCTGTGGTGGAAAAATGTATGGAATCACCACAGAAGATCTGATGTTACAGCAGTTCCAGTGCTATGCAAGTTTCAACAAAATTATAAAGGAGGAAAAATGCTGTCCCTTCACCCTCATGCCAGAAGTCCTTCCTCACAGTAGACTAAGAAATATATGCATAAACTGAGGCCCAAAGGGAAAGCTACATATGGGAAACTGTGAAAATGATTCATACACACCATATTTTGAAAGAAAAATTTCAAAAGGCAAAATAAAAAAAAAAAGTGACAACCCCATACTTTCCCTTTTCCCATCTCTAATCTTAGAGATGTATCCATGACATGAAGAAGAACATGAGAAATCTTCTCCTTTCAAGCTATGTTAGATTATATCAGACTTGCACTGAGAACAACAAAATGTATATGAGGCTGAGCAGGAGCCAGTCATTCTTTTACTGATGTATACGCACACATCTGTTATAGGAACAGCTTAGACTGACAGCTGTGCTCAGGCAGATCAGCACAGTGAGAAAAAAAATTACCAATAATCATTGCACAAATAGTGTTGTGGGTTGTTTTTTTTTTTTTAAAAACCAAAAAAACCAACAAAACATAAAAATTCAAAAAAACAAAAAAACAAAACAAAAAAAACAACAAACAAAAACCTGAAAGCAAAACAAACGTATCTGCAGCCAACCTAATTGTCAAAAAGCACATTTTGAGTTTTCAGCTTCTCACTCAAGTGTAAAAGAAAGAAAGAAATAACATTAAAGATTTTCAACTATTACAGAAGTACAACAGTAAAACAGGCATTAAACTGTAAAATAACCATCAGACACAACTGAAGCTATTCTTTATTTTATCATCAGCTTCTAGCTGTCGCTTCATATCTACCAGCCTGGCAATAGAGAATTTAAATATTTAAGCTTAACCTCTGTCTCCAGACAGTCCTGTACAACATCTGCTACTTCAGGAGAAAGACTCAGAACTGCCTGGTCATGATAACTGAGCCCTCCCTTGAGTGCAAAGATGTTCTTTCAGCTGGAGCTGGGACACAGCAGAATGATAATCAAGACAGTCTTGTGGTGATCCCACATGTTCACTACTTATTCTCAGAACAGATGTCATCATTCTCTAAAAATTCCAAATTGCTCACAAAGTAATATTAACTCAATGATTAAAATCAACTTTTCAAAATCTATTTGAGTAATACAAATCATGGAGCTTCTGTGGATATGAAAGCATGTCTAGTCAGAACAAAGCACAGGCTGTGTTTTAAGAGACTGTATCAGTAATCTGTCTGTATTTACCATTTAGGCTTTTTTCTTTAAAATAGGAATTAACCACCCATTTACATATGCAATAATTCCCTCTTCATGTGCTCATTATAAATTCCTATAAAGGTTTGGATCAGAAGAGACCTTGAAGAGCATCAAGTTCTACCTCCTGCCATGGCAACCTTCCACTAGACCACGTTGCTCAAGGTCCCATCCACCTGGCCTTGAAGACTTTGAGGGATGGGGCACCCACAGCTTCTGTGGGCAGCCTGTTCCAGTGTCTCACCACTCTCACAGTAAAGAATTTCTTCCCTATATCTAATTCAGTTTAAAGCCATTCCCCCTTGTCCTGACACTCCATGTAAAACATCCCTCTTCAAATCTCTTGCAACCACCTTTAGGTCCTGGCAGGCTGCTCTAAGGTTTCTCCAGAGTCTTCTCTTCCAAAAGCTGAACTCCAACCCTCCCAGCCTTTCTGAAGAGGAAAGGTGTTGCATTTTAACTTGACCTATAGCACAGTATAATGGTTGTTTCTCCCTCTACAAGTTTGAGAAAAAGCCCTATTATTTTAGCAACAGAATGAACTTTTAAAATGTGTATTGACTTGAGGCAATCACATAATACTCCTGCTTTAAAAAAATATAATAAAACAATCTTGCAGTTTTTGGGAATTACTGTTAAAGATGCCTAAGCCTAGCGAGGAAAATGGCAGGGTCTTTTTTTTTAAATCTGGTGTGACTGGATGACAAAAATCTAAATTTGGTCTCTTAAAACGAAAAAACCTTGCAAATCTTCCTAAGTTTCAGTGATTTCAAACAATGTAGCATGACATTTTCCTATCAATAAAGTGCTATAGAGTTCCATGTTCTTACTACTGTCTTTGCTAATATTACCACAGATTCAAATAAAGTTTGGGTGGAGGATGCTTTTCTGTTTTGTCTTTTGTTTTTTTTTTTAAACAATTTGAGAACAGAGAAGTCTTTTGGAGGAGCACTACTATGGTTCTCATTTTGTGAGGTAGGCCTTTGTGTTTTGTTGGGCCTTCCACTGAAAACCTACTGAATGCAAACTATCAGAGTTAGTAAAAATGTCTGCTCTGATTTTTCAACTGAAACTTGTTCCAAAATTGCATCTAACTGAATCCAGAATCTCCTCTGAAAATGATTTTCATTATAATAGGAAAAGAGTCCTAACTGGAGATAATATGTAGCAATCACCCAGCTGAACAGACTGCCCTTCTACTGATGGACAAGCAAGCGAGAAAATCAGCGAGTGAGTTCATCATCTCCTGTTATTTCAGAAAACTCATTAGTTGTGATGCAGGAACAGTAAGTCCACAATTTTTTATTAACTTCAGGGAACTAGGTAAAGGCACCCACACAAAACCATTTCTTTTTCATCACATTCTTCATGAAAGTGTGTTTCTGATGTAGACACTGATCTGAGCTACAGAGGAGCTGGGGCAGAGAGCTAACTTCCATTAAATCTGTTTAATTTCCCTTCCATTTCTATTCAGAAAATAGTTCCAGTTTGCAACCATACTTAGGATAAAGAAAATAATCAGTTAATCCACAAACTAGCTTATAGTCACCAAGGTAGGTGCAGATTGTGCTGAATTAAATCAACTGTAAAATAATGACCTGAGATACTTCAGGCAGCAGCGCCATAACAGCACAGAGCCTGACACTGCCTGCAAAAGCTCAGAGAGCTCCAATCCAGATGCAACATCCAGCTAAAAACCAAACAGCTGCAAGGATGGAATGACCCCCTTTGCCTTAACACAGCAGGCTCAACACTGAAGTTCAGGAGCTGCTTGAGGAGTTCTTAGGTTATCCACGACACATCAACAGCAGCAGAAGCTACAGAACACCCACTTCAACCATTCATTTTCAATCCCGTGTTTCACAGGACTCACTGCTTTAGGCAAGTAGGTATACAGAAACCAATCCAGCTTGAAAGCAGAAGCAGCAAAACTCTGTCTTCACTGTAATTGTAGCTTGCATACACAAAGACTCCAAAGGAGCGTTTTGCTAGCCACATCCTGACTGTCTGCATTTCCCCATGCAAATTAATAACTATAAATTTGAGAGTTGCAGATTTTTTGCTTGTTTAAATCTTGTTTCCCACCAAATAAAGCTTTTTTGTATTTACAGATAGTGAAAAAAATATGCAAAACAAGTCGAGTTTAAACTGCCATCAGTTTAAATAGGGCACATATAACAGTTATACAAACAAAAGAAATTCAAAGAAGAGCAACAGAAGCACCCACCATTCTTTATCCCTCTGATTTACTGCTGTCAAATCTGACATAAAAACTTCTTAAATACACACAGTCCACACAAACAGTTCAGAACACTGTGTATTTATCTTCTATATTTTGTTTCTCTTTGGATGGGCATTATCACATTCAGCCCGAATTTATGTATCTCCTAAACCATGGAAGCATTACACTGTATTCTTACCCTAGAAGTAAGTCACCAGTAATGACAAAAAATATATTTTTACTTAACCCTATGCATGCTGTCAACTGCACTAACAAGCATATCAATGGTTGTACCTATTCCACACAGCAAAGACCAGGGGGCAGCAATTCTGTCAAACACTAACATAACAGGTTGATTTTTGACAAATCTATCAGTGGCCATGACTTAGTTACAAGAGAAAAGAAAAACCAAACCAGTTGCAGTTATGGAAAAGTTACCGATGTTAATCTAGTTCACATAATAAAAATAAAAAACATAATTTTAAATGTGAACTTACAATCACTGTAGTCAATAGCACTGTTCCAATTTTAAACAGAGACAGTTCTTCTATTAAAACTTTAGCTGACCGGAATCCTGTGGGATTATATTTCCATACCCAAGACTATCAGGCAAACACCATAATTTAATAATTAATACGCTTTCATTGCATACCAAATGTTTTGCTCATGCCAACACATTCAGCAGAATAAAAGACTCTTAAATCCATCTCCTAGAAACGCACTGGCTCCTGAAGAATCGACGAATACTTGATGAACTAAGTGTATAATACAAAACAACAACTAACTGCAACCTATGCAACAATAGCAAAAATCTGTCTTCTTTCCCCATCATTATGCTTGTACTTTCAAGCAAGCACAGAGCAAGAGAAGAGCTACACACTGTCTTGTTTTAGTCATTTGGAAGACATTTCCTCATAACCACTGACCTAGTCCATAGGAAATCACTCTGAAATCTCAAATAGGAAGCAGTGGACTCATATTCCTTGGAAAACAGCTCTGGAAGTTTACTCATTTTCACGGTCCTATTTCTTGACAGCAGAGCAGGGTGAACATTTAAATGATGCTCATAACAAGCATGAAAAAAACCCAGCACTGAGGCTTCAAGGTTGAAGTGCTGAGACTGTATAACCTCTTCTGCTGCATTATTATGCTCTTCTCCTTCCACCAATTCTGTTTTCTTATTATTTCCCTCACTCCACATTCACCTCTTCATCCTTACCTCATTTTTTAAACCAAGTCTCCCTTGGCAGATTTCTGCAGTCAGAGTTCTGAGCTTACTTGATGTAACGAGTGGCTGGGGAAAACCTCTACTAACGCTCCCAAACAAAACTCACCCTTCAACTTCCCTCTAAAAATCCCAACATTCACCCATTTTTTTCTGACAACACTGAAAACACAGAGAAGTACCACAGCAACATTTAAGTTCGCTGCTTTACGCACTAATCCTTGAGACGCCAGGGCAGGAAAGCTTTCTGTAACTAGCTCAACACAAGGGCAAAGTCCCACAATTAAAAGACCAGATTACACGCATACCAACGCCTCTGGCTCCTGTGGATTTG
>VRYO01001463.1:8144223-8161608 GCA_009812075.1 Sialia sialis | reverse complement strand
TCCTCCTCCGGGCAGGAGGTGAAGGGGGAGAGGCCCCCGCACGGCGCCCCTCGCACGGCCCCGCCGGTGGGGAGCGCTCCCGCAGCCGCCTCCGAGCAGCCCAGCCCGGCCCCGCCGCGGCGCTGCGGGGAGGGCGGCGGGAGGGGAGCGGCGACTGCGCCGGGCTCAGCCCCTTTCCCCACCCGCGCCGACCCCCCCACGCCCCCCAGCCAGCGCTGCTCCCGCCCGCGCCGAGCACTGACTTGTGCGGGCTCGGGCTGCGCCCCCCGGGCGGGGGAGGCGGGGCCGGGCCGGGCGCGGCGGGGCCGCGGGGCCGCGCTCTCGGGCACGCGCCGCCGCTACGCGCGACAGGGAGGAAAGGAAACGGTTCCGCGCAGGCGCAGCTCCCCTCCCCCGGCCCCGCGGTTTCTGAGGGGGGGAAGCTGCCACTCTTTCGTTTTCTTATCATAAAAAAGGGCTTTTATGGTGGCAGCTGACAAGGTCGGAGAGTGCTGGGTTGCAGTACTGTTCCTAAGCGGGACAATGCTTTCTGGCAGCGGGGAGGGACCCTGCCCGCCTCGGGCTGCGGGTCCGCACCCGGTCCAGGGAGCCCCCAGGGCGAGTCAGGGTCTATCACTTCTTTTTTCCCTTAAGTCCGTCATAGCCGGTCGGAGCCCCATCCGCCGGCGATGCCCAGCCGAGGATTTGTGCAGCCACAGCTGAGGGAGCCATCCCTCTCGGCAGCCTTGACTGCATAGGTTTTACGCTCCTTAGACTTAGTTAATTTTTAAGAAGTCCTGCTATGATTCAGAGAAGCCCATGAAGTTGCTGTTGCCGATTTTGCGTTACTAGTTCTGCTCCTGAGCCTTTCCAGAGCAGAGCTGTGTCAGTGCTGCTATGGCCAGCCCAGCCTGGCCCGGGACTACAGGGCTCTGTGTCTGCTCACAAGCAGTATTTCTGAATAGTTAACATGTCCTTTATCCATTAGTGTATCCTGTAATGATTTTTATCTTCCTTTCTTTTTTTTTCTTTTCTTTTTTTTTTTGGAAGTCCCATATGTTCCTTTCTAAAGAAGGCTCAAGTAATTGTGGTCATATGCTGCATTAGTGTGATTTATGTAGTCATACTGTGTGATTTCCTCCTCGTGTTTGGGATTCTCCCCACAGAAGCTGGGCCATTCAGGAATAGGAAATATTCTCAAATCTGAACAATTGAGAATGAGCATTATTATAGAGCTTTATCCCTTTCAAAGTATTTTGTGTTCTCTGTATAAGTACCTACCATGTTACAATGCAGTTAGGCTTGTACATGGTTTTGTATGTAATTCTAATAAAATGCCTGTGCAACTCAAAAATAGTTGACAATGTCAGGTACAAACTGCAGTGCCTGAGTAAGGATGAAAAGGAGATACCTGATTTGAGTATACCCATAAAAAAAGATTTCTCTGCAGTTCTGTCAGCAAAAATATGACCAATACTCTGAGCAATGGTCCTGCCTGAACATGTGTCTGTGATTTCATCGCTTTAGTAGAAGCCCTCCACATGGCCATGTGATTGCTGCTGCTGCTGCTTCACGTGATCCAGCTTTCTGGCACAAAGGCTCTGAGCTCGTACAGATGATTGTTAAACGTCATGAGACTCTGAAAGGTAGAGTAGGCAAGAGGGGGAGGAAGCCAAGAAAAGAACTGTGTGGGAGTTGCACTGAAAAATGGATTCGGGAAAAAAAAAAATGAAGCACTGAAGAAGCAGCGGGAGTGGTAGGAAGAAAATCAATTGATGATCATGTTCATAAGAGCAGTGGAGGAGGAAGAGAGACCGAGAAGATAAAAATGGCTGGTGGCATCAAAAGCAGTATGGAAAGTAAAGAACTGGCTGGGGGTTTGAGCCAGGGAAGAGGTGTTTTGGCCTAGCCTGCTTGGAAACTGGATGGGTGAGGGATATGGCCCAAGGGCTAAGCAGGGTCTCTGTGGTCATCCCCTGTAATTTCCTGCCGAACATCAATCATGGGCTGTCACACAGCTGTTCCTGGGCCAGACTGGTGGTCTGCAGGTCAGCCACAGTGTTCACATTAAGTAGATTCCTGATCCCTTGCTGGCAGATTTCAAGTGAGAATAAATCCATCACACTGATGGACAAACTGGTTTAATTAATTGGGTACTCTCCTGTTAGTGTTGAATTGTTCTTCTTCAGGCTGAAGTTATTGAGCTTGACCATTAATCTCTGGATTGTAAAATAACCTCGTCTGCTACCCCAAACAAATCCCCCCAGAAGATGCACATACTGCTAAAGACATAATTTTTTTTATACTATTTTGTGAAAATTTAAACTACAGAATTGAAGAGCATGTTCAACTAAGAAAGGGAGTAGACAGGCCAGGGAAACTGTAACAGTGAAGATGACAGCAATGACGGCAGAGCAGAGAGTAAGTGCAGCTGAGCTTTTTCAGCTGAGCTTTTGTGTTTCCTCATCATGAAAATGTCTTCTAAAAAGACATGTTAAATGTATAAAAAATAGAATGAATACAGAAGAATACTGGTAAGTAAAGAGAATGGCATAAGGGCCTAAAAGTGAAAAAAGGAAGATCATAATTGCCTTTTGATCTGTTGTTGACAGTTCTGAAATTGTTTACTCTGTCAGAGAGAATACAGTTCTCTGTTTTGCTGCTTAGAAGCAGCGTTTCCCCTTCCCCTATTCAAATGTTAGAGAAAATAGCCCTATAGGCATGACCTCTTTAGTCTTGGATTATTTTCACTTAAACTCACTGGAAGAAAGATCAGTTAATTAAAGTGATGTTAAATAAAAATAAATTATACAAGCTGTCTGTAAAAATGTGCTAATGTTTAAACTAGTCAAATTATATAAGTATTTCAATAGCATTTAGTGAATTTCAGATTTAACCATGTTTCCTGTTTTGAATTGCGATCAGTATCTGAGATTCAATTCTAAATTTGTAAGATGCAACTCTCTATAAATTGTCACTAACTGAAATCACTGTTTCACTTCACAAATGTCAAAGAATAATCATCAGAGTGTGAAAGTTATATTGCACAGCGTCTGCTGTAACGCTGTCTTAGTCTGTGCTAGATCCTGGGTGAGACTGTACCATGGCCTTTTTCTCATGGAAGGTTTGCCAGTGAAATTATGCTTATCTCACTCTTCTTGGTATTCTGACTTGAAATACATCTTGTCCAGCCTGGACAAGCTAATGCCACTGAGGATCATGCAGCCAGCATTGGAAATCACTTACTCCTTACTGCTGATGCATTGCAGTCAAGGAAGTTGTGCTGTCTTGCCATCCCACCCAGTGATTCAGTCTACAAATCCACTTGATTCCCTGGCTTTTATTGTGATTGCAAACAGAAGAGTTACTTATAGCAAACTGACAATAATTCTGCAGCACTGGTGACGTGCTTAGGGAGAGGCTAAGGAACATAGCAATGACAAACTACCAGTACAGGTGTTATGCAATAAACTGAATAGGAATGATAGTATTTTATAGTGTATAGACAACTTAGATTTAGATTGAAGTCATCAGTTCACTCCCCAGAGCTGCACAGGAGGGAACAGGTGATGATGTTGTCATCATTGTGAACTTTGCAGCATGACCAGTATGTGCCAGAGGTGAAGAGCTACAGGCACTTGCATAGCTCTTCACATCAATGCAACAAACTATTGAAACCACACAGCAATGAGGTAGAGAACAGCAAGATTATCTTTCCACTATAGATAAGGATCCAGATAGATGAGCTTGTGGCCCTGGTGTGTTTGTGGCTGTCTAGCTTTAGTCATGCAAAGTCAGTTCTTCAGGGTATGAACACCTCATCTAGGCTGAAGCTGGTGCTGAATCTCTTGTGGGATGTGATTGTGCTGCCGGCAGAGCGCCTGCCCCAGGACCACCCTGAGGTCACATTTCCCTGCTGCACGGGAAGCAAACCCACAGACACAAACTCAGGTGTGGTTGCTGCTTAGTTTTTGGAAACAAGCTTGACCCAAGCTCCCTGGCTGTGCACCAGTGTGTTGTGTAGCATGCTCAGACAAGCTGCTTCCAGGGGCATTTGCAACCTCTCAGTGTGGCAGTGAAGTGAGTTGTTAGCTGGAGAAGGAAATCGCTGTGCACTGCGCTGGAATGCAGTGACTCCTTTTGATTAGTACAGGTGTAGTCATGGCAGGATCTCACATGTCAATTTCAGGGGGTTTTGAGTCTCAAGTATGAACATGATGATGCTTTTTTGCAAGTACAGATTTACAACTACACTCATTTCTTGACTTGCAAGGTTCCCATCTTGGCTGTGACTGCACATAAAAGTGGCGATTTTATGATAGACAGTAGTGTTTAGTTAAAACTTCAGATACTTATGAAATTGAAATGCACATGCTTTTTTTAGTAAAGTATATAATTGTTCTTTTTATGCTCCTTAGTATCTCCTCAAACATAGAGAGTGTCACCAGCTCAGCAGCAAATAGCAACAGAAGTAGTGGTGTGCTACAATTCATCAGGAAAATATCCTTAGGCGATGTTTCTCTACTATACTGCTGTCCTGAATAAGTTTGTGGTTTTGTGTTAGATTCATCCATTTCAGCTAAACACAGCAGTCAGCTGTACTTCCCATCCTCCTCCTGATCCTAACTCACTTTATGAGATCACTGTGACATCAGACATCCATGGCATTTGATACCTGATAAGGACGATTTGAGGTTCCCTGAGAAAACATCTATATGGTAAATTGCTGTTCCTACATTTTTATAGTTTTATTTTCAGATAACTTCTGAAAAAATTAATGAGAAAAGCTTATATATATTTATGGTCATGAGTACTAGAATATCCACAAGTATTTCTGAATATCAACTCTTCTCATTTGAGCTGGATCCTGGGCTTAGAGGATAAAAGAAGCTTCGAATCAACAAGAATCTCAGCAGGATGAGTTATGCTTTTGGAATATCTCACGTGCTAAAACTCAGTAAACATTTTTTGTTAATGGAACTCTAATGGTTTTGTTTTGCAAAGCAAAACCACCCCATTTATGTAAGGACAAGTAACATCATCACTTTGTACTTCAGCGGGAAATGTTTAGTCAGGAGGTGTTTCACCTCCCGGAGCTGTGTCCTCTCCGAGGACGGTCAGAGGATGACAGCCTTGTACAAAATGTAACAACTACGTATTTGAACCTGCAACACGTTTAATATCACATAAGTGCACGATGTACTCACAGGAAAAGGCAAAGTCTATTTTAAACACTGAAGCCTATATCACGCATTGTGGCTGGTGCTAATTTGCTTGAAGGGAACTTACATGGTAAACTGCAGAGTGTTTCTGCTTGAGAAAGAAGGCTATTGGCTTTTACATTTGCAAACAAACCTTTGAAATTATTGTGTTATTGGAACAGAATAGTCAGGTAACTTTCCAGTAAAAGAAAACTTCTTGCCTATGTCACAATATGAAGAAAACCAAAATCCGTCCAGCAAACATGCTGATTGCAATTCTGTGTTTTTTTAAGGGACAGTATCTGCCAATGTGGTTTATAAACTACATGAGCTGTGTAATAAATTTATGCTGCTGCTGTGACTGTTTTGAATGCAAGAATCAGCTGATTTCAATTTTAATATTGGCATCTCCCAGCATTTGTCTTCATCTGGTATTTAAAATGAGATAGCAAATGTCTCAGAAACTACATGATGTTTTAAAAACCTTTTAGCACTTACAATAGTGGCTTAAACAGAAGGTTCTTTTTGCATACTTTCAATATTAAAATGATAGCTAAAAGAGAGCCCATTGTGTTCTCATTATAAATGACATTTTAGTAGCATTAAGTTCATGTGGTTTTAACACTATGTGGACAAAATGAAATAAGATGAAATCAAAACATGAGAAATATTTTGCTGAATTATATATTTTGCATCTTATTTGCTTGAATGTCCTGGGCAAGTAGCCTGGCTGGATAAGGAAACTCAAATACCTATCTCAAAGGACAGCTGAAAATAATGGCACTGAAAATGAAGTGCAGCATTGAGTTACACAAGATTAAGCTGACTAATCTGCTGATTCAGTTTTGCCTTTGTTTTTTGGTTTTGTCATACAAGATCAAGTGTCAAGCAGACAAACACGCAATGGCATTCCAGGCTCCCAGTAACAACAACAAGCAGTGGGCTCTTCCCCTGCCACCTCTACATTTTCCGAAGAGAAAACAGCAAAATGCTCACCTGCAGCAAGGGACAGTAGGCTCAGGACAGACATGCTCCTTTCCTTGTTACAGGTGTACTGAATTTGGTATTTCTGTTTCGCTGATTTTTTTTTTTTTTGTTAGAGGTACTCTTTTAAGAAACCTTCCTTCAGTTCATAGGAAGTGTAATGATGCATATGAAGGGCCTGGAGGGGAAGCCATACAAGGAGCAGCTGAGGTCATTTGGGCTGTTCAGCCTGGAGAGGAGGAGGAGGCTGAGAGGAGACCTCATTGTGATCTCCAGCATCCTCTCAAGATGAAGAGGAGGGGCAGACACTGATCTCTTCTTTCTGGTGCCCAGAGACATGACCCAACGGAATGGCTGGAACTTGTGTGAGAGGAACTTCAGGTTAGATACTAGGAAAAGGTCTTTTCCCCAGAAGGTGCTTGGGCATTGGAACAGGTTCCTCAGGGGAGTGGTCACAGCCCAAGCCTGACAGAGTTCAAGAAGCATTTGGAGAATGCTCACAGGCACACACTGGGATTCTTGGGGAAGAACAGGAGTTGAAATGAGTGACATTGTGGGTCCCTTCCAACTCAAGATATTTTATGATTCTATGTGTCAGGAGACACAGATTCAAACACAGTTCTTACAACATCTACAGAATATAAAAGCACAGTGGTATATTTTTCTGTATGGACTGGTTTTTGGACCAAAGATAACAAACTCTTACAAGTGCTGATGGATAAGAAAACTGTCAGTGGAGCCACTCACGGGTTTGACATTAACCCTTGCCCAAGTGAAAATATGAGCCTGCTCATTACTCACAGAGATGGTCAGGCAAGAGCTGCTGACCCTGAAAGAGGTGATGTTCCAGCAGTACCCACCATCACTGCATTGATGAGGCTGAGGAGCACCACAAGGAAACCTGGGCATGGTTATTCTGGCATTCCTGACACTGAAGGATTGTTGGGAAGGGCTCTGCAGACATGTTAGCATAAGAGCAGGCTGTGCCAGTGGGAATGCAAAGGGCAAGATGAAGCCAATATGTCATGAAGGGATGCTCTGATTGAAATGAGAGAAGTAAGAGTCCTTCTGAAGAAGGAGCCATAGTAGCTGGATGCCTTTCTTTTTTTTTAATATGAGAAATACCAATGACTAAAATCAGAGCATGATACTGCAGAAATGAACATGTTGCAGGGCAGCTGGCATAGCAGGCTCTCCAAAATAAAAAGAGAATGAAATAAAGCTTCAACCCACATTGCAAACATTTCAATATTTTCTCTTTCCCTCTGGAAACGATATGGCTGTGTCATTACCAGGCACATCTCTGGTTCTGCCAAAGCTGCTAAATGTATGCTGATGGCAACATGCAGCATTTTGCCTGCAGTGAAAATGAAGGCTCAAACCAAAATGAACCAGGGAAGCAGCTGGAGAAGGGAATAAAGGCTCTGTAGACCTGGGATCATGTCCTTGAGCTGCCACTCGTGGCTCTGACATGGCAACTGATCTCTGTGTGCATCATTTCTCTATCTGTGGAATGCAGACAATTACATTTCTTTTTCTTGGTGAAAGCACATTGGGCTTTTTCAGCTGAATACTGCTTTATCAGAACTAAGTATTTTTTAAATAATCATTTTATATATCATATTTTATAATATTTTTAATATAGATTTTATTGTAAGAATTTCAAAGAGTGGCTGTTTGGATAGACAAAAAGGGTTGGCAGGTAAGTTAAAGGGTTTCTTTCTACTAGTTGCTAATGTTGTGAAAATATAAGTCGAAAGATCTGGGTTTGTGAGGGACTTTTCCCTCTATGTTATAGTTTTATTAGCATTACTTTGTGGAAAAAGAGGGACTAAGATCCCCATGATAATAAAGAAGTCATCAGTGCTTTACACAAGCTTTGCTAAGACACAGTTTGCAGACAAGAATGTGTATGGGCCTACTGAGCTGAAATTTCAATGCTGGCTTATGGTGTTGTCTGAATATACTTTATGTCTCATAATTTCCTAAATAGTATCTCATTAGAGAAAGGCTGGAAATAAATCTGCAGATGTTAGATGTTATAAAAAAGGTCCCTGCGACCACTGAACATATTAGCACATCTGTGTTTCCTTTACGTAAGTTACTGTTTTCAAGGATGCATCACTTGGCCATTCTCTAGACTTGAAAGTAGCATAAGAAATTTTCAATTCAGGAGTGATGCATTTTGGGTTTAATTTTGTCTGGATTTATTCTGTTTGTGCATTTTTCTGTTTTATTAAGGAAATCAGAATGTTTAACAATACATAAGATCTGGAATAATTTGAGGCATGTCTCCTTTATGCTCAAGTAAAATTACTCATACTTAAAATTAGTGTTTGAAGGTTTTATTAATGTAGATGTTTGAATGTTGAAGGGTTCTGGTAAAACCAAGGAGGACAGATAACTGTATGGATGTTTTTGGAGGCGAGTCTTTCTGTGTGTACCAAATTTCTGTTGGGCCAGTGTTCACATGGTCCTAAATGAAATTTAGCAGTTCAGAATTTCAGGTCCATCACAGCAGCTCCTTTTGCTGATTACTCATTTGCTTCTACTTTTAACCACTGAATTTGAGCTTGCAGCTTCCTAAGTTAACTGGCGTTCCACTGACTACTGTAGAGGGTGACCATCTGCTCATCTGTTCTGCCTCTGAGGATTTTTTTTTAAAGCAATGCTGATCACAGAAAATTTGAAAGGGCAGCAGGAAAGATGTCAAAAATCTTCAGTTCCCAAAAGTTTTGCGAGAAAGTAAAAATGAACAGGGAAAAAAATTGTTTCTTACCCTTGTGAATAGGAAAGGCTCAGTGTCACCTTGTTCTTTGTCAAGCTAATCAGTGTGGGAGAAAGATCCCTTAAGTGTCCCAGTATGGGAAGAGTTTGAAAGATGGTTTGCACCTCCTCAGGAATTTCAGTCAAGAAACAGATCTGTAGGAAATTTGGTTTCATTGACTTCAGGGATATTAGCACTACTTATTTTCTTGTTGGTGATTGTGTTTTATTTTATTCCTTCAAGGAAATCTAGGAGCAGTAGGACATAAAAATAAAAGTGCCATTTCAAAATCAAATAGGAATGTCCATCTTAATAGCTCTATATTTTTAAAAATATGACTGTTTGACTTCTGAACTTTTGCTTATTTAAGACCTTGTGGACTCGAAAAGGAAAAATATGTGTAGCCACGTGACAAAGCAAATGCGCCAAAGGAGGATTTATTCAGTTTTGAGACGATCAGCAGCAGTGATTCACCCTCTTGGCTGGTCTGGACTGCAATATGGTCAGCTGATTCCCCCAGGGAGGAAGGATGAAAGTCCCACACTGCTCTGTGGTCACACAGGGAGCCGTGACCTGAGCCAGGATAGCTCCAGCCCATGCATCCAGTACAAAGTAAACTTCAGCCTTAACCATCAGTATTGCTGTTGTAGGGGATTCAAGATGGGCAATCCAAATGTAACTTTTAGTGGTTCAGTGAAAGGCAGTGGAAACTTTAAAATAAGAGAACTCACCGTCCAGAGACTGAATAAAAAAAAGCATATTTAGACAATGTGTGCTATTCAGCACTTTACATCATGCAAAGATGAGAATCCCTCCTCTTTTCAAGCCCCCGCACAAATCTTGCCATAGATTTTTCATCTGAGAGATCTGTTTTTTTCAAAGTTAAAACAACATCAGTTACCAGATCTAAATGAGTTGAAAGGAGTTACGATGTCCCTTGTATACCCTGCCCCCCTCATCCAGCTTTGAAATCTATGAAAGCAAAGCAAACTATATAATCAATGTTAGTGTTTGTTACAATGATTGCTCAGGTGGTCAATGCTTTGTGAGGATTTACTGATTTATTGGAATTTTTGATCCTTGAAAGGATCAATAGGTTAGACTTTTTCTGAGGAACACCCATGTAATAAAGTCTGAAGTGGTATTAAGCAGAAAAAAACCTCACTGGCAGATATCAAAATTGATAAAATATCTGGTCTGCTTTTTACTCTTTAAATTAGCTATTTATATTTATGTCTTTTATTTTTCTTACCGATTCCATAGTGAATCTCTTGAAGAAAAACTTGAAAGCCTGGATGCTGAAGATCTCATGTCTCATATGTCACAACCAGAAACCTACCTAGAGGAGGAGAAAAGATCAAGTAAGTAAAATTGACCAAAGCTATTGGACTGACAAAGTTGCTTATTTAAACAGCCAGTTTGAAATGATGTGTGTTAATTCTTCAGTGATGGAAATTTATCTTACATTTTTTGATTGCTGCATTTAATATTGTGAGTTTCACTGTGGTAAACTGATCCATTAGAAATTCCCTGAAAGAGAAAACATTGTTAAAAATTGCTAGAGGAGAGCGTCACTCAGCTGGCTGGGAAAACTCTCTGTCTAAGTCAATGTGGCATCTACTCAGCCAGCCTGCACTGGGTGCAGTGCCAGTAACATTGCCTGCCCAAGTTGTCTGACACTTCAGAAGACCCTGTTTTCTGATATAACTTCAGTCTAACCATTCAAGCTGAAAATTTCAATGTCAGGTGTATGCACCAGACTGATCTCTTTTGGAAGATGGAGATAAGATCTGAAGGATAAAGAGACTGGGAACAAGAAGTGTTCTGACGGGGAGTAATTCTGCATGTAGGGGAGGGCAGGAGGGTGTGGGGAGACAGTCACAGCAGGATGTGGACAAATGGTCTCACTGTTTTTCATCAGGCTTTTCTGCCATTGCATGGCTGTGTGGAAAGGAAGGTGCTAGACATGCTGCAGTCCCCTGAGCAGGTGAGTAGGGCTGGCACCCACCTTTCACTTTGGAACATTCTGGGCTGATCTTCATGTTTGGTCCAAAGGTACAAGCTGGAAAACGATTGGCAGGGGCTTGAGGCCAGATATGGGTGCTGGGAAGGAGAAAGCTACACAGAAGCCATTGCCATGAGACGGTAAAGCAAGGATGCTGGGACAAGCCCCATGAGACAGAGAGATGTGGATTGTGTGAGCTGGCACACGGGAGAGGTGACAAGATCAGAGTCAAACAGAGGGGCCTGGCAGCAGGGGAGTGGGAGAGAGGCCGTCCGCACATTACACCCTTTGATTAACCAGTCTGCCCATTTTCATTCAAGCATGTCACTTTTTTCCTTGATTCCATGAGGAAAAACACAAATCCTTCCCTATGAGTATTTTCTTTAAAACCTTCTGTCTAAGAGAAGCCTTGTTATGCCTGTTGACCTATTTCCCCAGAGACTGCTGTAGTTTGTTTATGGGGTTTGTCCTGTTTGTTTTGTGTTTCCAGCTGTGTCATGTGGGTCTGGAGGTTTTCCAACCCTTAACATTAAAAATAACATAGAATAATCACTGTCTTTAAGACATATGAGATTCAATTAAAAATTGCAACATACAAGTGTTTGGATGGATGTTGGTATCTCTTTTTTCCCTTCTGTTTCTAAGCCTTTAGGATATTTTCAAGTGATGTTGTTCAAGAGCTCTTTCATTATTGAGAGGTTTAGAGATCTTTTTTGCTAGCAGCTTTCAGATTTTCACATGCAATCTGGACAGGATCTAGGATTTTACCGGTATGCCACCTGGCTTGGCAGCACAGGAGAAGTTTATGCTTGTAAGGAGGGGGTGTGCCCTTAGATTTGAAGGGCGGTTTGCAAGAGGAGGAGTATCTGCCTCAAATCAAGAATATTATGCTTGGGTATTGTGTTACATGCAGGAAAAAGTTGTTAGAAGGCAGTCCTGGAGCTGCAGTGTGGTTTTTTGGATTGGAAAAGGCCTCTCCTGGCACACAGCTGTATACCACCACCTTACAACAACCTCATAGCCACTGGCAACCCTGGATGTGACTCAACCCATGATGACATGGGTCTTTAATTTTACAGCATACCTCTTCCTATTAATTATATTATTCATCTCCTTAGGCAAAAAAGAGTCACCATCATCATAGCTCTATGTTATTCAAATCAAAGCAAGAAATAAAAAATATATAATGGCTCATTACTTTCTAAATTGGATGCTGACCTCAGATCTCAGTGGTTTAGAATTATTATATTCCCTTTCCAGGTCTCCTGCTCATTTCGGGGCCTCTTGATGCAAGAGCAATCAGCAAATAAATTAAATATCAAAGAAATAAAAAACCCCATATTTATAAAGAAATGAAGCTGGTGGAAGTTATCATCATTGATTGATGAGAAACAACGAGAAGGAAACATATGGGGCTCTCCTAGAGAGGGGAATGGTGGCCCAGTGATGAAAGTGCTCATATGAGTTCAACACTGACTCAGTGACCTTGGACAGTTTATTAGGGCATCATTCAGATGGCAAATTCCTCAAGACATATGCCCATTAGAGTAATTTATCTGGGTAAAGAGTCTTTTGAGGCTAAATACAGCTTTTCTGAAACCCTTGACCCAATGAATTAGAAATAGAATCTGGGCTGTGTCATGATGGCATTTTGACTCCTCACCCCCCAAAATAAACCAAACTCAATGTTCCCTGGCCATCCTTGGCAATGTGGAGATTAACATTACTAGACTTGTGGAAAATCCTTGTATATGACAGTATGTGAGTGGGAGCAGGGAGTGAATATGAAATGTAAAAGCCCAGAACATATAGAGAACAATGAAAATTGGAGAAATATGATTGCCTTTCACCCAGAAACAACTATACCTGAAAAGAGAGAGTCTAGTGGGGCTTAAGTAAGCAGGGGGCCTAACTAAGAACAGGGTGACATTAATGGCAACTGGGTGACAACACAACACAGTAATAGAATAGCAGATTCTATTAATCTTTAGGTGAGGAAAGCATTTGTTCTTGTGCCTAGTTATAAATACATACAATTATATTGAATTAATTGGTGCAATCTAAGGGCTTGACTAATCCTAATGCTTAACTAATGAGTATAATGACTTGAATCCCTATATTTTTAAGGTTTTAGGACAGGGTAAATGTTGTGGAAAGCTAATGAATTCTCAGGAAGAGAATATAAAAATTGCCAATGTAATTGGTGATAATCAAGAAAGAAAATATGTAGGGATTTTGCAGACAAGAGGAAAATATCAGGAATTTTTTTACACTCTTTAATTACCTGCATTTGATATTGCTTAAATAAACTCTGTGTTATTTCATGCATAAGTAATTTAATGACCTATTTTATCTTGCTTTTTAGAGGACTTTTTTTTCTTTCATAATAGACTATATGACCTGAATAGCAATATAAATCCATATTTTTCATGTCTAACGACTATTTTAGGGCAAATACTAGCCAGCCAATTTTCTCATATGCCTGAACTAGAGTTAGCCTAACTAGAAAATCTCAAACAAGCAAAAGTTAATATTGTTTCTACAGTCACTGATACAACAACAATAGTAGTTGTGCACCACCATGCTGAAAATCAACTCCCTTTATGTCCAAACAATAGCATGAATCACAGAAATCTGACCTTGATGTACAAATGTGATCATGTAGTAATTACAGCTCTTGTGCTTTCTGTATAAACAGACTACTTCATCTGAAAATGCTGTAGCATACTTCTTCATTCTGCAATTTGCAGCTAATGACTGAGCAGAAAGCTTTTATATCCCAAAAAGCATTAAAATAAAGCAGGTAGAAGAATCTTATTTTCCCCAAATGAAAAAAAAAAAAAAAGCTGGTTATTTGAAGAGCAGTGAATCAAGTCATTGTTCTATCTATGTTCTTTTGAAAAGCAGATATTACAAATTTAAAAATGGTCTTGAAAATCACATTTTGCAAAGGTTATTAAAGACACTTTCATGGACAAAATATGGAACTAAATTACTCAGTCCAAGAGGTAACTGACATGTTCTTTAACAACTGTGAGGTTAACAAAACTGTCTTTCATTTTATGCCAAAATCTCCTTATTCTGTTTGTGTCTGTGTTGGTATCATCCAAACAGGATGTGACAAACATATGTTCTTTGGCTTTGCCCTAATCCGTGATTTGGATAACACTGTTAAGATGTGGTCTAACAAACTTCAGGGGAGCAAATCTGAGAATATTTGTCTGTCTTGATATTTGTCTGGAATTGATTTTAGTATGTCCTAAGCAACAGAAGTCCATCCTGACCTCATGAATTAGCTGTATGTGTTTTCAGTACTCCCATAAAAAATATACCATCGAAGTATCAGCACGCTTATTGGCATGGGTTGAATCCTGAAAGAAAATAAAAATGGAAAACTAACTCAGCACAGAGCCCAGGAGTGACCCTGAAGGGCTGAGTGACATCCCCTTGATGAGGGTTTCCAAGAATGTCAGGTTTTAATTTACTCAATCACTACAGTGATGACTTTGGAGAATTCTGATTTCTTAATCAAAACTTTGTTTAGAGCCACAAGTGCTACCAAATTTTGTAAGTAATACATAAGTGGTATAGATTTTTCTTTTCCGCAGGAAAATTTAAATCCTGAAAAAATACCAGGACAGCTTTCTTGAAATAAAATATATTTTCCTTAATTCCATCCAGATTGCCATATAATGCGTAATTTAAAAAGTAATAAATTTCATTACTTTTCTCTGAATCTTTATGAATAATACCTGGAATTAAAAATTCCAGTATTTTGCATTGAATTGATGTTATTAATCCTCATGTCATTACACCAAACTTTTAAATATTGACAAAGTATGAGATTTCTTCTATTCATCTTGAGATAGCCTCGTGTTTGAATATGTGTGGAAAATCAGCTTAAAAATTCAGACCTTTTCTTGCATGGTACTGTTAGAAATAGTAACTGATTGAAAAAGAGCCTAGTTTTAGGAAATGGTTATTACTGTTAGAATGGAAATTAGTTCTCTGTCTCATGTGATATAATTGTCATATAATTATGAAATGATCATGGATGGGCTGTGCAAGTGCTATAGAACAGGGATTTGGAATTTGTGCTGCAAAACATAATTCTAAGACTGAACAGTTTTTTTACTGTATCCCCACCACAGGATTTTATAGCACATTGCCAGAGAGGGCAATAGGGCTTGAGGGTACTTGTTTGGTCATTTTCTGCAGTCTCCTTCAGAGGTGAATTTTCTGTAAGGCTCATATATATGACAAAGATTTGTGTAAGTATTTAGACTGAATGACTTTCTAGTCTTTGAAGCCTGTCTTTTGTTATTTGTCTAAGGGCTTCAGGATGGTGGTATTGTGAGTTAAATCACCTTGTATGCACTTAAAAGTGACCTTTTTATCACTTCTGACTATATCCATCAACTGTTTCTGGGGCTCAGGGAATAATTTTCATTTCATGGAGGCAGCACCTAATCAGAGTGTCTGCTGCCCAGCTTCAGACCTCTGGAGGGCTTTCACTGATCTTGTCAAGGGTATTTTTTTGTATTTGATGACATGGTTGCCATTCACAGCCCAAGATTTTTAGTTACTTATAATCCACTTCTGAAAACTGTGAGTAGCTAATAACACACAAGAGTGCTTCCCACCTTCCCTGTATGCTTAGTCACTGCTTAATTATTTATTCAGTACAAGGTTCATAGCAAAACACCCTGTGCACGGTATATAGATTATACATTAATAATAGAATGTGAATATGACATCAAGCCCTTTTGTCATTGCCTCAAATTGTTTCAATAGCCACTTATTGTGGGCTGAATTCAAGATCAATCATTTGCTGTCTGAGTTTTTAGGAAGGAGTCATTATTAAAATTAGAAAGTAAACCTGGTACATCTGTGCTAAAGATCAAATAGTCTCTGCACAAAATTTGGGTGCATTTGAACATTCCATGTTCTTCCTACAGTAGCTTTTCTACTCTGAGTTGGCAGAACAAGCACCACACCTCCTACTTCCAGCCTTTATCAACTAGTCAGACACTCATGAGGTCATGCATTGTCCTGGTGTTTGAATACCTTACAGAAGTTAATATATTTGATATATATTTATAGGATGGCTACAACAGACTGTAGACAAGACCATCAAGCTCCAGTTTGTGACAACCCCACTTTTCTTGATACAGCTCTGTCCTCACAGTGCCATGTTTTCATTCCTTCCTCTTTGACATGCACCAAGCAGTACCACTCTTCTACTTAACAGTCCTGTGCAAATGTAATTTATTTTGCCTCAGTAATACCTCTAGCTGTTCTGTCCTCAGCAGAATGCAGAACTATCCAAGTGTCTGTAGAGATTTCCCAAAATACAAGGCACATAGAAACCTCAATACAGGCAGAGAAAGATGTTCCTAAGTATTCCCTTCAGGTCTGTTTCTACCCATAGAGTGAGTCATGCCCAGATCCATGAGCAAAGATATTTATGTCTTTGAAAACCTGTCCTGTCTACACAGAAAAATGAGATAAAAGTTAGTAACAGAACAGAACCTTTACAACTTAACCCAAACTCAGTCCATGTAAATGGGATTCTTTACCTCCACTTTTTTGAACTCTGACTCAACTTTAAGACTGTAAAAGTGGGATGTATCTGGCAAAGTGTCTTTGCCTTAGCTGTTCACTCCAGACTCCTTTCATTGTGACTGATGATGTGGTCAACACAGACAACTGAAAGTAGGTGGCATCTCACCTCATCCTACAAAAGTAGAAATTTAAAACAGATAAAGTATATGTCTATAAAATCAGATGAATCATATGTTAAACTGCTTCTTTCATCCTACTGATTAAAAGAGAGAGTAGGGTGCTGATTCCACAGGTGAACACCTACTCCAAAGATGCTAAGGGCACTGCAGCAGGGCCTTCTTATTCCTACCTGAATTGTACCATGGGCAGGTATAAGGCTGTACCTCTAATTTTACAGTAAGGAAGAGACATTAGGAGGAAGAAAAGAAATTTTTAAAAACCCCAACTTTCAATGGAAAACAACACAAAAAAGTTGGTGCACTGCCATGGATGCTGACATATTTTCCAGTGGCAATCTAATGGGCAGTTGTACTGATCTTTTGGAATTTGTTTGATAGAAGTTACACAAAAAACCCACAATAAAATTGTATGTTGTAATGTAAGTTTTATTTTTTTACCTAAACCTGAAAGACAACTTCTTTCTTTCTGTTTCATTTGTATCAGTTTCCTGTTCAACCTCATGTAACACTATTTGGGCTGCCTGTCTTGGTAGCAGCATGAATTTATACCAAGACAGAAGTACGCAAATCATGCAGTTTCAAGTAGGTGGGAAAGCATTAAGACTGAGTGCCTCCAGGCCTTGAGGGTAGTTAAAAATGCAGAATAAATAGCACATTATCGTCTCTAAACAGCTCCTGTTACTTAATAGAATGCTTAATAAAAAA
>VRYO01001463.1:8122322-8143223 GCA_009812075.1 Sialia sialis | reverse complement strand
CTCTGAGCTCTGATGAATTTTAAAATGGTATTACATTCTAGGTTTTAATAGCATAGCCTTTCTCCTCTTCTGGCTCTAGGCAACTGTTGTTAAGTCCATGTTTTACAAAAACTTAAGAAGCACGAGTTAACAAGGCCAAGTCTAAGCCCAGCACTGCAGTTGGGCTGCAGAGAGCAGTGAGAAGGGAGGTGTGTGCATTACCTTCAGCATCGCTCCTGCTGAGGGCCTTTTGATCTGTCCTGCTGTAGGTCTGTTTCACTTTCAGCTCAGCAGATTAATTGAAGGGGAAAGAGTTTTCAGTATCTCTAGAACCATCAGCTTCAATTTATGCAGCTTTGGTTTCCTTCATCTGATATATTAATGAGCTGAGTCTGGATCTTGACAAAACAAGCAACATCTCTGATTAGAAAAACCACCAGCACCAATGGGAAATGTCGGTCCCCATCACTGATTTACAGTTTTAAGTCAGTTTCTTTGGTGAGCAGTTCTTGAAGTGTACATGTTTTGCTGCCTGTGGTTGGAGTCACAAGCAAATCTGGCAGTGAAATACCAAGCTGAGGGTAGACTTAGAGGGTCTGGAGAAAGTCAAAAGCCTGAGTCAGAGCCTATATGTGTCTTTTACATCTGAAGGGCTGGACACTTAAAACTGGGTTTATAGGAAAAGACACAGTGATAAGGAGGCACCTAAACCACCTAACAGGAAACATGAGAGGTGCAGCTGGGCTTTGAGCATAGCTTTAGGGAACTCAGGGATGTCAGTCTTTGTAGCAGACCTGTAATCATGAATCTGGCCCTGAACGTGGGACTGAAGTCAGCCCTCCTTATCTTGTATAAATGCAATGCCCCTGCAATATTTGAGAAGTTTGTGGCATTTTTTAGCAGGAAGGTTCCATGTTCCTTCCCCAGCCCTGCCTGAGTGGGACCAGAATTTCCAGCCAGTGCCTGTTCTCTTCCACAAGCCCCTAAGGTCATTCTGCAAGACCTAGAAATTGTTAATAGTTGCAAAACAATCAAGTTAAATCTTCCTTTGTGAAAAACAAAACCAACACCATAGAGCCATGTGAATATATCTCAGATTTTTTTCCAGGGAACATCTGATCCAATTTAATTCAGTAAGTCCCTTTCCAGTCATTAATCTCTAGCCAAATTTTGTTTTTCATTTTATTGAACATTATGATTTACTGCACAGCTCTCTGTTCATTATTACTTAGAGAAATAGTTTTTCAGATTCTCTTTCTCTTGATCTCCTGATCAGGAAAATACTGTGCAGATGTGAACTGAAATAAGAATATTACTCCTGTAAGAGAGCTCTTCCCCAATGAAATATAGTCTTTGTGAGGGATGTTATGATCTTGCAAATAGTTTATGCTTTTAAGAAAGACTTAACAGCACAAATGAGGCCAGCCTTCCTTAATTGTGTCTACTGTTTGGTGCAAAAACAGTGCTGTAACTCTCACAATTAATATTGCACAGATATCCTGGGAGGGCTTAAAAATGTTGAAATCCCACATATATATCCTTCAGTTGCTGGAAGAACCTGATCTCCCCAGCACATTCCAGAATGAACGTGCTTCCTTTCTGGGAAAAAAAATATCTTTTTTGTTTCTGTCATGCACAAGAAAGGACAAAGCAGAAACATATTTTCTTGTGATAACTACTGTCGAAACCAGAGGGTGTTGTCAGTGTTCACACAGATGCTGCCTGGTCACTGTGGTGTTCCTCCTCCCTTGCATTCCATCTGTGGGAACCAGAGCAAAGCCTGCTGCATTTTGCTTCTGGAGTGGGAGCTGGCTGGTACTGCTCATTTCTGGTGTTCATGACCAGCACACGTCTCCTGCTAAACCTGGTACACTCATATATGCTGCAGATGGCTGGAGGTGCTAAGGAGCAAAAGCACAAACCTGTTCTCTCTGGGCATCCCCATTCCTCTCCCCTCTAATTCCCATTCTGAAGGGAGCTTAGTGTCTTTTCACAAGACTCAAATTTGACTTGTCTTTAACAGCCTGGCCCACTTGATGATTTCTTTTTAGAGCAGGCCTTAAATCTAAAAACAAATGTTCTGTAGCTCAGAGTGGAGTTACATTGTCCTGCACTGGGACACTTGAGAGGAAGCACTGATCTTTTGTCCAGCAAAACCCTTATTATACTAAAATAACAGACCTCACTTTCAAAAGGACATTGAAATAAGCTAGTCCAATTTATCTAATTTATTATGAGATAAAATTCTGAATTCTAGGCCATCATCTTTTGGAAATTACTAATTAAGATTTTACCTTCCATGGCCAGCTTTAGCAAACAGGGTTCTCTCAGAAAATTGCCACTGTACTAGCAGCCAGCACTAATGTGGAAGTAATGCTGATACCAGGACATTACTATCTCCAGGAAACACTTCTTGCATTAACATGTTGGTTTAGTGGCTTGTGATATTGCAAGGAGAGAGAATTTAAGTTCTGGGACAAATAACAACAGGTGTTTTTCACTGAACTGTTACTGCTCCTAAAGCCACATTGGCAGACACAAGTTTGCATGAACACCAAGAGGATTTGGGAACTCTGAAACCTCTTATGGGCAGCCTGGAAGGACAAATGCTGAGGAAGCTTTTCTGCTGGGTTGCAGTGAGCACATCATTACACTCCTGTGGAAATTCTCTTTTTTGCCTCATAGCAGCTGTGGCTTTTCCCTTTGGGAGGAGGTAGTTAGAGGTATCAAACAGTATTTTTTTCTTCTAGCAATCTGCCTGTTTTTGCAAAATGTGTAGGAGCTCTTGAGACCTCTGCCCCTCCATCTGTCTTGGTTGAGGCTGGGTCAAAGTCTTGGGGAGACACATACACACACAATGCAATTGCCTCAGTCTCACTTGTAGACAGGCTGCAGATACTGCAGAGTTCTCAGTGACACAATATTTAAACCCTGTTTAAATAATATGAATTCCTATGATAGAAATTACTTTTTTCCCCCCAGGATGTAAACCACTACATGGATAAGGTTCCGTTAAACAATAAGGTGTCTCAGCACCAGCATCATGGAAAAGTGTTGTCTAAGATTCCTTGTTTTCCTTAGGGTCAGGCTAAACCTGGTCTTATTGATTTGGGTCATGTTCCTCATTGTGCCTCATCTGGTGCAAATCTATGGTGGGAGTTTAGTTGTAAGTCTATCTCTCTTGCTCAAGCTGTAGCTATTGGAGGACTTTGCTTAGGACACTGCTGATGTGACTCACAGGACACAGGCCTATTGCAGATCCTGGACTTGAGAAGGAGATCCATGCGTCAGCTACTTGTGGCTGTTTGGGAAACTAAAGTGTCTTAAAATGGCAGAAGTAGTGTTAGAAATTATCCTTGAGGGAGGGATGTTTCTCACTGCAGAGGAACCTTACAGCCAGGCTGTGCTCTGTGCTCGAAGGCAGTGGAGGGGACAAAGCACAGGAGTTTATGAAATACCCTGTGCAGACATGCATATACCACCCTATAGGGGAAACAGCCTAATTACTGCTCCGAGCTTCCAAGGAACTCTGAGAAGAAAAGCATAAGTCTCAACCATCAAGAGATTTCTGTAATTCAGACTAGGTGTCAGGTAGGCTGTTGTACAGCTCCAGCACAACATGACTTACAATCACCTTTTTATCCTTGCTCCTCTGCTACTGACGCCCTTTAAGTCTAATATTATCAATAGTAAATTTTTTTCCACAGAGCCAAATCCCATTTGTCTAGGTAGTGAGAATAAATACCAGCTGTAGATCATCTTGTATACTAGACTTTTAACCCCATCCTGGTCAATGCAGAAATATGATAGATCATTCTCTACCGCAGCTTCAAAAACACAGAAAAAAAAATGACAAAGTTTAATTTACCTGTGAGATCTGGGATTCTGGCTAAGACCTATCTTACCATTGATTAAATCTGGAATCAGATTCATTTAGGGCACATGTAAGATCAGAATTATACCCTGCTGGTTGATAATAATTCAAAAGCTCTATATTTACTGTAGAATTATGGTACCCGTTAGTTTCAAATGCCTTAATTATTTTAAAATATCTTCAGAAATTATTCTACCAAGGTAGACATCCTCTCTGTTCATGAATATAGATAACTACTGAATTGTAGGAATTTCTGATCCTGACAAGCTTTGCTAAGTACTCAGCTACTAATTATGAACAGGAATAAAAGGACACCTGCTGAAATAATTATTAAAGGATGTGCAATTACAACCTGCCTCTTATCAGATGGATGGAGCCAGTATCCTACATCAGCAGAGAATGCAGTCTTACACATTTTATGAGAAATATGCTGTTATGTAAATAATTACATCAGTAGGCATATTAATTTATGTGAATATTGAACTGCTTGGATTTTAATGCAGAAGGAAAGTAGCAATATAGTTCCATGCTAAATTGGATAAATAAAGAACTGGAGTTACATGGTGGTGGCATAGATCTTATTTATTCACAAATAAATCTTGAATATTTCCACAAAATTGAGTTTGTAGCACTACTATAAATCAGGTAGGAAACTAGGATTGTACCTTCACTGTTAGTACTGATTTAATAACTGTAAGTTCAGGACAAAATTCCTTCCATTCCTTCCTACTCATTTATGTCTAACAATCTCTTGTACCTATAAGAGCCTTTTTTAAACTGATGCCTAATATGCACATTAGTTTTATAGGAAGAAGCCTACAAAGCATGTTGCAAATATCTGCAGAAGAAGTGCATCCCAAGCATGAGCTCTTAAAGTTCAGAAAATCCTCCAGATGAGATCCTGGAACGCTGGGGCCATTATCTGTGGAAATACTGCCACATGTCCTCCCTGTTCAACTCTTGCACCTTTCACGTGTCAGCCACTGCTGGAGACAAGATCCTGAAGTGTTGGCTTGCATGGTTTTATGTTCCTGTGTAGAATCATAGCACTGTGCTAAGGGCTTGGTGTTGGGCTGAATCCAGATACTGCAAGGCTTGTCCTAGTGCCTCTCTGGCTGGCAGGTCTGGCCAGGACAAAATTGCTCTCTATGCACTTGGCCAGCTGCTATAAAAAGGACATGAAGGAGACATCTCCCTCTCCTTGCCCCAGTAGTTCTGAGGAGCACATCAACTGTGTGCTCTTCATTTCCCATGTACATGCTCCCTTCTGGCTGCTGCAGGGATGAACAAAAGGAAAGTGGGAGCTAGCCATGCTGTTCCTGCTGCTGGTCTGGGTAGTGCCATGCAGTGACTTGCCCACAGTTATATTATAATTCAGAGACAGAAGGTGACAATCCCAGAGGTGTTGTTCAGCCACTAACTAAGATCTGATTTATTTTCTCCCCAGACTGGAGAACAGATATGGGGGCATGTGTGGGGTTGCAGGTCCTCCCAGGACCTGGGGGCACAGCTCAGTTTCTAATTGGAATCGAATCCCATCCCTGTGCCACCAAGCTACAGCTTCTGTCACTGTAGCCATGAGAGAAGACTTGGCAAGGCCTTATTTATCCTTTCTCCATATGAGTTTAACTTTTCAACCTTAAGGCCACATTCCAAAAGCCATTTGCTTTCCTAGATCAGGTGCCATTCTGGCAATTGTACAGATAGAGTATTTTTACCTGCTGAATTACAAGTGAGGCTTGTAGTTGGTTGAAGAAGATTAGTTGCACTTGTTATTTTTCACAATGAACACTTACGAGCATGTATATGTGTAGCCAAGGAGAAACTCTCCTAACCATGGACTGAGGGTGCACTGTATCAGCTGGCAATTAAAAGCTCACAAACTACTTGCAGAATGTCTCACAGACATCTTCTCCCATGGGGAAATGTTGCAATCTTCTGTTTTATTGGCTTCTTTAAGCCCCAGACTCTTTAAAACTGGATGTGAACAGAGCCCTGCAGCTCTGGATAACAAGTGTTGAGGCACCCTGCAGGTGTTGGGGTCTTTATCCCTGAAGCACGACTGCTCATCTTATTTGCACACCTCCTTTCTCCAGTCTTCCCTCCCTGTCCAACAAATTCAGGTTTGAGGGCTGGAAGAGTTCTAATGAGGCATTTTACCACCCCAAACAGAGTTGTTCCTCCCCATGCCCCGCAGAGCCTGGCTGTCCAGTCCCACACTACCTGGCTCACCCCCTCCCCCAGGGATTATGCAACAGTCTGAGGCACTCCCAGCTTCACAGCAAAGCATCTCCAATTTCTTTGTTATTTTTTCTCTGTCTTTATTTATGAAAATGGTATGCCAAAACACTGTCCCCCTCATCGCCACCCCTTTTCTCCCTGTTTTGTTTCCCATCGGGTGTTTTACCCTGACACACCAAGTAAAGACACAAAACATGAGATGGGAACATCTGGTGCTGGCTGTAGAGCATTGTCAAGAAGAGAAGTTCCTAGATATAGAGTCAGCTTTTTCCCCCTCTCTTCATGGGACCTTGCTGTGGGATGTTTAGGGCTTCCTGTCGCTGCCCCCAGGGTGGCCAGCAGCCTCCAGCCGGGACTTCGCTCTCTCCAACACAATTACAGCAAATGTTTAAAGGCAGTTTCTTTTGAGTGAGCCACATGCTTCAAATTGTTATGTGGTTAACCACTGAGAACAAACCCCCACACAAATACCTAAGGATCAACTTGCTCAAGCCAGGGTGGTAGCAGTGGGGGCAGAAGAGGAGAGGGGAGACTTCCTCATTTTGCTTTTGATGAGAAGAAAATAGAGTTATCTTCTGACTTTCCTCAAGTGCCAGCAGCCGCAGTGTCACAGTGCGTGCTGGGTGATGCCGTTTGCACGTGTGTTTGCTGATGAAAGGAGCCTTGTTCAGCAGCCATAGCCATGCACACCACGGGCCACATCCTCCGCTGGTGTAAATCAGCTCCTCTGGTGAATAGGAACTGAAAATGCAACCCCCCTCTCCCTGCGTCATGTGCAAGTGCCAAGCTGGGGGAAGACTTCCGTGCTTTGACATTGCCGTAGCCCATGTCCCTTAACTCTTATAAAAGCTGAATACTTTTCTGCTGACTCACAGAGACAGATGGATTTTGTTAACTCCAGTTGAGATAGAGGAGGATGCACTAAAAGCATCACTTGGCAGAGCTGAGCCCAGGTTTGGGGTTCAAGGGGGGACTGAGCAAGGAGCTGCACATCCTGCCCTGTTCAGCATGGTGGAGCTTGACTCCTGGGTGCCACATGGGAGGAGTGATGTGTGGTCTGGGCTGAGACCTGCTGTTAATCAGTGTCTGAAATAATGACCCAGGCTGTCAATCCGTCCCCCTCCTCGTGCCCTCTCCAGATCCCTGCAGCTCCCCAAAGTCCAAGAAAAAGAATCGGAGCCAATGGGAATAGAAAAAGAAACACTCCAAAAGAAACACAGAACTCAAATCCCCTTAGTAATTGTATTGCATCTGCTTAAATCTTCTTAAGTTACAGAGGATTTTAGTGAAGTAAATTAACTTCCCCTTGCTTGTGTTTCCTTGTATTTTTGAACACTGTGAAACTGTTGAGGAGAAAATTGTCTTACAAACTCATGGAGAGAGTTTCCAATTGTGACTGGCAGAGCTGTTCATGTTGTGTTCCTATAAGTGGACCTGGATGGAGATAATTATTTTGCCATGGAGACCAACCTTAAGATCCATCTTAACTTTATTTTCATTTCTAAAATGGCAAATTAAGGGCTCACAGTGTGGTTAGAATAGTCTAGAGGGGGAAGATCCAATCCAAATGTAATCTGCTTTCTCAGGTGTGAAACACAATTGAATTCCTTTCTTTTTAAGGAAAACAGCATGAAAAAGAAGGGATACATTTTTTTTGGATGCAAGGGACGTTTTTGGTAAAAGTGGTTTAGTTCCTCTGGTCCATTTATCATCTGAGCAGTGAAACATCACTCTGCTTATGAAGTTAGCTCTGCAGGACTCTGTACCTGTCAAAATTATTTACCCATACTTGCCAACAACAGCAAGAAAGGCAGGAGGACTGGCAGTCGTGATGGTGAGTGAGTTGGACACATGGAGTGAGGGCGCATGAGTTGAACCTCCTCACTGATGCAGAAAAAGAAAATCAGTGAGGGAAAGAACATTAAAGCATGAAGTGTCTAATCTTAGAGAGTTTAATGGTGAAGTTTGTTACAAAATTTCTTCACGGGCAATGGAGCAGGTAAGTCCTGGTGGCCAGTTAGTCCTCATGTTGCTGAAGGTTCAGGAGTAAATACCAGCAGAAGCAGCTACTGGGGGACATTGGCACATGGACATTATTGACCATGGGATTGAAAATATTGCATTTAGACAATTGAATATTAATGTGATAGTAACTTAAGTAAATTAAGGAATTATCAAGGAACTACTGAGTGCTTAGAGTATCATTATATGAAAATAGATTAAAAATTCTCAGTCTAAATCAAACAGAGCCTTAATCCTATGTGAGGGCTATTAGGAAAAAAAAAAAAAAAGAGAGGTGGACGGGCAGAGAATTCAGGTTTATAAAAAGAAACCCGTACACAATGAGCTGAAGGTTGTGCTTCTGCACTTCCTGCTCTGGGTGTGAGCAGAAGAGGAAATACCAAAATACCACCAGAAAAAAGTATTCCCACAGCATTCCCAACCTGGCTGAAACCAGAAAGGTTCTGACACCCCTGCAAAAGGAGGGCAAAAAAATCCCACAGCTGACCCAGTCTCAAGGATCTTGCTTATAGGAAGGCCAACAAAATTTCCAAAGCTAGGAGATTTGGGCAGGCCTAGATGAGTATTTAGATTTCCCCTGACTCCTCATCTGTATTTTCTGCAGTTCATGGATCACTGATGACATTTGACTCTTCTGCCAGCTTTGAGAGGAGCATATTTCTGATACAGCCAGTTTGATCACACCCACAGACCATCAATTTGCATGGTAGCTGCAAGGCAGGGCACAGTCCAGTCTAACTCAGGTGAGGGGCTCCTTGGCCCCCCCAACCTTTATTTTTTGACAGTCAACCCACTAGAATGAGAGTACATCCGACATACACAGCAAGAACGGACCTTTCAATGCATAAAATGCCACCAGTTTCAGTGTTGCCCCATGTCAATAATTAAAACTGAATTCATGGAGATTCCCAGGCAGACATTAGTTTGGTCTGGCTCCTCCAAAACACATTCCACTTTTAGAAAAGAGAGCCTTAAAGATGAACAGCAGGATCATGTTCAAAGGGTTGTACAGATAGCTGGCAGACCAGGCAGTTAGTTAAAAACCTCAAATCTGAAGGCTTTGCAGAAAAAATGTCTTTTTTCCTTTATCGGTATGAGAAGAAAAGTATTCTGTCCTACTAACCCCCTCAAATTTAAATATCAAAGTCTCTTCTCTGACATACAGTGCTGTACACTAGAATTCAGGACTTGTTCAATAGTCTAAGAAAATCAGTAAAATTACTATAAAAAAAGTAAATTACTATAAAAAGCTGGTTTTCCTATAGATGTTTCCCTACATCTAAGCAATTCCTGAAACAAGTTTTTCCCCTACCATTAGAAAATCAAATCTCTGGACTGGTTCCAATGATCAGCTTAGGAATGTTCAGCACAACCACAGCCTCCAGCCATGGGACAGAACAAAAGTGATGATGTTTTATCTTCCACAAGTTACTCCAGCAACACTTCTATGGATGCCAATAATGAAATCTGTTCCAGAGGCTTGAAAGGAAGATTTTTTTTTTATTTTCAAATTCTGAGTTGCTGATTTTGAGACTGGTCAACTCATTGCATTTGTGACTGTGGTTTAGCTAAAAACACCTAAGGCTGATAATGTCATCACGAACTCTCACATCCAGAAACGAAGCTAAAACCTTAACTAAGCCCCATGTCTGAATGCAGCTTTCCAGTTCATTCAGAGCAGCACAGCACTCAGCATTTTCCCTCCAACAACAGAAAGCCCCTTTCTGGCCTCCCAGAACTGCTGCATGGAATACACTGTCACTCCTACTGCAAACTTATTTAAGAGACAATAGGGCAAATAGTTGGCACAAAGATTCTTCTTAAAACTTAAATCTCCATCCACAATAAAATGCAAAATGCCAAGGAAACATGCAAAGACAATCAGAAAATGCTCAGTTTTCTTTTAAAATTAATTTTGCTGAGAGTGAGACATTGCAATTTACAATGTGGGCCCCATTCTGCAAGTCCTTTCTTACATGAGCTCTTTTTAAAGTCACTGAGGTTGTTTACGTGAGTAGAAGTTTCTTACATGAGAAAGAACTCACAGAATCTGGCCTTACACATTTTGCTATGAAATTTACCTAGACATTATCTGGGCTGCGGAGCAGTGTGTGTATATTCAAGAACGAAAAATGGACTTCAGTTGTTTTTTTTTGGAAAAAGCTCTGACTTCAGCTTCACCCATCTGCTTTTCTCAGCTTGCTCCGCAGGCACAGTGAATGGATGGGGCTCAGCCTTTGTCCCTGCCTCGGAGCTGCTCCTGCCCAGCCACGCTCAGCCCCGACGCGCTGGAACTCACCAGGATGTGTGCAGTCTGAATTCCCATTCCAGATCTGGTCCTCGACACTAAGGCCATTATTCCATCTCAGACTAAAACATATTGTCCCGTGGGCAGCTGAAAAAGAGCATGTTTCTTCAGGTTTTCTTGCCACAGAATGATAAAACAAAGTGAAATAAAATAATAACAATAAAAAGGAAATCCAATGTACGGCAATCCTCAGAGTTCTGGAGTCTAAGAGTGTTGATCAGCATCCATAAATGTCCTGCCCGGTGAGGAGACACAGGCACTACAACTGGAAAGGGAGCAGGAAGGAAAACCTACCATGTGAGCAAAGTTAAAAAAAAAAAAAAAAAAAAAAGGGGGGGGGGGGGGGGGGGGGGGGGGAAGAGAGAGAGAGTAAAAAAGGTCTGCTCAGTGGACAGCACTTGGGCTGATAGCAGGGATTTCAGGAAATCCAAACACTCAGACAGGAAATCTGAACACTGGATAAACATGCCATAATCTGCACAGATACAGTTAACGTGCAGCGTCCCTGTTAACCCATTCCCTGCCCATGGCCGAGCCTGAAATCAGATCTGCGATGCGAGCTGCCTGGAAACACAAACTGCCCGGGGGGCTCTGCAGCCTGAGCGCTCAGAAGTCTGAGCAGCAGCCCTGCTTTCAGCCCTGCCCTCGCTTTTTTTAGCTCCACTGGTTTCTACATGGTGCTGCTTTAGTGGAAAGATGCATCATTTCCCTCCTCTGAGAAGGAGATGCACCCTGAGCCTGCCCCAACGCCTGTGCCACTGACTGTGGATACCTGGGAGTCCTCAGGTAGTTTTGCCTGGTACTTTCTACACTTGTCTTTTGCTGTAACACAAGATCTATATGGCTGGCTGTGGGATATTTCCCATATATTGGGGAATATTGGATGGTTTCCTCCAGGTTGGTACAGTGGGGACCCCCTACTCCTCCCTAGAAATTGTAGGGACAGCAGGGGAGTTTGGAGACTCCCTCAATGCCAGTTGGTCAAGGAATCTAGTTCCATGGCAGAGGAGCTGGAACTGGATAACCTCTAAGGACTCTTCCAACCCAAACTATCCTATGGTTCTGTGAATTGAGGAACAAACCCTGCAGTCCCTAGCAAAATTAAGATGAAGCAAGTTTAGTTGGTTATTTTCAGAATATTTGCTCTTTGAGTCTTATGGTTCAGTTGTCACCATAAAAATATCACTTTAAGACTTCTTAATTTATTTCTTTGATATGATCTACCTTGGTTGCACTATTAATGTAAAGCTCTTAACTACTTCCAAAGGCAAGGAGAAGCAATAATGCTGTATAGAGCTGACCCCTTGCTCCCATAGATGTAATTAATAAAGTGAAGTTGACATGAGAGTTGTCAAATTTAAATTCATAATATTACAAGCACACACACTCACATAATTAAGCTCCTGCATGTTTGCAGAATGGGGACTTCACTCTGTTTTCTAGAGGAGGACAATTACACTCTTCTCTTCTTTCCAGAGGTTGTGGACTGATAAGGTAAGGGCCCACTTCCAAAAATGCTTTCTCTCTGAAAATTGACTTTTTGGGAAAGTCCTACCTAAAGCATGCTAGAAAGAAAACATCATGCCTTTAGATTTTCTGATTCTCCTAAGACTTCATAGAAATTTAAAAAAAAACAAACCAAAAAAACCCAAAAAAACCCCAAAACCTTGAATTTCACTTGCTGGTGGCAGTAATTAGACACACAGGTAATATCCACTGACTGCTGCACTTGCTTAAGGCACTGGCAATTATCTCATCTGAAATGGCCCTAATGGGAGTCCCACATGCAATATTAACCTGTATCATTATATGAAGTTTCTGGCTAGGAACAAAATAGGAGGACTATAGGAAAAGGCTTCCTTTAGCACCTTCTAATACTTGCAGTGGGTTTCTTCTTATTATTTCAAAGGCAGAAGCTCTGGCAAGCCATCATTGGTTACAGGATTCCCTGGAAGTGGCCAGGCTAGGACATCATGCCTGGACTAGGGAATTAGGTTGCATTGGTTGCAGGGAGCCTGGCAGCAGAACTGGGGTGGAAAATGGGGCTTTGGGGGCATCCCTTTGTCAGGAAATTTCATCTGGTCTCCTAATTCTGACTCAGAAAATATCTTTCAAGTTGGGCCCTCTGTTCCCAGTCATTCTCGTACTACTTTTTGGAAAGCATGAGGCTGGTGATGGGGGTCAGTCCCTGTGAGCATGGTTGGAGCACTGATGGCTGCATCTGTGCAAAGAGCTGGTAGAACAAATACTTGACTTTAAAGGCATGAAGTCATCTGCTTTGCCTAGCATGTGCTGCATGAAACAAGGACCAAATGGTTTCTTGGTGATGTCAGGAGGGAACTGGTGGAAAAACAGGGAAAAATTAAAACATGTCAGGGTTGATATTTTTTCTTTTCTTTTTTTCTTGTTCCATGTGCTTTGCCAGTGAGCTATTTCAGTTATTCACTTTTTTTTCCCGTAGAAGTTCTTCTGTTGTCATAGTATTTTTCACCTTCTCTTTTCCTGTATTTTCCCTGTAGTGCCACTCTTTCCAGTAGCAAAAGGAAAGCAGAAAATAGAGAAAAGATATAAAGTGCAGCCTTTTTAGTATAACTGGAAAGGAATTTTTTTTAAAAGAGTGAAAATAAGCATAAGACTACAAAATATGCATTTTGACCAAAAAAAAGCCTTTTAAGATTGAGAGACTTTTCATTTGAAAATGTTCAAGGAGCTCTAGGAAAAAAAAGGAGCTGGGGGAAGTGGGATATAATTTATTACCACTAACATCTGCTGTAAATCAGTTAGAGGTAGGCAAACATTCCCTACCAGGGCAGAGTTAGGTCAAGGTGAGAGGGGATAAAGCAATAATTAAAAAGACTAGTGTCCTCCAGCTTCCTTCAATAGGCTGTAAGCAGAAGAGCAAGTGCCTGCTGCAAAACTTGGGTTCTGTCTAGAAAAATTTCAAAAGAGTGGGGGGGAATCATTTATGTTCAATGGAAAACTATTGGTTTATAATACATCTACAACAATTTCTGAAAGAACCACAAAATAAAATTATACTTTTCTGGTTTTCCCGTTAAAAAATAAACAGAAAAAAGATTGTACTTATTGTGAAAAGTTTAACTTTATGAGACATTTTTATTGAAAAACTCTACAAAAATTCTACTATTCTATTGTTCATCTTGGGGAAAAGGGTGAACAGAGACAGCGTGGTAGGCAAAATAATGAAGCTGACAATACTAACCTTTACAGAAACATTCCAGCAGAAATGGGGTAGAAAGAAATTTTCAAAGTCAGGCAAGCAGAATCATTACAGCTAGAGAGTGAATAAAGAGTCCTGGAAGGGCACAGCAGCTGCAAAAAATCCCCCATCACCTTAGGAATAAAAAGGCAAGTGGCCTTACTCAGTACAGATGTAAAGATGCTTGCTTTTAAATTGGAAAAAACCCTTGACAACATCCACCCTTGATGTACTGGCAGCAGCTGAGCTTTTTGATCACTTACTCTATATCCCCAGGATGTAGCTTTGTGTATTCCTAGAGCTCATAACAAAATCGTCACTTCTTCCACAAAGAACACTATGGCCAGTGAATTAAGGTAAGTAGTTCATTGAGGATTAAAAGGGTTTAGATATGCATGTGAAAGATAAAGCACATGAAATCGTCATTGAGATCATGAACAAAATGCTCAAGAAAGTTATTGTCAACCTATGAGGCCCCAAGCTCTGTTACTTTTCATATTTCAATTATAAGCCCTGTCATTATAGTAGTTAGGAATGTTTTTTTTTCCATAATAGATTTGAAAGAAAGATCAGTTATTTACCACTCTACTTATTGGAGAACTGGAGGTTTGGAGAAGATTTCAGCAGAATAATTAAAACATTTGGAGAAAGAAATTGCAGGTCCCAGTTTTGTCATTGTCTACCATTCAGTCACCTGGATGTTTTACATCCTTGAAAAAATGGCTTAATATATTCACACAAAACTAATGTACGGTAATTTCACGACTATAAGGCGCACCCTTTGACTAAAATTTTGATCGAAACCCGGAAGTGCGCCTTATAATCTGGTGTGCCTTATATGTGGACAAAGTTCCGAAATTTGCCAACCTGGAAGTGCGGGCCACAGCAGCCGCGGGGCCGCGGCAGCTGACGCTGGGGGCAGGCAGGAGTGCCCTGGCCTGCAGCACAGGGAGGGCGCCTGGGGCTGCATTTAAAGGCTGCACCAATCCGTGAAAAGTGTTTGCAAGTTGAGCGTCTGCCAGTAAACCCTGGTAGGATTCTGTTACTAATTTGTTACTTTGTTGTGCACAGATCCTCACTGCAAAAAAAAAAGTGTGCCTTATAGTCTGGTGAGCCTTATATATTGACAGTTTGGAAAATTGGTGACAACCCGGAAGTGCACCTTATATGCTGGTGTGCCTTATAGTTGTGAAATTACTGTACTTTCTTTTTAGAGCATGGCTCAGCCATCCCAGATCTCTCGCTCTCTCTAGCTACCAGAAACGCCAGGGAAATACTGTGGCATGCTAACCCACATTCCCTAATCACACTGTGACTCTATCTGGATTTACTACAGCATATACTAAAACTTTGCAAACATTAGAGAAAATGAGTGGAAAACACTATCCAAAAGGATTGCATAAACACTGACACAACTTACCATAAGCTATAAACACTATTTTTCTTGAAAACTTCAGTAATTAACTTGTTTAGAGACTTCTGGCTGCGCTACAAAACATATCTCTTTGTGCAGTGGCTTTCAATTTTAACATTTCCTTGGAGATCCCTGCCACTTTTATTACTAGTCCTGCTCCTTCCTAAATGAGCAGCCAAGGAGGTTTACTTTAGAGATCAGCATCCCTGCTGGCAATGTTACACTAGGAAAAGCACCAAGCCCCCTCCATCCAGCAGCATACCATGTGCCCTTGCATTACACAAGAAGCATTGCCACTTTCCCCACTGTTCATTCAGTGAAATACAGCAGAAGCTGTGTTATAACAGCTTTAACAGCATGTTTGTACATTTATTAGGCAAATAGCACCTCTTGACGTTATGAAAAGGTCGAGGCATTAGAAACTGCCATGACAAGAAGCACTTGACCCTTAGTGGTACCTACAGCCTTCACTAATGCACAGGAGGCTGTGCATTTCTCGTTTTTAACTGGTTTTAGTTTCCTTTTTTGAAATAAGAAAAGCCCCAAACCCTGAAGCATTTGCTTTTTTTGCCTCTCCTTCATTGTTCCTTGTTATAATGGCAAAAATTGGGAGTATTTTTTGTAGTCCTCTTCCCCCTCCATTTTCTTTCCAATGTGGCATGTGAAGGGAGGAAACCAAAGACATGTACAAACATTTTTTTTAACTGCCTCTGCTCAAAAAATGCTCTGTAGAAATATAAAGTAAAGGGTACTAAAGAAAGCAAACATCACATAGTGAGGTCCCCATGGTGACAGAGTAGCTGCTGGCTTCATCTTTTTGCAAAGATCCATGGACAGTCCAGATGACGTTGAGAGACAAATATAAGTTGAATTATGCACCACAGACCCAAGTAGCAATAAAAATGTTGTGTGGAGAAATCTGACTCTCTACATCATTTTTATGGGTTTCCAGGATGTCAGCTGAGCTGAAATGGCTGGGTTGGAAGGACATGGGAGGGTCACACTGGGCTTATTCCCCAATTGTCACTGAAGTTTTCCTTGGTTTCCATTTTAAGGATGGTTGAAAAAGATGCCTTCTCAATGTGGTGTCACTGGTTTGTTACAGAAAAGTTAAATGACAAACAGAAGCCAAGCATTCCAGACATTAACAAACAGTATGACAAACCCCAGTTGATGATCAGATTTGTTTAGCAATTAGGGGATTTTTTTAAAAAAAGAGACGTAATCTTCACATGATCTGGGTCTTTGGAAATCATATGAGCAATTATTTTAAGCTATTTTTACAAATCAAGGCTAAATGTATACATAAAATTAGTGCTGTATTTCTTGTCAATCCCTTATCACAAGGAGCTGAGCATTTGAAAATATGGATGGGTGCCATGAAACTTGTCATAGACATGTGAGAGTCAACACTGTTATAAATGCTGCAAGCATCACATGCTCTAATAATGAATATTTGGATGCAACTGAATATTTGGATAGACTGTGAGCATAGTTGTTAGCCTGGAGAGCTTTAGAATGGTCCAGGAAATTGAAGGCCCCTGGGAAAAGAATGTTTCTAATTGTGTACACAACTTTTGGAAATAAGTGGTGGCCATCATGGAAACATGCCTACAAAGACAAAGATAAACTCAAATCCATTTTTTCCCCATAACTTTAATTGATTAGGAGTTTATATTTTTATGCTTATTCATATGCATATGTGTGTGTGTGAGATCAAAATCCAAACCCTAGAATGCTGATGAGGAAATAGGACTGAGAAACAAAGCCAAAGGGTAAAATAGAAGTCTGCTGTGTTATGGCCTGATGTATGTACATGAGAAGGAGACAGCCCAGCAGAGGGTTGGAACTGCTGCAGAAAGAAGTGACTTTTGCAGGGAGAAAACCAGGGCAGTGTGGGTGGTGGGGTGGCCTCTGTTAGACCCAGTGAATCAGAAAGTGCTGTATCTCATGCTCAGAAGGGCTGCAGTGCCCGTCCTCTGCTACCAAAGCACCTGGGACCAGCACCAGAGAGGTTTGTGGGGAGAAACAGTGATTAGAGAAGAGACTCGCTATTGTTGCAGACACTCCAGCACTTCCCCAAAGAAGGAAAGGGCTCTGCAGATGTCTCATTTCTATATTTCTCCTCATCACATCACTGTTCTGGCTTACACTCTGGTTATAGGCTTCTCTTTGGGAAAAGCTCCTTCATCTCTTGTGGGAGGTGGTGGCTGCCTTCATCCCACTCTCACTTGCTGTGAATCCCTCTGCAAGTGTTCAGCAGTTGAAACACTCATCCTGGCTCATCCAGGATCTCTCATTTATGCTCTGCCATGTTATCATTGGAGGTTTCAAACACAGCATCTGTTTGAGGTCTGCAAAGCACATCCATGGAGAAAGATCATACAACACCATGTGTTAATTAATGCCCTTTCTGAATATTTAGCTTGGGCTAAATATCTTGCGTTCCTACCTTGTAATTTCAGCACACAGTGCCTCACTAGCTTTGTGCTTCAGAAGGAGGTGCCCGTATTCCCCAGCATTCAGGGCAACCACAAAGTAGTGTTCATGTGGTTCTTTTCATGCAAACAAGGGATCGTGACTTTTCCTCTTGTGAAGGTCAGGTGAGAAATCTGCTAGTCAGTCTTGGGTTACTCAGTGACTAAAGGCCAGAGATTTATAACCTATTCCAAACACCTTAACACTTTCTGACTGGCCTTTCTGCTGCCTGGGGCCCAGACCACACTGCCCCAGTGGCTTGCCCCTTCTGATCCCTATCCAGTCCTAGGAGGCAGATTAAATTGCTAATGAAATTTCAATAAGCAGATTCATGGATAATGCCAAGTTCGAGCTTTTATCCTGGCCTTGGTCAAGTCACCCAAACGTCACTCAAAGTGACAAATACAAGGGTACAGACAAACTGCTGTCTCGTTGTGTTTTGTCTTAATCCTAACCTGAAGCAGGATGACAGGATGTGCAGTAACCCTACTCTACTCCACTCAAACATTGCCCCATACCTTCTGCTTAGACAAGACACAGACTGGGTCTCTCTGCTGTACCTCTTGCCTTGAACTGTGCCTCAGGTTTGAATCCATTTTCTTGTTAGGTGTTTTAGGTTGGTTATGTTTGCACTGTCTGTAAGGGCTGCATCTCAATTTCCAGCTCTTGCCTGAATTTTTTCTGTATGGTGAGCCCTTGGCCTTTCTCAGACTGAAGCCTGAGTGAAAGCCAATGTCTAATTGATGCAGATGATCAATAGAATATTTCAGTTGGAAGGGACTTAAAATGTTCACCTAGTCCAACTTCCTGACCACTTCAGGGCTGACCAAGAATGTTGTTAAGGGCATGCCCTTGTACCTCTTACACACTTTTATGGGCTTGGAGTGTTGGCCACCCCTCTTGCAAGGTTGTTCCACTGTACTGACACTCTCTGAACCATGTTGGAAAAGGGCAAAGCATCCTGGGGTAGGGTCTAGAGCACAAGTCCTATGAGGAGCAGTTGAGAGAGCTGGGGGAGTTTAACCTGGAGAAAAGGAGGCTCAGAAGAGACATTATTGCTCTCTACAACTGAAACAAGGCTATGGAGAGGTGGGGGTCAGTTCCTCCTCCCAGGTAACAAGTGACAGGAGCTGGGGAAATGGCCTCAAGTTGCACCAGCTGAGATTGGACCCTGGAAAATAATATCCATAGAAAAGGTGGTTAAGCATTGGAACAGGTTTCCAAGGGAAGTGGTTGAGTCACCATTCCTAGAGGTATTTAAAAAAAAACATGTAAATGTGGCACTTAGGGTTTGTAGTAGTTTACCATAGTTTAATGGTAACTTGTAAATGTTGGGTTAATGGTTGGGCTTGAAGGTCATAAAAGTCTTTTCCAACCTAAAATGACTTTGTGATTCCATGAAACACTTTCTCATATTAAGTCTAAACCTCCCTTGCTACAGCTTTAAAGATTTCCCATGTCCTACCAATGAATCCAAGGGAGAAGAGCTCAGTACCTCTATCTCCCCTTCCCCTCCTCAGGAAGCTGTTGGAGAGCACAAGGTCACCCCTCAGCCTCCTCTTCTCCAAACCAGACAAGCCCAGAGCCCTCAGCTGCTCCTCACAGGACATGACTTCCAGCCCTCTCACTGGCTTTTTTGGAAATTATTCCTCCTCAGGAAACATTCAAAGACCTTCATATCCCTCTTCAATGATGTGTCCCAGAAATGTGCAGAAAAGTCGAATACAAGCTTGAGCCCTAAGCCAACACACAGGCAAAAGCATCTATCTGCCTCAATTCTGCGTGTACAAATGGTGATAATCACAATGTATGACCTTAAAAAACATTACTTGGGCACAGGTTGCACAGATGCTCCAGGAATGGGATTTTTAAGGCCTAAGCATGAATTTTAAGGATGGGATGATGTCTCATATTTCTACCATTGTGGTTCTAGTGGTCAAATTGGATTCTTTGCTGCATAAGAAACTGGAGAAGATGTCATGCAAGGCAGACTGGATTACATCAGTTTTCCCTGTCTTGCTTCAAGACCTCATATACTTTCAATATGAAAACTTGGTTTCCTCACTTAAAATGTACAAAAAGTTTAGAAGAAAGCAATATTCTCGTCTGGGGGAGTTCCTAATCAAATGATTTCTAAAATAAGCCTGAAATCAAGAGCCACTGCTGTTAGCTGCAGGAAAAAGGAGAGGAATATTAACTTATGTGGGAGGAGGAGCTGTACCTTAAAAAAAATATTGCTATTGAATGCAAAGCTGGTATGGAAAGCTCAAGTAATTGGAAACACATGTTCCTGGCTGCAGGAGTACAGCACATAAACTGCAGAAGAAAAATAATAATAGAAAGGACACAGAATATTTGAAAATACAGCAAGGGAAGTCAACATTTTACAACTTGTTAATAGTGACTATACCTGAAATATTGTTTCACCATTAACCTTAAAAACACAAATGCATCTGTTGACTTTCTGTTCTACACCAACTTTAAAATAAAATAGAGATCTCAGGCATGTTGGATGATAGTATTACATAAGGAGAATATTTTAGTAAACTATCTGAAGAAAGATGACTCATAGTGATACAGATGAATATTTTATTTTAAACACAAAATGTTGTGAATTACTTAGCACCTAAAAATAACACGCCCCCTCTTAACTTTCAATGAACTGTGTTGACGTTGCAGGAGTTTCTAACTTTTTCAGTACAGCAAATCATCCATCTTTTGTAGTCTGTTAACAGAAATATCTCTTTTCAGGCCAAAGCTTCAAACCCAAAGCACACATAAACCCCCTCACACCCACACTCCCTTTGCTTTGCAGCTTTTTGTTCCGCCTCTCTCCCTTCTTGGGTAGTAAAAGCCACAGGAGGAAGGAAGGATGTGAAATCTGCACAGAAAAATTAAAATTCAATGCATACTGTAAAATATACCATAACCATACTGTAAGAGAGTGTAGATCACTCACTTAAAGCTGCGTGGGTAGAGCTGTGGAGAGCTGCCTATTCCCCATCTTTGGTCACTTAAGTTTCTTCCCATCCCTGTTGGATATGTGAACATGTAGTTTTCACTTCTTGATTTATCCCTGATTTACCCTCCCTCTCTTCTCAGCTGCGGTGAGTTTTGCAGTTCTCACATGTCTGTGCTCTCACCCAGCTGCAGTCTAGATCAGCCCTGGTCAGCTCAGGGCTGGCATATCTCATGGGGCAAGGGTGTCTCAGGCAATTTTGGTCATGGAAACCTAAATCTTTCTTACACTGTGCTCCTCAAAATCATTATAAATGACTTGGATGCAGAACTGGAAGGGATACAGAGCAAGTTTGCAGCTGATACAAAATTGGAAGGAACTGTTGACTCCCTCAAGGGCAGGGAGG
>VRYO01001463.1:8084471-8121322 GCA_009812075.1 Sialia sialis | reverse complement strand
CCGTGTGAGGAGTGGCTGAGGTCACTTGTTCTGTTCAGCCTGGAGGAGACTGAGAGGAGATCTCATTCCTTGTGGAGGGAAGCAGAGATGCAGCCACTGTTCTCTCTTTCTGGTGACCAGTGACAAGGCCTGAGGAAATGGCCTGAAATTGTGTCAGAGGAGGCTTAGGGGAGGTTTAGTTTAGATATTAGAAAGAGTTTCTTCAGACAGAGGGCGGTTGGGCACTGCAAAAAGCTCCCCAGGAAAGTGGTCACAGCCCCAACCTCATAGAATTCAAGAAGTGTTTGGACAATGCTCTCGGGTGCATGGTGTGACTCTTGGGGATGTTGTGTGCAGGGCCAGGAGTTGGACTCCATGATCCTTGTGGGTCTCCAGCTCAGCTTATTCTGTGATTCAGTTATGTATATTGACTTTCAAAGATGTGAAAGTATATGTCTGTTTAAAAAGCCATATTCAAACTGTCGCATTTCAAGCCACTGTCAAATTTCAAGTTCTACTAATGGAGGAGTGAAGCTTCATGTACAAGGCCTCCACAGTGCTGTAATGGGGGGGGTGGGGGGAGGAGGTGGAAAAGGAGCTTTCCCTGCAAATTCATCATCTTGGATGACTCAAGCCTTTAAAGTTCCAGAAAGAAATAATTATTTAAAATAGATCAGCCTGAGACAGACAGCTAAGATAGAAGTAGTGGCAGAAATAGCTACAGCATAGTGAACTAAATTTCTCAGGGGTTTCATATGGCTGAGGCTATTTCAATAATCAATGATGCTTCTTGCAAAAGCTTGTAATCCAAAGTTTCCAATAGGAAACTTTCCCTCCCTTGGCCTTCAGGTCAGACTTCTGAATCATTCAGTGCTGTACCTATTCATAGGGAATATGATATACATGGTCCATCTAAAGCCAATTCTAACACTGCATCTCAAGATTGGCATCATCTTGCATTTCACACTTTTCATTTCCTTCCTTTGCCAGTGTCTCTCGGCTTCTGATCATCATGGGCCATCTTAAATGTGTGGTTTAATGGTTTTTCTTCTGCTAAATGCCAGGTAAATTATCTGATCTCTGAAAAAAAAAGGAAGGGATCCTTCACAGGACAGACAGAGTAGATGTTGTATGCTATGGGATCTTGAAAAGCCAGCACAATGACCAGAGTATATTATTCCAGTAAGAGTAGAAACTTATTCCCACACCTACAGGTGTTTTCCAGCTTTTCTGTGATGAGCTCCACATCTCAATAAAGAAATTGCCTTATGGGCACTTATCCTCCAAGTTATTGTGTAACATCCCTGTGGCAATTTACATTACATGGAAAACCATACTGAAAAAGCATTTGTGCCTCTTTTTAAGAGGTCTTTAGAGGAATATGGGTATTGACCTTCCTGTAAAAGTTGACCATGGTTTCTGCTTTTGCTGTTTATCTCATCTCTTCTCCTTCCCTTGGCTCCGTTCCTTTCAGATGAAGTCCAGGATGCAAGGCAGCATACTGCAGGCACAGTGACCTCACCACTGTGTTGTGGACCACAGCTGAGCAGTCTCCATCCCAGTCCCTTTCTGGGGTGAAGTTTCACTGTGACATACAAAATACTAACAGGATCACAGATCTTACTTAAAAGCAAAATAAAAGAAAGGCAAATCAACACCTACAGTGATTACTTCAGAGAGAGCTTTACAGCCAAGGATAACACTTCTCCCTGAAGCTTTCTGCTGTGTTTTTTCCAGGGTCATTTGCCTTGCTTTTGCAGAAACAACAGGATGGCACTGGGACCTGAACTCTGACTCTGCTGTTTCTGCTCTTCTGGATGCTGATGCTGCTCTTTCACAACAGCTGAGTTAGATCCAGATGGACATGTGAGTTATCTTTTCTCTAAAGAAGAAACATAACTAAACCCCTGACACTTTTATATAATTGAGAAGTTGCTTCTGTCATTTTTGGCATGATAAATTACAGATTATTAATATAGTCTAATTGCTTATGGACATACCAGCTTGTTTCTTGTTAAAGTAACAGATTCACATCCATTCCCATTCATTTTAAAGACATGATTTCCATAACTTTCACATAAAGAATGTGCAAAAAAAGATATATATATATATATATATATATATATATATATATATAATGTTTTATTTATTTAGATTTGGACCTGAGATGAGCATGTTTGAAATTTCAAAACTGAAAGAAAGGTATAGTTGTCACTACATATAACTATCCAGGAAAAGTATTTCAATGGAGTAATATATAACTTTTGTGAATATTATTTGCTTCTTACAGCAAAGGTGAATCTTAAAAGACTGGTCTATTCTAAAAGGCTTCTTTAGGACCTCTCTAATATGTGCTCATACCATGCCGTGGAGGACAAGCAGGGATAACAAAATAATATGACAGTGATTAAAGGTAGAAATACACATAGTAGCAGCAGGAAATTCCTTTTAGCTGATGCCTATCTCAGACTTCCAGCTACTTAATGACAGCTTTTGTCGTCAGATTTTTAATATATATTTGTATTTAAAAGAAGAGGGGTTTTTTAACCAGTTAAAATATATATTTGCATGGTTCACATAATGCAAAAACAGAAAACTGAATTTCTGGGGATCAAGTCAGTCAAATATCTGACATTTGGGACACTCTTTCTAATTTATGGTACTTAAATATTTCAATAATAATAATATAATAATATGAACACTCATCTGAGTGTTCTTGACCTAAGAAATATGGTGACAACTGCCATAGAAGAAGGTTGGAGAAAACAGGAAAAAGGAAGGAAACCATGGGTAGCCTTCATTTCTGATAACCTACGACTTAAGGGACTGATTCCTTGTCTGAGCTTTTCCTTTCTAGGAGCTCCTCATGCTCAAGAGAGGGTGTGACACAATGCATCAGATGATGGCAGTGTTAACTCCAGAGCTCTGGAGGAGACTGGCCAACATCCAAGAATCAGGAGCCTCTCAAACATGCTGCTTGCTGACAGCAAGATTGCAGTGGTGAAATATTCCTCTTACATCCATAGGCAGGATGTAATATGTGCATTACTCATATAAGGCACTGCACCATGTTCACAGCTTTTCCCTGAGCTCACTGCTAGAGCTGAAGCATTGGAGTGGATTAAAGGGAACATTTACGTAGTGAAATCTCAAATTGTTCCAATGTCAGTGAAGGCTGAGCAGCCCCTTTGCTGTAGTCAAGCATGCTGAGCAATGTCTGATTTTAATACAAACCAAAGCTCTCCTCAGCATGAGTGAAGGTTGCAGTGTTGTTTCTCCACATAATTCTCATTCTCTAGGGGTGTCTGGGTCATCTGTTGTGTGTGCAGAGACATTGTCCCTCACCCATCAGGGCTCTAGCAGCCGCTCCTTGGTGTTCAGAAATGCAACCAAGGCCACAGGACAGCTGGAACTGATGCTGGGAGGGTGAACCAGAAAGCTGGAATTACAGCCCTTGGATCTTGGCCAGAAACACCAGGGTGAAAAAACGAGCCCTCCAAATGAGCGACTGAGACCTTATGTGGCGGTCACCAGCAGGATGTTTGTTTTCCATCTCCTCCATGGGACCGCACATCCAGCCGCAGTTTCCCTTCTTGAAGCTGTGCTGGGACTTTTGTCCAGGACTGACTCAGAGGAAATGGTGCCACTCAATGGTGGCACTCATTCAACAGTGAATCACTGTGTGACTTCCCCCAGTTTGGGGGTTTTCCTTGGAGACCTTAGAGCTCATTCTGCAGCCTTCCTTCCCAATGGATGGATGGATGGAAGAGCAGGAGCTGTGGGATGGCAGCACAAAGAGCAGGCAGGGCACTCTGTGAGCCCACTTGTCGCCCCAGGCCTGCTCCAGCAAACCAATACACATATGCTTAACTCTACACTTCTGAGGCATAATCCCATTAATTTAAATGCGATTACTCATGGGCTTAAATTCCTGCAGGATCAGTAGTGAGGTCTGTTGCTGCAGCTGCTGGGTACAGTACAATTAATGGTGTAACAAGAGTTTTGCTCATTCTATACCCAAGGGCTGCCTTGCTGAACATCACCAGGGCTCATAGCCTCAAGCTTGAAAAATGAACCCTCCTTCAATTCAAAGATCTCCTGGGTTTTAGCTTTGTTTCATCTTCCTTTATGTGCAAACCAGTCTTTTCTAAATTAAACTCTCCTATGGTTTCTGCCTCTTCTTCATTGTCCCCGAGCTGCATGAAGGATTTTTGTCTCTACCACTGCTTGAGGATCAGTGGATCACCTTAACTGCCTTGATCAGTACAGTACAGTGAAACACACACAAGCACACACCCACCCGCTCCCGCTTATCTTCTCTAAACAAGCATATTTCCTCCTACTTAACATCTTTCTGCTAATCTCCACCATCCTGCTAGAGCAGGCTGCCTCTGAAAAAAATAATAGCTTCTCTACTTGCCCTCAGGTCATTTTTGTCATTGAATCCTACTGTCAGCCCAGGGGTAAATCCATTGTCTGCAAGAGAAAACTTAGTTAAAGCTGAGGATGAAAATATGACTTAAAAGTACTACCCCCACGCCCCCTTGCTTTTTTATATGGATGGATATTTTATTTTCTATGTGGTAGTTGCTTTTCTATCTGAAATCATCTGACCACTTATATTTTAAATGAATCCGCAAGGCTGTGAAGTTAGTGACTTTATTTTAATAAATAGTTTAATGAATTAATTAATCAATGGCTTGCTTTTAAAGGCTCATGCACAATGTTAGTACATATAAGTTAGCCTAACACACAGAATCAGGAGAGGCGGTCTCTGAGGGAAAGTGAATTGCTTTTGTTTAATTCCATGCATTTTAACATTTTGGGCTTAGAAAAAAAATAATTCTCCCACTGGAGACCTTTTATGCCAAGTTTGAGCCTGGAGCAACTTTTTATGGCTCAGTTGCAGTAACCCCTTGAATATGGGGGTTTATAATGGAAAGTCTGACGAGGTCTCAGCTAAAGCACTTCTAACAGATGTTTCTGTAATAAAAGGGCTGTGCAGAACAGGCAACAGAGAGCAAACTGTATTTTGCAAAGATTACGGATGATTGTGCACAATTTATAAAGCAATGGTGGCTTTAACCCAAAGTTGCACGCTCACACCAGGCTGTGCCCCATGTGTGTGCATACATTAACAGCAGTGTTTCACTAACAGAACCAGCTGTTGAATGTAACTTTTGTATAGATTTAAAAATACAAGTCACTGTGCTCTTCTGAACAGTGATTTGGTAGCGATGGTGGTGACAGGTATGCTTTCATTCAGAGCGCCTTGAAGATGGATGATCAGTACTCCATTAAACTTGTTTGAGTAGAAACCAAATTGTGTGTGGCTCAGGGGAATTGATTTGACACTTTGGGGCTTTCTTCTATACACACTGTCATCTCCAGCAGTCATAGACATGGTAGAATGGAGGTCCTGGTCTCTTTCAAGATGTTGATGGGTACAAGCTGAGTGCTCGGGATGTGCTGCGCTGGTTTGTCCCCATCTGGTTTGTGGGCCCTGGGGACAGTGCAGATTTGAGCAGATTGGGAGACTCTGGGGATGAAACTGGGCAGAGAATCAGGAAGTTGTGTCCTCACAGCACATTCTAACCTCAGAGACCCAGATGTCTTGGCCCTTGGTCACTGGAAAGTTGAAGTCTGTCTTAAAACAGAATTTTTAAGAGGGAAAAAAAAGAGCTCAAAACTCCCTAGAAAAGGAGGTTTTATATCTGGAAATGTTACCAGAGGGTATTTTGGGTTTTGTTCTAATCTTCCTGTCAGTGCTCATTAAGTGGAGTGCAGAGTCACTGGACCATCATCTGAGGGTATGTTTGATGGTGCTGTGGTGCCCTTGAGAGGCAGATGCAAGGCTTGCAGAGCCTTCCTAGGCAGGATGCAAATGGCATTTTTATGTCACACACACATTGATTTTTTCCAAACGCCTTCTTTTTTTTAATGATCCGGTTTTGCCAGTCTGAATTCCTTTTGGGTGAGCAGCAGCGACAATGTGTAATTAACGTTCTCCTGGTTAATGCTCTGTTAATGTGCTCTACCCAGAAAAATGTGGTCCCTGGGGCTGTATTCATCACTGCCTTGCAGGTAGTTTGGAGTTACTGTGTTCCCTATGTGAAAACTTCACATTTCTCCATCAGTGCAAAGAGCAGAGGCATCTGTTCATACTAAATGACTGAGATGAAACTGCTTACAGCATTCTTCAAGCAACAGCAGAGGAGAAAAAAGCCACTGGACTGACTTTATCAATTTGCATTTGATACAGCATGTTATTTTTAAGGCTTAGTTAATATGAAAGCATGTGAGTTCAGGAGTTCGTGCTGGAGTGGGCTCCTCCCTGCCATTACATTTTGTGCTGCAGTGAATCTGAAAGGATTCCAGCTGCCCAGTGACAAAGCCACTCTACCCTTTCAGGGCAGTTTGTGGCATCAGTGCATTATCCTCTAAGCTAAATTGTCCTCTTGTAAATGTCTGGCCAAGTGGTCTCAACTTCTCAGTTATCTGCTCCATGGAAATGGTTTGGCTACTCTTCCATTTTCCTGACTTTCTGTCTTTGCTTTTTTTGTTTGTCACTGTTCTTCCCAAATGACACCTTTGATGTGTCAGAGCTGGAAGGGGCACAACCCACACTGGTGAAGGAGCTTCCTTGTCACCCACCTGCCCTTTGGCCATGGATTCTCCATTTATGAGAAGCTCAACGTTTTCACCAGCCCACCCTTATCTTTCTGTTCTGAGCTATCAAGAAGCAACAGATAGCTGTTCTTCTGAGTGAACGCAGTAAATTTGTCATAACAGATTCAAATGGGGAAAAGTTATGTTTATCTTAGTGGAAGGACAAATAAGACAGTTTTAACCATAAGCAGAGAGGATGGCAAAACTGGAGCAGTGCAGAGCAGGAGAGGTCTCTGGAGAGCATTCCCTCCAGCTTACCCTTCATCAGTCACTGTGGCTTAAAGGGATAAACATTTTATGCCTTCTTTCGCCTACGCCAAGCCGTCTCATCTGTTGGTAAATTTGGGCCTGTGCTGTTCTCTCCTTAGCAGATCCTTAATAATCCTCCTCTGGAGGACCTGTTTTGATTTTTAAAGGAATTAGATTTGGAGGGAAATAAGCTGCAATCAAAAGTTCAGTGCTCAGACTTAGGACCTGCTGATCTCTGATGTGCCTGCCAAAGTTGACTTTGGGCAAGGCACAGACATCCACATTTCAGTTGCCAAAAAAACCAATGTCTGTTTTGCACTGAAACTTTCAGTAGCTCTGTTTCCATAACTGAAGATGCAAATAGCCAAATTTAAGCCCACAAAAAATATTATCATTAAAATACATCGATGCTATATATGTTATTTTAATGGGAAGGGCTTGACAGCACATTGTATTTATTCTTAAGTGACTGATAGTTGCATTCACCCCAAATGATCAATACTAGGTCAAATGTGACTTATGGCAGTGAGTGATTTTCACTACTTACATATGAATGTTATATATTTGTTTTCCCCAGTGCAATGCATTTCCCCACGCTCAGTATTTTAAACTCCTCTTCCACTGTCTGGCTTCTTGGCAGAAGGCTGTGGAGGTTACCAGAGGAGCCTGAGTGAACTCATCCATCCATTTGCTGACCATTTGAAATGCTGGATGCCTTCTTGTTATTTATCCTTTCCTTTCACTGAGGTTCATATATGAACAGTAAATTAGCTGAGAGTGCACAATGACATACTCTGAAACTTTAAATGTATGTGTGCATGTATAAGAACGTCCATAAAAATGTATGAGGGTACTGCAGGAGTTGAGGATGGGTTGCTGCATTTGTTCTGTTCAAAGGGAATCTAAGGTGCAGAGTGGTAGGGAATCAAACCTTTTAGTGCCCAACCTTTTAGAGTATGAGTGATAATGATAGATTTTAATCAGCAGCAACATCTTGGTTTGAGACAGCATTAGCTTAAACAATTTATTGTCTTGATGCAGTTCATGGTATCAAAGTGGCTACAAAAAATGAGAAGCAAGGGTTAATTTCTGGCTACCTTTAAGCTGATGGCAGAACTCCTGATGACTTCAAAGAGTGAAGATCTCACCTCAGGTTTCAGCTGGGGTAAGTTGACATTCCTCCATATACTTCAATAAAATCAATGAAGTCCTGATGATTTATTGCAAGTGAAAATCCAGCCTTAAGGCCATTAAGGACTGTAATGTATAAAGCTATAATTATGGAACCATAATTCCATCAAGAGCTTCTGGCAATATCATGGACCAGAGTTAAGTGAATTGTACAAATAAATGTAATGGTCTTGCAGTGCAGTGGAAATACCTCTGTCTCTCTCTAGATAGAACTATTAGCACAAAGATATTAAAATATATTTTATCCAATCACAGCAATAATTGGAAAAGAAATATTACCTGCAGATGTGAGATTTCCAGGGCACTGAATCAAAACATGCATTTTGCTGCAACCACTTCAAAATTTTGGAGGGTTCCCTGCACTGCCATGATAACTCAAAGCATAAAATCTCCTCTTGATTTATATGTTATTTATCATTATTCATCAGCTTTGGTAGTATGGCTCAAATTTCAATGCTGAATGCATCCAGGTAGCACATAGGTGTTTGGCCTTGCATAACACAGCAATGTAAGGATGAGAGCTAATGTCCTCCAGTAACACCAGGAGAGATTTAATTAGATATTACTAAAAAAATTTTCACCGAAAGAGTTATAAAGCATTGGAACAGACTGCTGATGGAAGTGGTGAAGTCACAATCCCTGGAAGTGTTCCAAAAGTGTGGATATGGCACTTAGGGACATGATTTAATATTGAACATGGCAGTGGTTCTAGCTTGATGATTGGACCTGATGATCTTAAATTTCTTTTCCAAATGTAATGACTTATTATTCTAAAGCTGTGTGTGTCTGATAATGTGCCTGAATGGCAGGAATGGATGGAGCCCCACACAGGGAAGAAGACTCTGTAGGTGTGTGGGATGGAGAAGCATAGATTGAGTAGGATGATCTGCTCTCCTACCTGTTTTCAGCCCTCTTTCTCCATTCTAATTATAAATCTGTATCTGGATAATTACTCTCCCAGTTAGACAAAGGCATATGCAAATACTCAGTTATCCTGTTCTTGCATATACAAACTGGGTATCTAAAGATGTGTGCACCAGTGGGTCTTCTTTCATTTAAAAATCAAATCTCTGCTAGTCTCTGCAGCCTTTTAGGTCTCTGAAGCTTCAAAGGAACCCAGATGTAAAATCTTCACTAGGAAGATGCTCCTGAATCACAATCCCGAGTCTCAAGCAGGCTGGGGCTTGAGGAAACACATAGACCAAGATTCAATTTGACGAGATGTGATAATGCTGAGGATATAGCTCTCTCTTAACTAGCAAAAGAATACTTTTTGTGAATCAGTCTCTTAAAATCAAGGCAGATAAAGAAAGAAGTGAAAAAAAAATAAACTTTGGAAAAGTGAAAAGCTTTGAGCAAGATATTTTTCTCTTCTCATTTGCTCATGTAACAGGATTTTTCAAATAACATACTCAGCTGTTGGGCATGAGATATCACTCACAGCTCCAGTTATTTGTTGAAAAGTGACTTCAGATTCAAGCTTCCCTTGTGCCACAGTAAACTTTATTTTGTCTGTATTTGCTCAGTTGAAACTGTAAAGAAAATAAATGACAGATTTCCTCTGTGGAAAAGTCCTGCAGAATTTAACATTGGTGAAATCATGAGGATCTTTAAGGATAGGGAGCTGTAGAAAAAAATCAGAACTACCCCCTGAAATTCAGCAGATTTCCTGTCTATTCTACAGCATTTTATATGCAATTTCCTGTTAGATTAAAATTATTAAAAAGCCCCAAAATAAGCATTAACAAGGCTGGAATTTCCTATTAAGTTGTGGAGGACTTTTCCATCGGGAATGTGGCAGGTAAACTCCAGCATCTGAAAACTTTGGGTCTGGTATGTGGTGAACTGAGCGGCAGTGAGAGCACCTGCCCTGGAAGGTCTGCAGCAGCATCCCTCAGTGCAACCCCTGTTCCATTTTCTGCAAATGAAACAACCCCAGCCAGGCTCTGATTCAACAACCTGTTCACCACAGCCTCAAATCAGTCTCTGGAAAATATCAGTTCTGATCCTCATTGAAGCCACCAAAGATGAGGCACATAGTGGAAATAAATGACTCTTTTATGCAATGCTTTGCTCTGCCAGGCTTAGGCCTGATCCTAAAATCTGAGTGCAGCTTTTTTCTGCCTTCAGTGGGCTCTAGGGCAGGTGCTACAACAGCATCTCCCCACACTAGGATACATAACAGGTTATTCCACCCACTGGGTTTCTCACAGGATGCAGAAGAAGTGAGTGTAGCCTGAGGCTGAAGACATATGCACAAGTGAGATAAGAATCATATATGGGAATTTGAAGTGAGACTGTCCTAGTTTATACAGCTGAAGATCTAATCCTGGCTATCTAATAAAACAGTTAATCTTCAAAATCTTCTTGATAGACTGTGCAAAAGGAGCACAAAACTGGCAATTAGCTCTGTTTTTTAAATCCTCCAGGCATACATTTTAAATATCTGCACATAATTCTGGGGAAGTGATTCGTAGTGATGCAGGGGAACCTGAGGACACCTCAGAATAAATTGAACAGATGATAGCATACATCAGTTCCTCTTAGGAACAGAAACCCAATTTTTATTGAATCCTCAGATAAGGAAGTATCATGGTTTAACCCTAGACAGCAACTAAGCTACTCATTCACTCCCCCCACCCCTAGTGGGATGAGGAGGAGAATCAGAAAAAGATAAAACCCATGAGTTGAGATAAGAACAATTTAATAATCAAAGTAAAGTTAAAAAAAAATTAGAATAGTAATGTAAAGAGAGATAACAAAAAGAGAGAGAGGAATAAAACCCAAGAAAGACAAGTGATGAACAGTACACTGACCACCCACTGACCAATGCCCAGCCCATCCCTGAGCAGTGATCAGCCCCTTCCAGCCTGCTCCCTCCAGTTTATACTCCGAGCATCACATTCTAGGGTGTGGAATATCCCTTTGGCCAGTTCAGGTCACCTCTGCTGGCCATGTTCCCTCCTGGCTTCTGCTGCACCTGCTCACTGACAGAGCCCAGGACTCTGAGAAATCCCTGGCTCAGGGTAAGCCCTGCTCAGCACCAATCAAAACATCAGCATGTTATCAAAATTATTCTCCTACTGAATCCAAAACACAACACTGCACCAGCTACTAAGAAGAAAATGAACTCCATCCCAGATGAAAGCAGGACAGGAAACCCCTCCTTTATATGGAAATCTTATCAGAACTGAGTGGGATCACATGCCTTAGTACCTAGGTGTCAGCAAGTTTCTCTTACCCCCATATACATTGCTGCACATATTGCCACACACTGTGCAGTGCTGAAATATGGTTGGTTTACTTGGCTGCTATGTGGCATCTGATTTACTAAACTGTGATGAAGCAGATGCTTAATTGAAATATATCTAACTTTAATAAAGAGCTAAATAAGCCTAAGATGCAGACTCCAAATACAAATTTTTGTGTTTAGAATAGTCTGTTTTCCAGCATAAGAAGCAATGTGTATTGTTGGTGGGTTAGCTTGGCTCTGGCTTGCTGTTCAGGCTGTTCACAGGCCCCACGTGTGGCAGGAAGGCAGTGCAGAAGTGGGTGGTGTGGAAGGGGACAGCAGAGCCATGAGCACGGCCATCAGCACATCCCTGGAAACACCTGCAGTGCCTGTCTCTGTCTCCTTCCTGGTGCAGGAAGGCAGGCTGGGCAGGGAGCTGGAGTGCAGCAGTGCTGTGGGATGCAGGTGGATGCTCAGCAGATGGGCAGGCGTGCCCCGAGACCCCACAGCCGCTGGCTGCAGCAGATGTGGCGGATGTGAACTTGAACAGACTCATGCTCACATCAGTGATGGCTTCAGCTCAAGCAGAGATTGCTTTTCCCAGAACAGCAGCCTGAAAAAATTCTCCTAAACCATTGGCATTTTGGAATAGCTCTTTGAATCACAGAAGTCTTCTATTGACCTGAAGATACTTAAAACATTGAATCTCTGTTTTGACTGATAAATTAAATAATGCTAGGAGATTTTCTCTTTCAAGAGCACTGGAACTTTTCTGCACTGTTAGAAAAGTCTCCAGCACAGTTCAGGAAGCAGCATGGGTCAGCCACCTCTCCCAGCAGGCAACTTGGAAGAGATTACACTGATCTGGAGAGCAGAAAAGCTCAGAATTACAGCTGCAGGGTATTCACTGGCCTGAGTGACAGAGAAGAGGCCTGGGCATGTGTAATTTGTTATCAGAGGTGCAGCTGCTGTGTCCCCTGAAGCACTGTATGCACTCAGGAGACCTGGCAGGGTATTGCTTGCAGGTGGGCATGGGGAGCACCCCCACCACAGGGCTAATGGAGACTTACTCCAGCCTCACAGGAGCTCCCCCATCACCCACACATGATCTCCTATTCTGCAGCCTCTGCCTTGAAATGGAGCACTCAAAAGAGAGCATATTTCAGTGTAAAGGCACAAGACACCCTCTCTGCAATGGTTTCATTCAGTGTCACTAAATGAACTTGACAGTGGACCAGGCACAAGGGCAGAACAAGCATATTTTCAATGAGAGAGCTAATGTGGGGCTCCATGCTGTTCTTCAGGGCAGAAGCAAGGCCATGAGGTCTGGCAGGCAAAGCCACAGCAAAGGGGTGAGCAGCTCATCCCAGCACCTATGAAAACAGGGGCTTTCTGCTGGTACAAGCCTCGTGGGAGTGCTGGGGTTTAGCCAGCCCCATTTGGACAGGGACCAAAGACCAAACAATGCCACCCACGCCTGTTTGCAAGCTCAGGCTGCATCACTTGTTTAGTTTTTGTTTCTGCTTTGGGAGGATCATTGAGGATTTGTCACGGAGAGCAGTGCTAGTCTCTCCTGAACTGTCTGGATGTGCACCAGCCAATACAAACCACCTCTCTTGAGCTTTTCAGGTCACTGCACAGCTCCAGCAGAGCAGGATGGAGCCTTTCCCATTGCTAGGAATTCCTTAATGAGGGGCTGAGTGCTCCTGAGCAGTGCCCACACTTGCTTTCCCCATGAGTGGGAGCTCCTGCCTTTTCCCACCATTCCCCATCTCCTCTTACACCTTCCCTGTCCTCCCCCTGCAAGACTGTGCTCCAGTGCAGTAGCTGTCTGTGGCAAACCAATGAGAGATGATGTTTTTAATTAGGGTTTGATACTAATTGCCTTCAATGAGGCTATTTTCACATCACAGCTGACCAAAGCCAGAGGACATTAAGTCTGTCTCCCTAATAAATCATTCCTCCTGCTCCCCAGGGTTGGAGATGAAGAGTGAATAGGCAGTGTACACAGCACCAGCCTAATTGTCTCCTAAAATATGCAGGCAACTCCCACAGTAGTCAACAGAAAGGCTCGTGTGCATCTGAGAGGGCCTTATGTTATTATTGATGCTCTCACGCTAAGGGGGCCATTGTTGCCTCCCCCGTCCCTCCATAGCTCTGGCAGGAGCGTTTCCATGTCTGCCAGCCAGGAGGATGAGCTGGAAGCAGATGAAGAGGAGGGGGTATCTTTGTAAAATCAGACAAAAGAAAGCTCAGCCCTCCCTTTGCCCACCCCCAGCCCTAAAACAAAGGCTGGGTATAAATCTTCCATTTCCACTGATTGGCCAGGTTGGGAGAGAGAGATGCCAGCTAGAGGTCTCTGACACAATTAAAAGATCAAAAGGCTTCTCTGGATAAACACTGGTTTGGCACCACAGCCTGACAAATCCTTCCCTAATCCCTATGAAACCTCCCAAACCGGGCAGAGAAATGCCCAGGGAAAGTCAGCTGCTCTGAATTCATCCACCACCATCACTGCATGTAGCCCTACTCCACTGGGAGCTCCCAGTTACCCCCTCCATATCTACAGTCCCCAGAAGCCCAAATTTGCCTTCAAAATCCTGTCTGAACAGAGCCACACAACATTTTGAGCCCTCTGCTCCTGCAAGGCATTGCCTGGCCTTGGCTGTTGTATGTTGTACCAACAGGAGAGACTTGATTCTTTGTTAAATAACAGACATCAGAAAATAGGGCAGGGAGGAACTCCAAAGCACTGTCTGGTCTCTCTCTGTCACTGCTGGTTAACATCAGTGAGAGCCTCCCTGCTGCTGGCAGAACTGTCCCCAGTGCCACTGAGGCAGTGCCCCTCTGAGCAGAGCTGAGTGAACACCTTCCCTTCTGGCAGCTCGAGCAGGTTCCTCCCTGCTTTGTGATAAACGTATTTTTCATCTCTGAGTGCATGTGACAATTAGTACAGGCTGGGGGCCAGATCCCCACCTGGTATGAGTTGGCAGAGCCCTGAGGAACACAGCAGAGCTCTACCAGTTTAGATCAGATGAGATGCTGATTGCGCTGATTCCCTACAAATTCTTTGAGGCAGTGCTGTTCCACATTTTGCTGGGACTTCCATGAGAATTGCTTATTCCAGGGTCCCCAAGGAGGAAAATATTTTAGGTGTTTAACAGCACAGCTGATGTGATGCTCCACCCTGAAGCAGGAACTGGATTAAGGCAGGGAAATCAAGAACACTTCTTTTCCCAATCCTCCCATTTACAATTGAAAAATAAACCTCTTTATTAAACAGACGAAGGTTAAACACATTCACAGACACCCAGAAAACAGAAATATTGAAGGTACATTTACGTTGTCACAATGGTGGGGTTGGCTTTCTGATTCTCTTATTTCACAACACTGCAGAGGATTTTAAAGGGAATGATGGCCCTGCAAGGCACAGACTGTGCCACTATTTTCTTTGGAAAGGACCTCAGTGGCTCTTGGTTCTTGCTACCAGAAAGAAATAACAAAAAACTGAAGGGATAAGACAAATATGCTCCTTCAAGAGTTTCTAATAAAATAATAACATTGAGCAAGGCTGCCAATACATTCCATGTCCCGGTGCAGTGCAGCAGAAGGGAAGAATTTAACATGCTTTGAAAATGCCAATTGCCTATTGCCAAAGATGCATATGATCCCACTGCCAGCGGGGTAGGTGGCAGGGATTAAGATGTCAGAGGAGACTTTGCCTTTCCTAGGCAAAGTTCATTTCACTGAAGAAGACAATGTGAAAACAGTCATGTTTCCTGTGAGGAAGATTTCTTTTAACCTCAGGGTTCACTCTGAATTCTCCATGGTGGCAAAACTACTTTTACAGAAGCCTTCTTTGCTCCCTGGAATATTTTTATGGTTACAGCAACCAGAATGTAGGTACTTTTAATCTACAAAAGGGATTTCTGTGGCCCCCAAGACAGAGCATTTCCTGGCTCTCTACTCTCACACAGGAGGTTGGAACAGATACAAGAGCCATGATGTTGGGAGGGGATGTGGCCCAAGGTCATGCCCAAAGCATGAGTCAAAAGAACAAATAGATCTTGTGAGTCCTGGGCTGGTATCCTCAGCATCCACGTTTCTGTAAGCAAGGTGTCCATGTGGGAGTGGTGAAGGCCAATGTGTCTTCATTTTCTGGCTGTGCTGCTGCATCCCAGGGATGTGTCATTGCCATGTTTTGTTGTTGGAATATTTCTGGCCTTCTGATGTGTCTCCAGATGATTTTGCTCTTTCCTTCCAACTTTTTTCCCCCTTTTTGGGTCTCCCTGGCATGTTTGATAGAGACTGGGTACAAATTTGATTCCTGGTCTGGTCAGTCCAGAGGACTTTTTGTCACTGCTGCCTCAGTTCATAGGTTTTAAGCATATGTTTACATTCCCCCCTGTTGGGGTGAGCATTAACCACGCTCTTGACCTGAAACATGTGATTAGAAGCCATATTTCAGAGGGAGTTAGGCATATGCTTAAATTCTCTTCTGTTATGAACTGATACTTTCTTGAACTGGAGCCTACATTTTTTTTGTATGATCCATCTTTGCTCTTCCACATACCTTTACTGCAAATTATTCTGCAATAGATATATGGCTCAGTAAGTGTATTGCTCTGGGACTTTTCCACAAAAAAGTCCAGTTGATACATCACATACTTAACCTCTTGAACAAAGGAGTTAACTTTACAGGATCAATTTACAAGCAGGGGCCAAAGCTTTTGGATGGAAGCTAGCTATCATGTGGTATGCAGTTGAAAGAGCAAACAGCTTATTCATTATCATAGCACTGGATTCAGAAACAAAACACAGGCGGCAGAAAGAGCCTGTCTAGATTTCCAAACATACTGCCTGTCCCCTCACTGGAGCATGTTTATTTAAACCCTCTCTGTGTGCATGCAGCCAGTTGTTAAACTTAACTCCCAATTTCCTCACATTAGGAGTTTCGACCTGGGCCCTACTGCTCCCACTGTGCTGCATTGAGCACAGGGAGCTCCTACCAAAGGGAACTGAAACTGCACTTCTGTACAGCTTTGACAGCAGCCTCAGTTGGGAATCAAGCCCTAGGCACATTTGTCAGTGTAGGATGTTTGTGCAAGAGCACACGCCACTCATCAGATCCACAAACCCCCCATGCTTGTTCAAAGCTCTTTGAACAGCACTCCCATACTCTCTACTTTACCTGCTCAGTATTCGGCCTTTTCCCCCTCCTTTATTAATCATTCTCATGTCCGGGCACCCAGATGTGCTCATTTCACTTTCAACACAATGGATGCAGAGGCCATTAAAATGATGGCATAAGTCTGTTAGTGCTTGGCCATGGAAACTTAACCCCTGTCTACAAATGCCTGGTCGCAGAAATGCTCTCATCAATCTGTTACTGCTGTCTGCAAGTCATTGCTCTGCAAAGCACACGTGGGCTAATCCTGCAGGATCTGATCCAAAATTTACTGAAGTGAGTGGGAGTTCTTCTACCAATTTATTGGACTTGGCACCATGATTTTAGGGGGGAAAAAAAAAGCATTGTAAGAATGAATTCAACTGCTTTAGGCAGACACTATTTATAATGTAACACGACATTATCAGAACCCTCAAAATTTAATTCAGCAGCACACCTACAATTTTTTACATGTCCACCTACAGCAGTATCAATCGGAAATACAAACCCAGAAGAAAAGTGGTATCAGTGACTTTATGTTCAATGTTGTTTCCCAGGTTTTTGAAGTAGGGCTTAGGGAGATATCTGTCCGTTTCCTTTGCCATGTACCCAGCTCTGTGTTGCTGATGGGTGCTGCTCTGTGGGGTGAGTTGGCTTACACACAAGAATTGAGCCCCGCATTTTTGGCTCTGTGAGTCATTGGCTGTCACAGCCACAGCCAGGCTGCAATAAGGAGAGAGCCACAGCTGGGTGAAGTGAACACATGAGTAGCAGGGAGGGAGTGACAAAAAGAGGGAAAACATGTTTTATATCAAAATCAGCCATTTGGGCCCACTGCCTGTCCAGTGGGAGTGAGCTGTAAGTAGGACAGTACATGGTCTCCAGGCTTCCTTACTAATTACAAGGGAATTCAAGCTCCTTTGGGAATTCCCAGTTTAGACTCACAGCCTCAGCACAACCCACAGCATTGAGAAAAGCCAGCTTTGGACTCCCTAGTCCAGAGGGCTTGACTCCTGAGTGAGGCCCTTTGGGTACACATAGGCTAGTGTGCTGAACAGGGCCAAGGCACTGGCTGGAGACCCTCTCCATAATTGCTAATGCTTCAAAGGTTTTGACCATCCCAACCACTGTTGCCACAGATTCTGTGGCACAGCTGGGAGCACAGCAGGAGCCAGCAGGTTGTGAAGATGAAGCTGTTCCGGTTTGAGGGTGCAGAGTTCAATGTTGAGAGATGCATCACTTCACTTTCCCTAAAGAAAATGCAAACAGTCCTGGCTTGTTTTGTTCACCAATACAGCATTTTCCTTCAGGTTTTTGCTTTTACCCAAGCATAATTTTTTACATCTAGCCCATGACAACACTGTTCCTAACTGATATGGTGGGGTCTGCCTTGTCCATGGATGTACATCAGCAGGAGCATCCCTGAACACGGAGACACCTGGAGCTATGCATTGAAGATCCCTTCAACCATGCCACCCTCCCACATGCTGTGGTCATCATCAACCTGCAGAGTCAAAGCTCTGGCACAGTTCCTGCTCATAATAAAGTCCATCACTCAGGCAGACGGTTTGTCTGGTAACACAGACATGGGTAAGAAACAGGCTTTTTGCTCTGGCATTGGAGGCAATAGGGATGAATTAGCTGGTTGGGTTTTCCTTCCTGTAACAGAGCTTGGGATCATCACTAGCAGATGGAAACCGACTTGAGGTGCTTCTTTGCATTTCTCTTGAATTCCAGATGAATGTTTATCCATAATTGTAGCTTGCTCTGTTTTGGGATTTTTCTCCTACAGAACATGAACAAGAATCTCTGCAGAGATTTTGGCATAAAGCCTACATACATCTTGCCCTGGGCCAAGTGATGAGCAGTGACATAAATGTGCTCATACAGGTCAGTTCACAGCATGCATGAGATTTTCTTACAAGTAGTCATAACTGAAGGATGTAGCCATCCTTTCTTCCTGTAAAACTTCAGGAGGTAGGGACCTACCCCTCTTAAACACCTTTGAAAGGTAGGGACCTACCCCTCTTAAACACCTTTGAAAATCCCAGTCATGGTATTCAAGAGCCCTACTTTGAGCACCACTCATAGCAGCCTGAGTGGTGGTGAAGGGTCAGATCTCTCAGGACTGGGAAATGCTACAGACGTCATGAAAAGCAAAATAATAGCAGTAGCTGTGCTAAAATGCCTGTGGACATGTGGTGCAGAGACACACTGGGTGCTCTGCATGAAGGGCAGCCTTGCCTTGCAATCTCTGAAATGATGCAGAAAGTAATGGGGGAGGGAAGCAGGAAGCCACCTTGTAAGCCAAGACTTTTGTGGCCAAGAATGGAAGAAGTTCTTTGGGTCTTGTGCAGGTGAGGATTTACTGTGACAGGCTCATGAAGTCAATGTTTGTGCTCAGGGCTGTGAGCTGTGCAAAGCAAGGGGGGCTGTTCTGTGCGCTCAGCAGCTGTGCAGGATGCTGACCCCAGGATTTAACAGCAGCAGAGCCCCAGTCATCTTTCTCTGGGTGAATGTGGTTTTGTAACTTGGTATTTCTGAGGACTCAGACCTCAGGAACTGCCTCATCCCCTTTTTCCTCGTCCTCTGCCCTGCCCTGCCTTCTCTACCTGCCAAGGTCTGCTGCGTGTCAGTGCAGAGAAATAAACAGAGCCCGAGCTAGCTGTTGTGGTTTATTATTTGCTTGCCTGTATATTCAGAAATTATCAATATGCTCTGAGCAAATCAACATGGCTTTAATGATTGTGAGGGAAAAGAAACAAATTCCAGTCATTAAGTGCTAATCACACAGTTACTATATTACAGTCAGACCTGGCAAGGAAATATCCATCTCACTGCCTGCAAAGAGATCACTGAATCAATTTTTTGCATTAGCATTTCATTCCTTCCCATACTAGACATTTGTTCAGCTTGTTTATACTCACGCCACATGGCCACAAGCTGTGTAGCTAGTAATGAATGAGGGGAGACATTTATCTTTGGAAACTTAGGCCAAGCCAAAAAGTTGATAGCTTTTTTTTTGTAGAAGAATAACACATGTGAGATTTACTCAGATAAATCCCACCAGTTGTAATGGGATTGCCTATGTTAATTGCCCACATAATAAATTCTGGTAACAGCAGCGAGGGTTTTACAGTCTGCAGTGGGTTTTTAGCATTCCATTCCTGATGATGCCAGCAATGCAGGGAAGTACAGTGTCGGGGTGTCTCTCTAAGCACAGGCAGGTCTGAGAGCTGGGTTCAGTCTCTTGGACACCAGCTCCTAAGTGCACCTCCTGCCAATCTCTGAGCTCAGGTGGTGAGGCTGTGGCTGGACTGCCACATTCCTGCCCCAGCACCTCAGTCCCTTCTGGTGGCAAAGTCCCTTCACGATCATACCAAAATGACAAGTTTTTTAGAAGTTCCCACCTCTTCTTCCCCCTCCTCCCAGACCACAGCCATGCTTAAATCCACTACTAAGGCAGCCAAGAGAGGCTGCTTCCAGGGGTGGCAAATAGCATTCTGCTGTGATTGCTGAACCATGCTAACCTTTACCACTTCTTTCCTCCTCTTATTTTGCTATATTTGGCCATCTAGAACAGCCGGTGCCCTTGGAAGGTGATGGCATGCACAGGCAGGTGTGTGCCCTGTCCCATTGCAGCCTAGGAGAATAGAAAGATGTTGGCAATTTTATGTGTACACAGGCTGTGCTTCTGCTACCTCCCACTTCCCTTTCTCCTGCATTTACAGCAGCAACTCCCAGAAGTCTTTTTCTCTTCTTATCCAGCTCTGTTTCCTTGTTTACTTCTCTAGTCCCATCCCATGCAAAAGGCGACTGCACATGAATGAAGCAAAAGGAGCTCAGTACATTGCAAAGTCTGAAACTTAGAAAATGGGTTATGCAATTTTCTCTGCCTAAGCTGCTTAAACCTTATGAGAACAAAGCATTCCAGTAACTTTTTTGGAATAAAACCCTGTGATTGAGAGAGAGCAGAACAAGCCATTTGCATGCACAGCCCCAGTATTATCTCCAGGCTGGGTATTTTGCTGGAGTATGGTGGAACTGAGCCCGTGTGTGTAGCAGCACACATTTCTCCTCTTCTTACAGCTTAGAGCAGCTAATTTAAAATTTAATTTCCTGAAAGTTGCCATTCTCACAAACACAACCCGGTTGCCACTCTATGATAAATTTATTTATATGTCTAGCCAGAGTAAAATGAATCTACTATTCTAAAATCGATAAGGGTAAGTGGATCTGATACTCACGTGGACATGATCCTTTTCTGCTGGAAAGGTCTTACACATAGAAACATTAACAGGATTTACAAAATCCATCTGTTTGCAACACCAGCATCTCGGAGTGCAGTCAATGCATTCAGACTGTAAGTCACAGCAGGTGCACAAACTGTGGCTGACTCACGCAGCATACAGATAGCCTAGTGCTGCTCCCCGTTTCCTCTCTGACAAAGAGCACATTTTTACTCACAGAATCATTGAGAAAAGCTGATTCGAATTTGCCAAGTCAGAAAATTCAGAGCTCGAATTATTGGAATCGGTGGATGCAGTAGGGAAATTTGGAAAGTTGAAGTATAGCAACAAGATGCAAAGCATTTCCGCTGGCATTCCCAGAGCCCCCTATGGCTGAGGAGCTCTAAGCTACTTATAGATATTAATGAATTAAAGCTACAGCATTCCTGAGTGCTGGGTAATTTTATTATCCCTTCCTGCTAACAGGAAAACTGAAACACAGAAAGAGAGGCAGGGCTGTGGCTTGTCTGCTCAGCTGCTGGAGGAGGAGGCTTTGGGATTTCAGTGCAAACCACATGGGGGTGGCATTAGAAGAAAAGCTTTTGCCTCTTCCAGCAAGCAGGACTGGTGTCTAGTGAGCAGTTCTTCTCATGGACATAAATGCAACATATTCTGTTTTGCAAATCTACCAGAGGTCTTCTCTCTCCCCTCTTGCTGGGTCTCCCAAAGGATCATAGTGGGAGAGCAGTGGGGCAAGTTCACTTAGTACGGGCTCCTCAGAGAGGGAGTAAGGACCTTATATAAGCTGGCATTTACATGGGCTCAGTTCTGGGATGGCATAGAAAGGACCCTTTCCCCATATTGAGTATTCTAGAACTGACCAGGGAATTGATCTTTGCAAATACGCATGTGAAAAGCTTGGAGCTGCCAAGGCAGTTTTGTTTTGCTGTTTTTTGCTGAACAGTCTTTTCTTTCTGCTGTTATTTGTGTCATCCAGGTTGTTTTCATGTCAGATTTTAAACAGGTGGCCCACTCATGCCAGCCTCATAAAGGAGAGAAAGCCCCTTTGCTTCAAGAAATTAAACAATGGAAAAGCTAATTCAGAAGAATTAGGAAATTATGAAAACAGACCAAATCTGACCAGATGGGAAGCATGTTACAATTCCCCCTATCCTTTAAATGGAAATCTGGTGATTGGCTTCATTCAGGGAATCCCCAGACCTGGGTGTGTGTGTCATGGTCTCATGGATCAGCTATATTGCAGCATGTGGTAGCATATTGGAATGAAAACAGTCCTCTCCTTTTTGGCATCTGCACCAGGGCTTACCAGGTGGGCTTCCTGCATTGTCACTGGGGAGATATCAGCCCTCTGAGCTCCCCTAGGTCTGCTGCCTGCTTCTAGGTGGGTGGATTATTGCCTCCAGGGGCTGGTTACTCTAATTTCATTGCTAGAGGAGACTCAGTGATGGCCTGAGATGCACTTCTCTGTATTTCATTGACTTCATGTGTTCAGATGAACACCCTTCCTTTCCAGATAAATGCTTGGCTAAACCAAGGGCAAAATTTTAATGTACTGCTGGGGAGATGTGGCTCCTTGTGACTGCTGCTCACGTGAGGGCTGCAAGGAGGCAGCTGGGGCTTGGCAGAGTTGCTCAGCTGAGTTTGACTTAGTGACTAGCAGGATATAAACAGCAGGGACACAAAGCTCGGAAATTCATTTACCTTCTCTCTCAAATGCTTTTTGCAGGTCACTAAAATGTTTGCAGTGTTAATGTGGGCTGACAGATATATCACACTAACAGCAGCTTCCTGGATGCTGTCCTGGATTTGCTGTCCTCTTGCAAACACTCACACCACATCACGCTGCTGTATTTCCAAGGCCTCTTCATGATAATCTCATGTGATGATACCGTAGATTTGTAGAAGCTGTCTGTAGCAGGTTTTTTTATTACTTCAGCGCTTGCTTGTTTTTTGATGTTTTTCTGCTGTTTTCTTTTGGCTGTACTTCCTTTTTTTTTTATTTTTTCTTTTTTTTTTCTTCTTATTCTGGGAAAGAGATCTGTGAAGGTGAGTCATGTGTCACACACATGGGGAAGGATCTTACTTCTGTTTTCCTGTCAGGAGGGTTGAGTCAAGAAGGACCTTCTGTCTGGAAATGTTTCATCACATGCAGAGCCATGTCAATGAGTCGAGAATGGAGAGGCTGCGGAAGCAAGAGCAGATCCTTCAATTGCCACCTGAAATGGACTGGGAAAGGCACACCACTTGGGCAGTACCAGTGGCAAAACATGAGGGATCTTTGGCATGACTGGCAGCCAGTTTTCTTCTCCATCTTTTAATTGTCACCCTACAGCAGCTGGGGTCCTCTAGCTCACAGTCTCTCAAGAACTGGTGTGGTGGACCCATTTAACACCCATGCCATGATGAAAAGTGGTGCTCGTGCATGGTCTGGTCCAGTGTCTGGGATGCTGCAGTCTGATGTCACATTGGAGAACAGCAGAAGAGGGTGTTTTTGTGAAAATCAAAGTGTTTTCTTTCTGGCCATGCCACGGTGTGTAGCCTAATGGAAACACCACTGGCAGCTTTCCTGCTCTCAGTGTGACCCAGCTTCCCTTTCAAGGTGATAGGGGCTGGTTCTGGGTGGCTTGAAGGTGACAGGGATGGACTCTCAGTGCTGCCCTGAGTCCATGCAGGATGGGCCCAGTTCCCAAATGGTCTCATGATGGTTTCCCATTAAGGGAGAGGCAGGTGCCCTTGGTAGGGGAAATACCCTGCCTGGTCTGTGCCCTGTGTGGTATATCTGGGTTCATGGTGAAGAAGCTGTGTTTCATCTCACCGTGGGTCATGCTGAATGTACTTTTCTCATTAAACAGGTGAAACATGAAACCCAAATAAGGAATTAGTGAAAGCCTCTCTCTTTTTCTATTGCTCTTCAGTAGATGCAAATTGGCTCTTTTGGAGGGCGCCTCGCCCCATTTCTCAGCAGCTGATTTCCCAGGGACTGGGAGGGGAGAGATGCAAATTAAAGGTCTGGAGACCTTTTTCCCAGCAGATAGCACTGTCTGCCATGGCACCCACATGAAAACAGCTCTGCCTCAGTGTCCTCTCCTCACCAGAGTGCCTGGAAGTACCACAGACTCCTACAATGCTAAACAACAACTTGCCCATGTCTCAGAGAAACTTGACCTAGTTTCTCCATCAAAACACCTGCATTACCAACTCTGGCTAAGCAGCACATCACAGTAAGAGTTTTTCTTTTTTTCTTTCATTGAATTCTTATTATTTTTTTAATGTGGCTGCAAAACAGATTATTTGAATTTGATTTATTCTGCGCTGACCTAAATATTTTGCTTTTCTCTTCTGTTGGATGAAGTATTTTTTACTTCAGGCTAATGGCAACATTGCAGAGATCTGGGGGAGACAGGTTTCTGGATGTGTGAATGCAATGAGAAGTAATTGGATGCTGTGGAATATGATGCTAATAACTCTTGTGAGGTTTCTGTGAAGTTGCAGAAAAAAATTAGCAGAAAGAATTAACAGAATTGATATTTATATTATATGTTGTGATTAAGGTGTCTGATGTAATTTAAGGATTGATTGCAGAGGGATCAGAGGAGGAGAAAATATGATTTCTGAATACAGGGCACAGTCCAGTGGAATAGATTTTGATTTTATTTATTTTTTTAATGCTTGGTCTAGGAATTTGGTTTCTTTAAAAATGATACTGAAGTCCAAGTCCACAATTTGCTATATTCTGATGATATCCAAGGCCTGGAAGTGCAGAGCAATGAAGAAAGCATTGTCATCAGATAGAATAATTTGTCTCCCTGTTTTCCTGGACTTTATTTCAGGCAAAGAAATTTAGTAGTGGCCTGCAAAGGGAAGAGTAGAAGAGGCAGCCTGCACCTGTACTTGCAGGGAGGATAGAGACTCATATTTGTATTTCAGTAGCACTTCAAAAGCCCAGCACTGCTATGGTTATCCCCAGTTGTGTTGGCCTGGGGTGATGTGATGCAGCTCTAATGTTTTCTCTCTGGCTTTTCCCCAGCTGCAGCACACCCACGATGCTGCCCAGTCACACTGGGGCTGGGAGCAGAGGTTTGGCTGTGACAGTGCTGCTCTCCTGAGCTCTGCTATCAATGCTCTTGCTGGTAAATCTTGTCTTTTGAGAGTAAAGTGGGAAGTGTTTTTATTATACCAACATCATTTCACTTTGCCAATAGGGATGCCACTCTAAGAGGACCTGACCAGCAAAGTAGCCCTGGGGCAGAGCTAACCCAAGCTTCTCTTACAACAAGATGCACTGCAGTAGCCTGCTGAGGACACTGACAGATGTTGAATGGGATTGCAATGGACACAGAGTATTGCTCAACCTCGGTGAATTTTCCCTCATGTTCAGCAATGGTTTACTTTGGACTTTTCTGCTGCCAGGAAGAGCTGCAGTGGGGCTGGAAGGTTTCTAAGGCAGATGTAGGGCATCTTCCACCAGCATTTTGCTTGTCTGCTGCAGCACCTGGTGTCAGACATGGATTCTGAGGGCTGAGTTTGGTTATACAGAACAACATCAGCAGTTGTTTGGTGAAAGTTAGTTTTCAGATTAAAATTATGGCTGAGGCAAAGAGTGATGGATTGTTTTCCCTCTGTGTGTGTGACAAGTCTCCCCAAGGCTGGCTGGCCACACTTCATAGCACAGCAGAGAGAACTTCCCTCTCACTCACAAAGTCATCCAGCTTTCCAAGTTCTTCTTGTGTTATCCCAAGCTGAAATACTTTTTGTTTGTCTTTTAAGGCAGGAAGACTTGCCAGTTCCCCACATGCATGTGCTCACATGAACACAGAGGAAACACTATTTAATACTCACATGCATTATATTTAACATCTGCACAACTTCAGCAAAACAGGAGTCAGAATAAAAATTTAGCTCATTGTTTTTAATCAAAGGAATACTAGTGTTGCCAGTTGTGGTGTATGTTTTTCCAAATGAACTAAAACAGTGTCCACAGCTGAATATGATATGGTCTTGTGCAATACCATCACTTGTTTTTGCATGCCCGTGAATGGCAATGGTGTTAAACAGAAGACATGAAGAGTTTTCATTGTGGGAACCGAACGAGCTGGAAGAAAATTGAGCCCAAGCTGTTTTCTTTACTGTTTACTACAGCAGTAGCCAGCCAAGGATGAAGAGATGTTTCTGCCAGCAAAGACAAACAAGGCTGATGGTCTGTCTCCCTTGTGATGACTGTGCTCATGCCATACTGACAGCTAATGGGGTGGAATATAGAGGCAAGCTGAATGTGGAAGGTGCACTTGTGGTTCTGGAGAGGATTGCAGTCCTGCTCTCCTTGCACAGATAAGAAAACCACAAACTAAGAAGTGTACAGAGTCTGGTGCAAACAAGGGAGGCACAGACTCCCAGAAAAGTGTGAGAAGCTGAGCTGATCAGAGCTTTCCCCCAAACCAAGTGAAGAGCCTGGAAATACCACTGAGGTAAGACCAAGTCTCCACCATGAAATGTCATACTCTGGTGTGCCGCTGTCTGTCCCTTGACCTTAAAGTACCACAGTGTTCCTAAAAATTTTCTGCTTGAGCTGTAGGACACTCCAAAGATTGCCTTGACTCTGGGTATGATATCTATAAGTCATCCTGGAGCACAGGTTGTATCTCCACATGTAGTTTCTCTCCCAGCACCAGGAGGTCAATGTGCAACTCCTTCCATGTGATCAATCCTGCTCCTGTTTGACCTCTCCATCCACTGGCAACATCTGAAATTTATTGGGAGAGTAAAAAAAAAATTCTCATAGCACATCACCTCTGAGAAGGTAGCTGCAGTTGTTCTTGTTCCTGTTTGATGTTAGGATTTTGCTAAATGAAGAGGAAAGGAAGGACATTTGGGTCAAGCAGAATTCTCTTTCTCCCCAAGCAGTCACCCACACATTGAGATGCTTTAAAGCAGTTCTGCTCATTACAGAGCAGATGGCTCCTGGAAGAAGGAGTATGTTTAGGACAAGTGTAGCTACTACTGTGCTATAAACAAACTTCCCTTTTCAACAACCTGTTTCAGTACTGGCTGTGGATAAATATCATCTTTTAGTCACTGGTGGTTTGGTGGCAGCAGCACCCACCACTGCCACTCCAGGTCTTGATCTGACATCATAAAACCCCTAAATATTTCCTCTCCTGGGTGGTTTTGATTAAATAATCTCAGTTTGAGAATGGATGCACATAATTTACATTTCGCGGGGTTTATGATGTCAATATGATAATCTGGTTATTATAATCTTTTCTTTAAAGCTAGTAACCTTGACGGCAGCACAGGCAGGCCTGGCCACAGCAATTTCAAAGGCAGGGGAGGGGACATCCTAGTTCAGGCAGGAGCTAAGTATTTACAGGTGGCCTCTCTCAACCAGAAGGGTCCTAACTCCTCTGGCTCTCCATGCCTTCTCCACAGGTCTATTTCTAGGATCATTCTTTACATCCTGCATATGTCTGTGAAAGCCATTCAGTGGATGAAAAAAAAAAAGAACTGCCTCATTTAGTGAAGAGAATGTCATTAAACAATGGAATTTTTGGAGGGATTTGTTCAATGTTTGGCTCAGGCATGAACAGGGGGGTCCCCAGACTGGGAGTATAGATTCTCCCAGAACCAAATAATTCTTCATCAAGGATTTAAATTCCACTGAATTATCTGAGGTAACACCACTAGGGAAATGCTGTTGCCACACCAATATACTGTCAGTGAAGGAGTGACCTGGACTTGCTCAAAGGCAGAACAAAATCAGTTTATAAAAGGTCTGTCTGTTGTCATTGATGCTGAAGTTCATGGAGCTTTCTATTTTCGTATTGTTTCCTGTGTCTTCATCATGGTATGGCAGCCCAAACACCAGCTTTACTGCACCAGAACTCCCTTGAGATATGCTCGAATTCCAGGATGGATGACCCTTCTTTTCACCTACCTTCAGTTGTATTTACAAGCTGAGAAGTCAGTATAAAAAGATTTTGTATTCAGAGCCTGAAGGAAGATTTGGAAATGAGTTGCATACATGGCTTTCTCTGTAGTAACTTATTCATTGTCCAGTGCAGAGCAGCATTTAGCCTTAGGTTGTGTATGTTCCCATTTTATGGCAATAAAAGAGGCAGCAGTGTGAAAAGCTCTTAAGAGCTCTTCAGAGCAAATGTTTCATAATTGTCGGCCATGACAAAATAAAAGTCACTAAAAAAATTCAGAATGCACAATCCACAGCCCAGAACTCAGCAGCTGCCAAACACTGAGAATAAACATCTCCTGAACTGGCAGCAGGCTGCTGGATCTGAATGATGACATAAACCTATTTAGTTTAGCTGCAGATACTGCACAGTAAAATTGTTTCTACTGATGTTTTGGTGTATTTTTTTTCTTTTTTTTTTTTTTGTTACTATATTCATTGTCATAATAGTTAATCATCTGGTTGTTCGCCCACATTTTTCTTACAAATGTACTACTCTTAAAGTCAGAGTACATTTCTGATACTGGTTTTGGAGGCTGTGATTATTGTTTATCAGTTGGGGAATCTCATGAGATTTAGCAAGACCAAGTGCAAGGTGCTGTATCCTCAGTATCAACACAGTCTGGGAGATGAACATATCAAGAGCAGCCCTCTCAAGAAGGACCTCTGTGTGCTGGCTGAAGAAATGCTGGGCATGACTTGGCAAAGTGCAGTCACAGCCTAGAAAGCCAAACATGTCCTGGGCTGTCTCGGGAGGGATGGGCGGCAGGGCAGGGAGGGGATCCAGCTCCTCTGCTCTGACAGGACCCACCTGAAGTCCTGCATCCAGCTCTGGGGTTCTCTGGACAGGAAGGACTGTGATCTCTTGGAGAGCGCCCAGAGGAGGTCACCAAGGTGATTAGAGCACCTCTCCTGTGAGGAAAGGCTGGGAGAATTTAGATTCTTTGGATGGGAAAAGAGAAGTATTCAGAGCAACATAATTCTCACATTCCACAGGAAAGGAATGGAAGACAAGCTACAGGAAAGATGATGATAAACTTTTTATAAGAGCATGTGGTAGTAGAATAATTAGTAACAGCTTCAAACTGAAAAGAGAGAGGCTTTAGATCACCTGTTAGGAGAAATTCCTCTAAAATGAGGGTGTTGAGATACTGGAACAGTTTGCCCAGAGAAGTTGTGGATGCTCCATCCCTGGAAATGTTCAAGGCCAGGTTGGATAGGTCTCTGAGCAGCCTGGTTGAGTGGAAGGTGTCCTTGACCATGGCTGAGATTTGGAGCTAAGTGATCTCTGAGGTCCTTTCCAACACAAACCATTCTATGAGTCTCTGAGTTCTACAAATTTTTCAGAAAGTAAAATTTTGCATCCAGAAGGATGTCCTTCTTTGATTCAGCCCTGGAGTGGATCTGTGCATCTCAGGAGTATATTATGTCTTCTTCAGATTTAATTCTTGACAAACAATCTATGGAAATTGTGTAGGAAAAATAGATCCATCATGTTTATCTGCTGAACATACCAGGGGAAAAAATATGGCAGGATTATCTCTCTTGTCCAAATAGGCACATACATTTTGCTATAAGAATACACTCTAATGTTGATACTTCAGGCACCTTTACAGACAGTGCATAAATACATAATTGCTTCTAAAGAGTGTCAGAAATCAAAACCTGAAAAATTTTCCAGGGAAAATGCATATAGAATGAAATTCAGTTCTGCAAAGAAGCACAAACTAAGCTCCAATACTGGAACAAATGTATTTATTGAGAGGTAATGTACAATGTACTATAGTTAAATACCAGGCCATCTTTCTTATGGACACTGGACAGAGTTAAGGATGTGCAGCTAAGTTTTTTTAAGTGCAGACCTAAGGTAGTTATTTTTAATTATCCAGATTACTAGCTCATTATTTATAAATGAGTTAAGCATTTTTAGTTCTCCTGATTTTACACCACCTACTCACAGAGCCTTCTTGCTTTCACATATCCATATGGACTTCTTGTAGCAAATTAAAAAAGATGATGTTAGAAGTCAGGCAAGAGATCCTGGAGTCATAACTGACAACTCTCTGAAATTCTTGACTGAGCATGGTAAGTAGGAACAAAGCATGTCAATAAAATGCTGAAGCTCATCAGGAAAGATGTTGCAGTCATGACAGAGTCATTTTCCTGTTACATTTTTGGTTCTTCCATGTGAGGAGTCTGGTGCATGATCTGAGTTTCTGCATCTCAAGGGCATGAGGGTTAGGGGAAATGGCAGGGAAAGTGACCAGCATAACTTAGGGGCTGGAGAAGCTGCTGTATAAGAAGGAACTAGAAAAGCTGAGTCTCTTCTGGCTGAAGACAAAGCTGAAGGGGGGATATGATGGGGACTGAGCCTCGAGGATGTGCAGGGTGTGACTGCAGAGCAGTTACTCACCAAACCCACAACACCAGGACTGCCAGATGCTCATGCAAACCACAGGATCTTTTAAAAGCACAAAAAAGGAAAGAATTGCTTTTGTGAGGTGTCCCAAACTTCTCATACTGCTGCTAGAGGAGACTGTGAAACAGGCCATGAGCAGCACCCAGAGGGAACTTGAACATCTCTGTTCTGAGTGTTGGTGCTGGGGGAGTGTGTGGGAAATAAACCACAAATAGTATCTGGGTTTGTGTGTTCTCTCGAAAAAGCATCTCTGACTGTCACTGGGGGAATCGATGGATGATGGATCTAACACAGCAGGGCATTTCTAATGAGATTATGCTCTTATGAAGAAATGGCTTATTTACTTTGACTTCATAAGAAAACCAGGGAAATTTTCAGCTAAATGGAGACAATTTCAGGGATAATTTCAGGCAGATTTGATGACTTCAAATAAAAGCTTAGTACTGAAAAAATCAGGCATCTTTAAAAATATTCTTACCTCCTAATAAACATTCTATGTAGCATAAATTTCATTTTTAATCATAGAAACACAGAGTAACTGGGGTTGCCAGAGACTCTCAAAGTAGGGTCAGCTTCAAAGTTAGCTCAAGCTGCCCATTGTCCCTCTGCAGTACACCTTGAAGAAGTCTGGCTCCATCTCATCTGTGATGCTCCTTTTAGGAATATAATAACTCAGCAAGCTGTATAAAAGAGATGTGAATTTTTTTCCATGTGTATTTCAGCAATGAGCTGTAACCTTGCATTAGTACAAGTGTCCTGTGTGTGGATATATTTTCTGCGGATGTTCCCCTCCTATCGCTCTTCCCTGTGGGACAGTCTCAGCATAAGTGTTGAGTGAATAATTAAATTCCTTGGAAAATGCACACACCATCTTACAGGAAATTCCTATGGTAACATAAAGGGTAACCTCTGTTCTCACAACTGCTTCCTCTTCTCTCCCAGACTTCTGCTAAAAAGGTAATGAGAAAACGAAGCCTGATTCTGATTTGCTCTGTACTTTCCTGCTCCTTGTCCTGGAAATGGTGCTGAATGTGCCCAAGCTGGTTCATAACATACATAGGAGGTAATACTGCCAAGGCTTTTCTTTCAAATAATGCCCTGACAAGGCAGGAGTGGAGCTGCAGCATCCCAGGATCTTGAGAGGATATCATGCTAAAAGGACTTTGAGGCAGCTGTAGTAAGGGGAACACACTAGCTAACCACAGATCACTTCTCTTGAGTGCAGGACGTGGTGGTAGCTGGCTTTTGAGTAAAACAGGCAAGGAAAGGACTTTTTATGACTTTCCCCTGTAAAACCACACATGCAGACTTGTGGAGACAGGACAGCATTGTCCCAAGGACTGTGGGGAAAGACACCAACTGCTCTATGTTGTGGGTCTCATTAGCCACTGCTGGGTGGAGTGAGCAGCAGGTCCTCCTGACCCTGAAGTCCTGCTTCCTATGGCCAGGCACTCTGCAGGGAGCCACCACCATGGCAGAATCCGTGCATTCTTCTACGATCATAAGACAGCCATTGTTGTAACATTTTACAGTCTCTAGGCACTGTGGCTGTATAAATTCCATGGGGATCATTATACAGCGTCCAATTGCACAGGAAATTGAAGGTGGAGGAACAAAAAAGCTCTGTAGATAGCTAAGCTGGGTAACAAGAATAGTAAGGCGGGATTTGATGGATATTAGCACTGAATCAGGCAGGATTCATCCTTTGGGGTCTGTCAATGCACATGAAATGCTGTTTCCCCACACAGTGTTTGCTGCTTATGTTCATGCTTGCTGGAGCAGGCCAGCATCTCTAGCTCTGTGGAGAAATCCCACTTGCTGAAGCAGAGGGTGGTACATGGCTTTGAGGAACGTGGAGGTCTTGCAGAAGCAACTGTGGCCCTGCCAGAGTGGCCACTTGCATTCAGTGCAGAGTGGTGGTGCTGGAAGCAATAACACTTAGCACTGACACAGCACTTTACCCAAACACTGGGTAATTAATCTGCAAAGCAGCAGGAGATGCTCTTTGCAGCCGGTTCTGTAAGCACAGCTAAAGGACTGGAGTGGGGAGAGCTATTAAAATCCATGCTGACATCCAAATTGTCCCTTGGCAACTAAAAAAAGAATTTACCATGTCCTCTTTGTTTTATTGGTCCTCTTAATATTCAAATGAAGAGAGAGTTTTGCAAAGTTTGTCCTCAGCCTGCTCAGTTTGCAGAAGTTTGGCGGACTTCAAACGAGCTGCAACAATTTGCTGTGGTTCTTACTCCAGCGATTTTGTGACAGTGAATTCATATTCTATCTGGAGTTGTTCACTTATAAAGATTACAGTTAGCAGAACATGGTGTACCGATTTACCCCTTCCCTCCCTTAGGTCTTTGTCGCTTAAAAGTTTGGAAACAGGATTGCTTTTGCTCCTGTGTGGATTTTCCACTTAGTGAGCACTGACGGCTTTTTTCCCTCCCCCAGTGAAGCTGCACAGGCTGGGCCGTGGGAGGAAGGAAGGAGAGTTTTGTGGTTATGTCTCAGATTTGGAGCCTTGGATGTCAGAGCTCTGCTGCCAGTCCTGTCTGTTTCCATGTGACTCCAAGCAAACAATATAACTTGTTTTCCAAACTATGTTGTAGCACTTGGGCACCATGGCACAGCATCCTGTGCCTGCATTCTCTGACTAGTATCAAACAGATGATTTTCATTCTTTTAATAAAAATTTCTCCAAACGACCACACCCATGCTTTAAAGGGAATACATGCAGGGAGGGTAATTATTTGGCCTTCTGTGTAAATTTTGGCTTCTGATCCTGATGAGACTCTGAGGTTTAATTCTCAGGGGTAAAATCCAGACTGTTTTAGGTCATGCTCAGGATTCATGGGACATGGGTGACTGTGCTTGTGACAGGGGAGGACAGCTGTGACACCCCTGGTTTGGGTACTCCAGCTTTTTGTGCCATGTGGTCAGATATGGAGAACCATGTCAAGCTGTAAGGTTTCTCTTCTGGTTTTGTTTCTTAAAATCCTCTGCAGTTTATCTGTTTTTTTCAGGCTTCACCCTGAACATGTATTTTCCTTCTATGTGTACCCATTACAGCTTTGTTGAATTAGTGAAGCCTTTTTAGCACCCTTACTTGTGGAGGATATTTAGACATTCTAGTAATCCTAAGTTAGTCCCTTTAGATCCCTTGGAGTTGCCATTATTTTCCAAATTTACCTCTAATTTATCAACATTCTTTATTATTATATAATGATTTTTATCACATATATCAACTATCACTGTATCAACTATCATGTATCAATAACTCAGAAATGGTTGCTTCCTCCTTTTATCACTAGTCCTGAAGTGGAAAAAAGCCTTCCCAAAGGATTTCCCAGTAAAAAATGTGGGGTAGTAAAGCACAAAGTGCTGGATGGACCATTATGAATGGCCCAACCAATTAACTGACAGCTCTTGATGTGTCTGAGAGGAGGTCAGAGAGCTGCATAAACAGACTGAGATGCTGAAGGAGATACTGAGAAATGATTATTGACTATGGAGGGAGAAAGAAGATGGAGACCAGCTGGGATCATGGTCAAGATGCCAGTGTGGATGTGCATTTGGGCAGGCAGTGAAGCACAGGCAAATCGCCTTGGTTTTATGTTTTCGGGGGTTTTGTTTGTTTGTTTGTTCTTTTAGGTTTTTTGGTTGTTTTTATGTGTTCTGTTTTGTTGTTTTTCTTGGTGTTTTTTTGTGGAAATTAGTGTGAGTGCACTTGAAAACCTGACCCGAGTGTTGGTGAGGGAACTGGGACAGGCTCAGCTTGGTGAGGCAAAGAGGGGCACAAACAGGTGAGGCACAAACTGGACAGGTTTTTGCTTTGCTCCTCCTGCTCTTTTTGCCTTGTTCCATAGTGCATCCAGGACTGTGACTGTTTCCATAGCCCTGCTCCCCATGGGAACAGAGCTGCATTCCTGGGAGCAGGATTTGTTTGATGGCTTCCTTGATGTTCTTAAACAAGTTGATTTTACACTGCTAAAGTTCTCATTTTCTGGTACTTGCTATTTCTTTAAGAAGAAAGCTACCTCTGTGGTTGCCATGGAAAGCCCTGCATATCTCATGAGACTGAACCACAGAATACATAGTGCAGCCACAGAAAATATCTGGAAATATGTTTGCCGGAGAGCTGCAGTCCTCAGGAGCTTGGCAGCCTTGTAAATGGAGATGCCCCAGCTGGGAAAGGGAATTTCTTTCCCCCAGGCAGCTCAAGCTGGCATGGGGATTTTTGATGGTGCCCCTTTTAGCGGGGCAGGGGACACCTGGGGAGCAGCTCAGGCGTGTTGGGGTGGCCCAGTACAGTCACTGTAGTGGGGGAGCTGGTGGCAGGGCAAGGACAGGACTGGAGTGGGAGCCACTGGTGCCTCTCCATCCTGCTCCTCTGCCCTGCTCCTGCAGCCTGTGGGGGCTGACAGCAAACATGCACACAAACTGCGTGCACAAACCCTGCTGCTCCAACAGCTTGCTAAAGAACTGGTTCCCACACCTTCCTCTAATCTAAAAACCACAGTTTCCCCTCATTCCAGCTGCCAAAACCTACAAGCTCCCCCACAACTTCCTTAACACAATGCCCTACTTCATACTAAAATGAAACTTGGAAGTGAAAATCAATTGGGATGAATATTGAATTAAAGATAGTATATTGATTGAACTACCAATTTTCATTTATTTATTTTTTTAAAGCATCCATTAAGAATGCCTCAATCAATGGTAAGATTACTGGGTCTGGAATAGAAGTGAGTCCAATTACAACTTATAAGACTTTCTCTATCCCTGCAAATTTTGAATTTTTTTTAAAGTTAACATTACTGGCTTATTTTTCCAATCCAAGAGTTAAAGTTTGGGTATTAAAAGAAAACAAACAAACAAACAAACAAAAACCCCAAATAAAACTCAAAAGCCAAACATTCACATCTCAGCAATCTCTTTCTGAGGACAGATTTATTGATATTCTGGTGTCCTTGTGCTCAATAACAATCCAAATGTTAATACACAAATTTGCCCAGTAATAGTGTGAGAATACTGGATGCTCTCTATGGCTTGTGAGCAGGAGTTGCAGGACCCACAGGACTCAGGGATGAAAGAGATTTACAGTTTTCTGTCATTACAGTGCAGCTGCCACTGACCATGTTGGAGCTCACGTCACCAAATATTTCCGCGATTTGTGTCTGTTTTTAAAACACAGTCATTTTTACTGAGAGTCCTTCAAACTAAATATTTTCTAAGGTAGATCTAAGGTAGTTCTGCTGTTCCCAGGAGGGGACACATTGAACAACCTGTGTTAGCTTTGCACAGGTATCTAACTCCTGGAAATTGTTCCAGATGTCTCATGTGCCCAAAGGTCTGAATGGAACAGGTTTCCTCAGAAACAATACAGCTCCCTAGTTCTGCAGTGCTCAATGCTCTTTGAACAGACTGCAGAACTCCATGTGCAAAAAAGCCATACACAGGCATGTAGGAGAGTCACTGAAATTAGATATAGAAACTGATGAAGTTCGTCTTACTGTGTTTATTCCTCATCTTAAGCCAGTTGCTGGGCCTTTCAGGCACACAGGATGGTCACATTGTGGTTTAGCATCTCTTCAGCCCTCATCAGCTCCTCCCTCTGTTCACCTCAAGGGCAGTAGGAAATGCTTTGGTGAAAAGCAAACTTGTCTCACTCTCCAGTCAAGCTTTTCTGCCTTTTTGTGCTTCTGACACACTCCAACACCTACATGTAGCTCATCCATGCCATTGTTGGCCCTAAACTCCCTGTAGACCCCCAAACTTCTTAATCTGCCTTGCAGCCCCCTCCTTGGCTCACAACCTGTCATCAGGCATGGTTGGTCCTGAAAGAAGAGTCCAAGAGATGTTTTTATGTGCAGCTTTAATTACCCATTTTCTCCTCCAGACAGAGTCCCAATTTCTTCTTCAGGGCTTTCTGCCACCCTGAGCTGCAGGTATTTCCAGTTAGACCTCAGCAGGTACAGCCTCACTCCTCAATCCATCCAGGTCCAAGGCACAAATCTCTCTGCAAATCCCTTCCTGCTACTTTCAGGTTGCCACTCCACAGCCTGCTGATCAAGCTCTCACCCAACAGTGCATTTCTCTTATATTCACCAGAAAGCAGAGCTTTTGTGGGCATAGGAGAAAGGACAACAAAGCTTCTCTTGTAATATTTAGTTCCACTGTTATGTGATGCCTCACCTCTGGCCTGAGCCCAGCCTCACCAGCTGGAAGATGTGGACACAGAGGGGGCTGTACAATGCATCCCCTACAAGGATCAGTTGGTGCAGTGACACAATCATTTACTGCCCTCAGTTTTTGGAAAGTTTCATGAAAGAAGGAGTGCTCTGAGCTTGGCTTTTTTGCTTTCTGTTTATAATTTTCAGTTTCTAAAGAGTTTCACTGAAAAAGTACATCTTGCTAAACTTGGTAATATGACAACATGGGAGATGCCTGCAAACCATTTTCAGAAAAGTTTTGGTATTAGTTTAACAAGAAAATTAAACAATGCAAATATTTTCAAATAATATCATCAAATTCTTTGCAAGCCCTCTGCATAGAGAATCTGTTTTGTGTTTGAGGCCAAAGATTTGTCACACAAAACAATTGGTGGATAGAGATACAGATACACTCAGCATGATGCACAAGTTTGCTCTTTGCAGGTATAGGCTCAGGCTGGATAATTTTGCAAATTACAGTAATTTCACGACTATAAGGTGCACTCTTTTGACTAAAATTTTGAT
>VRYO01001463.1:8058010-8083471 GCA_009812075.1 Sialia sialis | reverse complement strand
TGCACCTTATAGTTGTGAAATTACTGTATGTATTTTCCTTTTTTTCACATTTCCAACATATCCCCTCCCTGCTTACACCCTCTGGGTTTGAGGGTGCTCGTGGCCACCATATATAGATCAGAGATTTCTCCTGCTGAAAGCCTTTTGCTGCTCCTTAGCCTCTGACTGCAGCAAAAGCCTTCACACCAACTTGCAAGCCACAATCTTCTTTCAGTAGCCCTGATAATAACTCAGTGCTCCCATCAGTAACTTGCTGCTGCTGCTGGGCTGTCCCTCTCCCAGGCTGGACAACAGCATTACCAGAGGCATGCTGCACAGTGGAATTCAACAAAGGCCCTCCATATGTTTTATGCAAAAGAAAACATTACTTTTGGCACAATGTCTTGCACCAGAAGCCAATTGCCACCAGAATACAGATGCAGGACTTGCCAGAACAAACCTAATTGCAGTTCTTTGGAGGTGTTTTGTATTTTTCTTCCTAATTGTGTCCAGGTGTGTTGAATTGTTTGAGGGAAATTCACAGTGTTGAGAAACACAAAAGGGTGAACCGTTTAGCTAATGAAGGCAGCAATATATTCTGCTGATCCCAAATCTGTGAATTAATTTTTTGCTTTGTTGGTTCTAGTAGCATAAATGTAAATTAACAACATTACAAGTAACAGCTGCTTCTGAGATGCTTACTGTTGGAATTTATGGATACACTAGTATATGAATTAATGGATTTGTTTTGAATAAACGCTAATAGGTGAAAGAAAAATAAGGAAAAATAAGGTAAAGATTACATGAAAAATTTCCAAATATTTAAAAATAAGGCTTTCAATCAAACACAAATATTTTTAAGAACTTTCATCCTTAAACATTTTCCCTATTTTTACTCTTCATCTTGTTTCAGTATATTTTTATGAGTTTCTGAAAATATTTGAGTGAAATGAAAGTTTTATTTTATCAGTTGTAACTTTTATTATAAATGGGATAACTGTGCAATGGTATATATTGCAAATAAGACATATTCCTAAAACATCCTCCTCCTATAGTAGCTTTTTCATTGACAACACTGAGATAATCACAGTCTTTTTCCATTGTCAAATATTTTGTGATTTGCTAGTACACACAGAGCTCAACCTAAGAACAGAAAAATACTTTTCCTACCAGCAATGCCTGAAGATTAAAGAAAAGAAAATTCAGTAGGATGGGCAAAAAGGAATATCCAAGGGAAATGTGGAAGGTAGCTGGTTTCTTTATTTGTTGTGGATACACAGAAGCTGTGCACACACAGGCATTTCTCAAAACGCTTGTTAAATCATGTGAAATACTCATTGAGCTCAATAACTCATTTCAGTGTCATTTGCTTACAAAAATGCATGTGTATATATCTCTCTAAAATGGCCTCTTTGGGTACTGGGGAGCCCTTTAAAGACAGTTCCTAAATCTATGAAATACTCATTGTGATTTTCAAATGGATGACTCTCTCTATTTACCTGTGAAATGCTGTTTGCAGGTGGGACTGAAATGCAAGGTGGCCCCACACGTGACATTGGCTTTAGCTCAGAAATAGTCCTGCTCCCCAAAAAGAAAAACAAGACAAAAATCAAGCATCCAACAGTAAGACCCTGAATGTAGAGGGCTGGAACAGAAAAAATATTATTAAAGGCAGTGAGAGACTCCTGTTTCTTCATCCATTGGTGTGGATTTTGCTGGATGCTGTGGGCAGATAAATTGGTCAAAAATAAAGCAATGGGTAATTGGCAGTGAAGTCTCAGATTATCTTGTTTCACAAAATAGGTTATGCTACCACAGGGAAGCAAGAAGGAGGAAAACTGCATATAAAACCAATTGAAAGTCTTGTTTGGGGTGAGATCTGCTGGCTGCATTGCTGCCATCACCCACTGCTGGGGCACAGTGAGTTGGATGCCAGGAAGGGGGATTTCACTCATGCAGTGGCAGGGAGGTGGCACACTGACAACTGATACCTCCTTGGGTTTCATAACTTGACTTTTCAAGGTGGGAAATCCAAGTTGCTGAGGGACTGTAGCAACCTGGCACATTGCTGCAAGATAGACTGAAGGCAAAGTGAGCTAATGTTGTGGTAATAGCTATTTCCTGTTATTTTGGCATTGGTTCATTTCATCTTTCTAAAGCATTCGGTGGAATAAAAAGCAATATCACCTTCTTTAAACCACAGAGAGGTAGCAGAGCACAGAGACTGCAGTCCCAGCACATTGCCCTGCAGGGCTCACTTCCGCTGAGACCAGGGGTGGGAAAACAAGACTGAGAACCATTTTTCCAAGGAATTAGTTTAGTACTTACCATGAAGTTCAGGCTGACCCTGTGTTTTTATGCTGGGATTCAGCTTCACTTTGGAGTGACAGAGGTGTGTCATCAAGTTAAGCAGTAGAAGCCAGTGATAATTTTTTTCCATCCTGAAGCCTGCCAGGGTGAAGTCAACTTGCCCACAGGTTTTGAAAAAAAACCTGAGATGGTAGATTGAGTTTTTATCACCTAAGTGTTTTGTATTATGAGGTTGAAGTGGTTTTTATTTGACAACAGGTGTCCTAAAGCTGGATTTATGGGATGGCCAAGGCTTGCTTTCAGTAATTTCACTGTCACTGGTAGTTTCTCCTTGTAATTCACAGAAAGTTTGGTTTTCTCTGACAGCTGAATCAAATCTATGGCCGGAGTAAAAGACAATCACTTTCAACTTGGTAACCTAACTCGGAAAATGAATTTTCAAAGTCACTATTTCAGGATTATGTTTGGTAGAAGCTGTATTAGGAGGATCAAAGCCTGTGATAACAATTTCTGTGGCAAGATTAAAAGTTTTCAATTGCAAGTCTGCCTCTGCTATATTTCTGTCATTAAGTCACATAAAAAGACAAGCAAAATATTGCCTCTAATTTTTCTTAAATACTGTTGGTGTGTTTATCACAACATTTTGCCTTTTCCTCTTGTTTGATTTCATTCCACATCTCTCTTGGTTGCGTGGGTTTCTGCGTTTCTATGGGCTGTCCTTTGACTAGTGCTGCCACAAAAACTCCAGCTGATTTGTCCTTCAAGAATATGCAGTGATGTGGGTCTTTTTAGTTGTTTTTTTTTTTTTTTTTTTTATCCTTTCCTATTCAAACAATCATTTCCTTTCCATTTTCACAAGAAAATTCTCAAGGAAAAGGTGAATGCAAACCCACTTGCCATCCATGTTTCCCTGAAGAGGCTAAAATACTGTGGTATTTCAGCAGATGATACCATGGTAACATCTAGGATGATGCTGGGACCTGGGCAGGCTGACAGAGATTGCATCATTCTCACTCTGGATCTGTCTTTGGGGCTCCAAGGAGCATCACAAGAGGTGGCCATTGGGTTATGAAGGCTGATGGTGAGACACGGCTGGTGTAAAGGTACTGACATTTGTTCAGACAAATGTGTTCCCCTGGGTGCTGTGTGAGCCACTTTAAGATCCACACTCTACCTCCAGAAGGCTACAGTGATGTCTCCTCACCAGCTGTGCAGACAAGAAGAAGCACAGAAGGAAGGCTATCACAGCAAACCAAAGTAGAAGTATCCATGGAAACATGAGATCTTATTGAGAGTGTCAGGAGGTGAGAGAAAACCACCCTGGTGAGACATGCACAACATTTTTGAGACTGGCAGATGTTCCTCAGGACACATCTTCATGTTTTGTCCTGTATTTGACAAATCACTGAGGCTACCATGTTTTTTGTATCACCCACATAATGCAGAGCAGATTGGATACGTGCTTTCCTTGCTATTCTTTTTTCTTTTTTGCTTTCATGTTTTTTCACCGATTATTTGAGACTATTTTAAGAAGAGCTAATGTTCATAGTACTGTTCACACTTAACATCCAGGGTGTGATGGCAAGCAGGCTGGATAGTAACTGACTTGTCAAAACCAGTCTGCAATAATTTTGTGTGTGTGCAGTTTGGATGTTCAGATCCAGATCCTCTCTTTTACCACTTTACCAATGCCTAGGTAAAACTATGCAACACTTTTTGAAGAGGCCTGAGGTGCTGAAGTCACTGGAGGTGAGGGAACAGGAAGTGCTGGTCTCTGGAGTGACCACCTGTAACCCTTCTCCCCATTTCCTGCCACTTGTCCCAGTGACTCCAGAAAATGTGGTGCAAATGGTAAAGAAAAGTTATGAGACTTAGGGAGCTGTCATCTGCTATGGCTCTGGAACCTTCAGCAACATTAAATGAGAATAAACTCAAAATACCAACAGAACAGAGACATCTCTTTGTCACCCTCCCTAGAAATGTTTTTGAAGAGCAGATTTCCTCTGCACAGAAGACAGGAAAACCAAATGCCATCCCACTGAACAAAACAGTCTTTCACATTAGTCTGGATATCTTCAGAGATGAAAATCACCCTTGTCCCTCAGGTGCAGACCACTGAGAACTGCCAGCTGTGAAGTGGCTGCAGGGTTGAGCCCTGTGGGACAGACCCCAGTTCTAAAGAGCTGAGGGGAGGCATGTGAGGGAGTAGTGCCAGATTGGGCTGGGAAAAAAACCTGGGTCTTGCAGTCATAAGAGAAAGTGTTCTTAATGGCTGGGCTCTGGTGACTGACTTCAAATTACTTTTTGAAAGCAAGTAATTACTTCATGATCTGAAATGATGCACCTAAATCCCTCTCCTGCCTTAAGGCTTATTGATATTTATTTCTTGATACTGGCTCAAGTGTTAACGAAATCTCTCCTGTGTCCTGCAAGGGCTGAGCTTGCTTTGAAGCCTTCTCCTCAGCTGAGTCTCTCCTGTCTGACATGGTGCATCCCAAATTACTTTGGGATGTCCTGCCATCTCCCAGGCTTGGTTAAGCATGAACTGTGGGCTCAGAGGATGCACACAGAGGCACAAGCAGAGAGTGAGTCCAAGAAAAGTTGTGTCTTCTGAAAATCCAATGGTAGTCGTTAGACAGAATTGATTGATACCAGCAATGCCAAATTCACTCTGACAGTTGCAGGGAAAATGCAACCAAAACTGGGTTTTAAAGGGGAAACTAATAGATAAAACCAGACTGAATGTGCGGATGGAAAGAATGATAGGGGCAGGACAGGGAAGGGCAGGTTGAGAAGGGGAGCTGAGATCTTGGACTGTCACCATCTCCACGACATATCTTTCTCTCGCTTGAGGTCCAGTGGTCTCCAAAAGCCAACAAACTGGGGCATGAGAAACTGATGCCATATAGATAACATGGAAGAAGGGTATGAGCCTCTGGCCAGAGAGAAGGAGCAGGAAGGAAAGCAGAGTTTAATGCAGGAAGGTGGGAGGACAAAGCTATGAGACCTGATGCTTGTGCATCAAACTGTTTTCTTCTTCACTGTTGGTGTGACAAAAAATGGGAACAACACAAAAGTAACACAACCTGGGGTATTGTCCTGCTCTGCACTTTGCACTTTGAGAAACATTTGCACTTTGAGAGATGAGGAAGCCTGGGAGATAGTAATTTCTCTACAGCTGGAATGATAGTTGCTACTTACTGGAAAAGTATTGACCAAGTGCTCCTTGGACTCAGTGGTTTGAAAAGGACAGAGGTACACTTTACAATGGAGAGAATAACTTGCCAGAAAAATGACAAAGCCATGGACATGGCAGTGTCTGGGACAAATTTTCAGCAGTGGCACTAAGAGAAAACCTGCATGACAACCAAAATGACATCCTTTATCATTCTGTGACCCAGAAAGTTTGCAAATAAAGAGAGAGAGAAATGTAATGGAGACAAAAAATAACCCTGATTTTAGAGATACTCATTAGTGGTGACTTTTGATAGTTTTGAGCTGCAGACAGGCTTGTGCTTACTGGGGTGGGAGCAGAGGCTGCTTTGGGAGCTACCTACAGCTGCTTTAAGACCCATTTTCCAGTTCATGGTTCTCCTGATTTCCCATTTCAGAGGCCCAGGTCACTGCTTTGGGAGCAGGTCTGCTGTCTGAAGGACATGGAACTAGAAAAGGATTTGTTTGCATGGGACAAGTGGCATCTGACTAATCTGTTCCAGTTCATAGGCTGCTGCTTCTTGCTAGATGCTTCTTTGAGCATTTTGGTTGCGCAGCTTGCAAATGGATCCTGAGAGATTGTCTGGCCCTGGGCTGCATTTCCTTCCCTGGTCAAGGTTACTTCTGGGCCCCAACTTGCTTCACCACCTACCAGCCAGTCAGATCAGCCACTGAATCTTTAATGCTGCAGGGATTTCAAAGGACCAGGTTAGGAGTGGCAGGATCTGGCCCTGTGGGAGCAATAGAACCTCCTCCATTTTCTTTCCCTCAAGCCAGCCCTTTTCTTGGCATCTTCAAACCCAGTTCTCCTGGCCATCTTTATGGTGATTTTACACAGAGTGTAAAATGTGCCTTGGGAAACACTGATTTAATATCTGATCGTTGTGGTAATAAAGCAAAGCAGAACAGCCCCCTCAGTCCCTGCTCCAAGGCTTTATGTGCTGCTGGAGTTCAGCAGGGGGCAAGAAAATTTGTGGGAGGGATGTGGTGTGTGCAGAGAGGCTGAGGAAAGCTCTCTGCCTGAAATACAGACACAGGGATTGCTGATCACACATTATTCTGACCAGGAGCAGCCAGGCGTTTCAGACAAGTAGAAATTTCACCACTCATATGTGCTGGGGCAAGATTTTTGTCAAGGGAAGGGTCAAGTTCCTGCCATACTTCAAACAAATTATGTGGATAGAAGCTCATAGAAGTAACCATGAGGACTAGAAAGAGGATTTCAAGCCCTTTTATCCCAGAAGAGCAGAGGCTTGAGGGACTGTATTTCATAAGAGTTGTGCCAATTTCATGAGGAGACATCTTATTTTTGTCAGAAGCCAGCCAGTCTGCACAGCACAGCCATGCCAGAGCCATACCTCTGCTCTGTCTGCTGGACCCAAGCCCTGGCGCATTCCGAAGCCAAATGCCACATCTGGCTGTCTCCTCTCCCTCTCTGCTGCCTCCAAAATGGAAATGCTGGTCTTTCGTAAAAATAATGCTCTCATCCCTGGAATGCACATCCAAAGTGACAGCAGTGGTATAGATTGAGACAAACGGAGCCATTTATCGAGTCACCTTATTGGAAATCTTTAATAAGAAGCAGCTGTTTCGCTGGTAACATCGATGGCCATGAGCACGAGGTGGCTGGTGGGTGTGGGGTGTGGAGACCCTGGCCCCAAAGACTCCAAGCTGACTGCCAGGCACGTCAGCACTCTGTCAAAACCAGAAAAATCCTGAGTTAGTCACAGCAGGAAGACAGACAGCAGCAACATCAGAGCACACTGTTGAATCCAAGTGGTTGGTGACTCTTTCAGACTTGAAAGTCTTCCAGAGCAAAAAGCTGTACGCAGCAATAGTGCAAGCCCAGGACAAGGAAAGCAGATGTTCACATCTCCTCCCCCATCCTTGTTCCCATATGTTGACTAAGTGGGTTTTGTAAAACAGAACTGCTGTAAATCAGGGCTGGGCATGGTTCACCAGTTGGGTTAAATGTGGCTTTTAGGGTGCACAAGTGAGCCACTGTAATTTACACATAAGGAAACTACTGCTTTAAGCTTTCCCTGGATGACTGCTCTGGCATCAAAGTGGAATAGCTTACACTTCCCTTAAGGAGGCCTTACTTTTTTACTATATTTTTATATAATTCCCAATTTCTTGCATTACCTGTGCCCAGGGATCCTGTTACCTGTTGACAGGTAAGAGTCATCTGAGCCAGAAGATTCTCATCTGAAGCTTCTTGAACCTGCCCATCTGATCCCTTGTGCTCTACAATTCCATGGCTCACAGTGGTATTTTTTTTGTAGGATCAAATGCTGACATTTTGATCTTTCAGCATGAAATAGGGCATGATGCTGCTATTTTTGGGAAGGCCAGATTAAAACCAGAATTTGACTATGGATGTACACTTAGGCTATGCACATTTGTCTCTCTCAAAATTGACAGTTTACATTGCACAATATGGTTTGCAGATAACTGAGTTCTGATTGTCTAGGCATTTTGAAACAACAGGAAATATTCCTAAGCAACCTGAAGGGCCTGTTAAAAAAGCTTTTTTAGTCATAGGTTGAGTGTTCAGGAAGCTGCTTCCTCTTGCACGTACTATGTCAAGTCTGTAGGTTCCTGTTGAGCTGTATCACTCTCCAAACAGCCCCAGCTCCATCTCTGCATCTCCAGGGGGAAAACCCCAGGCAGGGGGAAAACCCCAGGCAGGGAGAAGCCCCATCAGCTTGCTCCTGACTTCACAAGAGGATATTCCACAGCCTTCTCACAGCAGACCTGTCCAGATGTGGGGCTGAAAACCACAGTCTGGTCTTGCAAATCGTGGACTTGAAAAGTCTTCTCCCTTCTAGTACATTGACTCAATCACTTTATTAAGATTTATAATCCTGTAATGAATGTGTAATTAGCAGTTGAAAGACAACTTCATGGAATCAATACACTCTAATGTACTTCATGTAATGTACAGCCTTTTAGCTATATATTGATTTTCTTCCTTATGAATATTTTATCTCTTGTATTTCCCTTTTGCACAGTTTAATTAAGAAATTAGAAACTTTAAAAATTAAAATTTGCTATGGAATGAAAACATTTTATGTGAGATAAAAGTGGCCTTGCGATCTTCCAGTATGCCTTTGTTTTATATGGCCCATGTGCAAAAACACCCCCCTCATCTTCCAATAAAAAAAGGTAATAGCTAATTTACACATGCAACATTAAAAAAAAAAAATCAGACTAAATACAGCCTGAATGAACACATGCTGAGAATTATTTTAGTCAAAACAACTTATTTTTAAAGTAATATATTTTCATAAACATCTGAATAATATTGCATTAAAAAGAAATGCTTCAAAGTAGCTGGGATTCGGGAATACATTAAAAATATTTACCTATGTTTTAAGGAAAATTTTTGAAGTCTTGCTTTTTTCTTTCATTTCAAAATAGGAACTCGCTACTGAGTCTCATGAAATGGGATATATATTTCTATTCCCAATTTAGTTTAAAAAAAAATCTTTCTTTTACTTACAATAGGCTAATATAAATGTTCGTTAATGATAGAAATTTTATTGTGCTTAATACAAATTAGCATATATTTTCATTTTTATAAATAATTCAAAATAAATTTTCAATTTTACATATGCACATCAGTGGTATTTTAAATGATGAATAAGCATTCCCTTACAATCTTAACATCCCTCAAATTACAGGGATTGATGGACAAATTAGGAAACCTTCTCTCTTCAGCTGGTTGAAAACAATATCAGAGACTATGTCCACACTGATTTGGAAGTTATTGAGAGACAATGAAATGAGTCATTATTCTTTGAATAAGCTATTTTTAAGGGGTTTTGGTTGTTGTATTTTTGTTTTGTTTGTTGTTGTTGTTGGTTTTGGGTTTTTTTTTCGTTTTTAAAGCCTGTTCAGAGCTGAAGCACCTCCCCACACACTGTCTAATTTGTTCACCATGAACCTAAGTATGAGGATCAAAAATTTTGGTCTGCCAGACCAGAGGACTTTGGTGTCCTGGTGCTTTGTACTGCCAGGCATGAAGACTGGGTGTAAATTCACAGGCTGGGCAGGATTCTGGCAGAGGTGAGAGATGCTCCTTCACCAAGCAGCTGGTAGGTGAGGAATAGGTGCCCAAACCAGATGTAGGAATTGCTACATCCTGGGTAGTGTCTGAAGCTGTTAACCACCTAAAGTATGGGTAAATGGAGGCTGTTTTGGGCTCAGCATCCTTCTCTGTTTCTAATTTTTCCTCTGGAAAACAGTGGGTTGGTGAACATGAGCTCTGAAGTGGTGGAAGAGTTGACCAGGTGCTGGAGAGCACATCAGCTGCAGACCTGCTGTGACTTTGAGCAGCACTATCTAAGGTATCATGGTCTGTGAAAGAGTAGAATGCTTTTTTCCACCAGCCTCGGTATATGGGTAGAAATCCAGGTCTCCTCATAATGGGATCCTCCCTTCAATCCCTGAAGAACTGCTGAAACATCAACCCCATCCCCTGCAGGAGTCTATCTAAATCCTGACCCAAGCCCCAGAGTCTGGGGGCTGCTATTTTAAACCTGACCATGAGCCTGTGACACACTGAAGGAAAAAAATAATCCATTTCTAATAACGAATCTTGTTATTTTCCTAAACTCAGAGGAAATCTGCAGCACAGCTGGTGGTACTGGAGGAGGGTAAAGGAATACCACTTAATGAGAACCTGGTGGGTTAATTAGTCTGTTGTGTGATGTGGGTAGTGAATAGGAAAGAAGCACTCGGAAATTTTGAACGACATAATCATGATTGACCTTAAGGTATTGGTGGCCTAATAAGCACTTAAATGTGCCTGAGCAAGGGGGAATGTTTGAGCAAAAGGAGATTAAGAAGAACTGTGCTGATGTGTCCCTGCACAGTGGGAAGCAGAAGAAATGCAAAAAAGAATGTATTGCTGAAGCTTTTAGAAGCAGAAGAGAGACTGCAGCATTCCCAGTGCAATGTGTGATGTCTCCTTGGTCCTGACCCACAGAGTTTGTGGGTGCACAATATGCAAGACCTAGGATGGCATATGGGAAGGAAAAAAAAGAAAAAGGGATCTGAGCTTCAGGTTTATGTTTCTGTTTGACCTTCTCAAATGTCCCAAAAGGGTTTTGTCTTCCTCTCCCTGGCTCAGCTCCCCAGTCACATGCACCCAGCCTGCCTCCTTTAGTGTGACCCTTTCAAAACACATGCTCTTGTGACCTGTGCTTCTCCTTTTGCCTTTATGACAGATATTACACTACCTACTCCATTTTAATTTTTTTTCTTTAATTTTTAAAGCTTTTTCTAACTTGAATTTTGAGATATATGGTTACTCCTTTTGCAGCCAATTTTCAGTGACCCTCTAAGTCATGCAGCCCTTCTCATGTAGAGGTGTCTGAAGAAGAAGGCTGCCACTAGCAGCATGTGCAGGATTTGTGTCTCTGCTGTACCAGGCAGCTCAGCACATCCCTTCTTCAGGCCTTCTCCCCTCATACCTCCCATCTCCTCTACTCAGCTGATTGCTGGGTGCCTTGCAGTGCTTTCCTGGCCTTCAGTTCTACAATGGCTCCAGCTCCCTGCCATTACCCTTCTATTGCTACTGGTTTCATTTCATCTGCTGTCCCAAGCCAGTTGCTGTTTCATATAAGCCTGCCAGATTTGCCTGCATGATTGTTCTTTTGTCCAGATGAATGTTTAGCTCAGGCTATTTAGTGCTGATCTGGTTTTTCTATTGCTCTCTGTGTACCCAGGGGAAGAGGTTTTGTATTAAACTTCTCCTGGAGTGCTGAGTCACTTAAACTCTGCTACTGCGTCATGTGCTCAATTGTCTGAGTGAGGGACCTGGTTATGTCATATCTTGCAAAATGTGTTTTCTGTTTCCCCACTGGAGTTTTGCCTGAATGGCTTCCAAATTATCCACCTACTAGAAGCTGGGAAAGTTCTCTCTCATGATGCAATTCCCCTCTTAAATTTGTTTTGATCTTTTCCGAGAACCTGGCTGGAATCTGATAGATGGGATACTTTTCTTGCATGCTTTTTCGCTCTTTCTATGTATTGCTGGGCATTCAGGAGGTTTTACTCCCTGTGATTTGTCCAGCCATGTAATTCCCAAATGCCAACTGTTTGTACATTTGTCCCATTAGATTACAGCTACGTTAAAGCCTGCTCACAGACTTTTTCCTCTAATCCAGCAAACTCTTGCCTGCACTCTGAAAAACATGTGTAAATGGTGCTGGTAGGGCTCCATTAGTGATCCAACATTCACCAGACCTTTCCTGTGGCTCACTGAGACTAAAGCACAAGCCCAGAGAAATTCATTATCCACAGCACTTCCCCTAAGACTCGTCTTGATGCAATCATCAGCAGACAGCTTTGCCTTGAACAGCCCAAGTGCTCTGGCTTCACTCACTGGTAATCAGTGGTGACACTTTTTTTTGGTTGTGATTCTGTTCTGTGGTTTTGGGTCAGTGCAGATACCCCGTGTCTGCCAGGCTTTTACTGCTGTTAGAGGCAGTCTGTACTAGTTTCCAGAGATGTAACAATCCATTTTTTTTGCAGCCTTTGTAACTTCCTTCCTCAGTGAGTACACGGTGCATTTCTCACGGCTCACTGGCAGAAGAGAAGCTTATTTATAGCCTCAGTTCCTTGTCTTTGCCCCTGTCCATTAGAGAGCTGACCTGCCTGGCTGCTGTCTCACCCTGAGGACATTCACTGTCTCTGCTTTACCACGCCAGGATCTGCATTGTCCTACCTCGTGCTGGGTCCTAGAAACCCCTGGCAATGCTTTTAGTATGAGTTTCTTGCTGAGCCTTTGTATTCATCTGATGGTTTTAGCACAGTTACATGGCTTTTTGCATCTCAAAGACACATAGTTCCATTTTCACCCCTTGTGCTGATGTTTGTTGGTGGGATGAGCTCTGCAGCTGACAGTGCTGTTTGCATGGAAATGAATGAGTTGTTGATCCTGCAGCCGTGGTGGGCGGGCTGGGAGCATGGCTGGCAGCCTCCTTTTCCAGGGAGCGTGAGCCTGCATCAGGCAATCCAGTCGTCCCAGGCTGTGCTGTGCTTCTCAAATAGCTTTAACTGCTTTAACCTATCATTGCTGATGTCATGACTGCTACTGTCTGGCCCTCTCACTTCAGCACGTCAGCAGCACTCAAATATTCCAAGAACTGCCCCAGATTTAGATTAATTTCTCTAAACTTCTGTTTCCTTAGGATGACTTCATCTCCAGAATCAAAGACTTAGAGGTACATTACCTGGAGCAGTCTACCGATGCATGAGATGTCTAAGATAATATTATAATAAATGAAGGTGCAGTAAGAGACCTGAATTGCCCACTTTGAAACAGAATGGCTGGGAAGCTCCCTTTGCAATTCAGATTGCCTGTAGTGACCAAGGAGGGGAAGCCTGCTCTTTGAAACAAGCTCAATGTTGTTTGAGACCCCCTTTGATACCTGGAACATCTGCAGTGGATTGGCCAGTATGGACTCATAGAATCACTGAGGCTGGAAAAGACCTCCAAGATCATCAAGTCCAACCTTTGACTGAATGCCACCATGTCCACTAAACCATATCATATCACAGTATCACAGAGAACATCAAACAGAGACCAGACAATCATAAAATCATAGCAATTTAGTTTGGAAAAACCTCTAGTATACTAAAAGGCGGAGACTTCACAGGACCTAAAATGACACTGGACACATCAGCCTCCACAAACATCTACCTCTTTATCCATCTGCCTCACATGCAGGCACGCAAGACTGGCTATCCCACTGTCAGGAAAATGTCTGAGATGCCCTTGGATGGCTGCTTGCCCTCCAGTTGCTGTTCCTGGATGTCTCATGGGGCACCCAGTTTGGACCGTTGTGTGTGTCTCATCATGTTTACAAAGTGCCACAGCATTGTCTCAGCTGATTAATCCTCCACCTGTCTCCACAAGCACTGCTGCTTCTTCCCTTTTCCCCAGTGAGATACTGAAGGACTTTTCCAAATCTTCTCTCCAGTACACAACAGCCAGCTGGGAGCACAGAGTCATGACCAGCTTTTGCTCTCTTCATGCTTGTGCTTCCTCACAATGCCATCCTATTTTCTCTCTAGAGGTCTCAATTCTCTCTGTGTTTTCCTGTTTATTTCTCATTTCCTCCCCACTCAAAATGAAATGGCCAACAAACCTCATGTTTTTGTGCTGTGTTGAACTAATAACATCGGGCTTCCACACCTCTACTACTAAGAGCTGTTTGCAAGCTCTTAGTAGCAGAACTATCTAGGACTGCAATTCATACTCTGCAACATGTCCTTAGAGAATACTATGGATACCTCCTTCAGACCTCTTCCTATCTTTGTTTCTTCTTTCAAGATTCAAATGCATTGATGAAGGGGTAAGGTAGAAACATTTTTTAATGCTAAAGAAGAGGATGCTGGCAAATATCATCATAGCCATATTCATAAGAATTATTTCTCACTGATGATACTGTGTCTCCAGATTGCATGAAGGTAAATATTTCATATTAATAGCACATAGAAAGTATAAGAATAAATGTGTGTATATAATGGTTAAACTCTCAAGTATTTTATTTGATCTGCAATTGTGTCAAACAGAGCACTTAATTGCTCCAGCCACTACCTTCAGTCTCTGACCTACATTTATGACAGGAACTGCACAAAAACCTACAAAAGTCAAAGACAGGAATGGTTTTAGACAGCTTTTCCTGGATTTTATCTGATGAATAAGAGACTGTTTCTGAATTAGAGACAAGTGTCACCTAAACCCAGATTTCCAGTAGGTGTAAATGTGACTCACACAAAAGGGGGTTGAAAGATTTTTCAGGTAAAAACAACCTCCCTCCACCATTCCCCCCTTCCCCAACCCACTCATGTATGTTAATTCAAGAAAAGCAAACATTTGTAAAAGAACGCTGTCCAGCTAGAAATGTTGAGAACATGTGTTTTCCTTGTTGCCAGACAGCCAAAAGAGACAAAGTTTGCTTTACACAGTATCACATTTTGCCAAATTAACAGTAACAGTACTATTAATATTTAATATTTACATGACACTGTCATCAGGAGGCCAGTTGGGTCTGATCCATGCTGTGTGAGACGTGCAGACACCAAAAAATCATCTAGATTATTTTTATTTATGTTGAGGAACATTGTAATGTGCTGCAGTCCTGTGGAGCCTGCCAAGATGTAGGCCCCATCTCCAAAAGGTTTAGGTGCATTTTTAGGACAATTTGCTTTTATAACTGAGAGTTTCAAGTGAAGTTCTTTCTTTGTAGCTTTTTGCCATATCATTAAAAGGTGAGTTTGAACGTTGAATCAAACAATTATGGGATCTGATTCTGATAACACCTGAGTAGTGGAAGAATGCATTTCCCATGGCTGAGGTGCAACTGCAGAGGGAAAAGTGGATGTATTTTTGTCCTGACATGGAAAATTTGAGCATCATGGACTTTTATCTTTGTGCATGGATATAAAAACAGATGTGTTAACACCTCCAGGAAAGTTGATGAGATATTTTGTTTTACCAAAGCCATCTGAATTTTCCTACGGATTTGCTAGTCACATAAAATGTGGTTTTCTGGATATTGTCCTAACCCTGTGACTGTTTCATGTCCCTCAATTTAGGCATTGCAAGGGGTAAGATGTTTGCCAGTGTATGAACTGAGTCCTTCAGCACAACCACCAAATAAGTAAAGATCATAGTTTTGCATCTACTCTCACCACCTGTCTGCCATTGGACATCTCTCAGATCATTGTAATATGCTTAAATCTTAATATCTTCTCTTTCAATACACATAGGTTTGATTTGAGGCTCATCCTGACATCTCTGGCCAGTTGGGATGGTTGAGCCCCCAGCTCCATGTACCTATGTAGTCCTAGCAGATTATCTAAATTGCTTCTCCAAAGTGGTGAAGTGACTCCAGAGTGGGATCTGTTTTGGTAGAGCCTGTACCACTGCCATCACAGAGGCATCCAGGTTGGCTCATAGCTGCCATGGCAGCTGCACCCAGGCTGTAATGCCCTCTGTGGTCCTGCCTTTGGTGGCTTGGAAAAGTCTTTGTTTTTCTGCTGCTGTGAGAGAGAGGCTTGAAGGTTCCTATGGAGAGTATGGTTTTCTGAGACAGCAGTGTAGAAACAATTGGTTTGAAGTTAGGAATAAGCATGATTTTAGCTTCAAGCTTTGTGCTTTTTATTCTCCTAATTGTCCCACTCTCCAGTTTTGGTTTGCACCATTTGTCTCTGAATGCATGAGCCAGATCCAGCCAAATGTGCTGCAGGCAACCAAGCACCAATGTACTCCAGCAGCCGAAAGGAGCTCTGTCCTGAGGACAAGATTAGAGCTGTCCTGAAGTACAACCCCATGATTCACACAGTATGGCTACTGTCCTTAGCACAAATGGCTTTGTGATGGTTGGAATTTGCAATAGGATAATCTGGTGCTCCTGTCGCACCACATCACTTGTGGATGCAGGTGCAGCCTGAACCACTGTGTGTGTCTGTGAGGAGCAAAAACACACACCAGCTCATTGCCTCTGTGTGACAGCCTGTCTCCCAGAACATCAGTGATTCCCTGGGTATTCAGGAGCCTAGGGATTCTTCTTTGGTGAATAAACTGCAGTAGGAAGACGTGTTTGAAATTTCCATCAGGTAGGATCCTCAGCAAACTCTCCTGTGACAACTGCACTGAAGAAAACTGGGTGGATGTATGTGGAAAGTGTTTCTTGAAGCTATAGGCAATGACAGTTCACTGCATTTATGTCATTCCTTGCTGAGGTATTTTGCTTGCATTACTTCCAGAATGCTTGCTGCAGAACAAATTCAGGCAAAATAAATAATATAAGCAATGTAATATCACACAGAGATTTTCCAAACATTATTTTTCTCAGGCAGCTAAAGGGATATTCTCATCTCAGGAGGCGACAAAAGAAATTTTGTTCTGATCTAAGCATGCCTATCATTCAGAGCCTGGGAAGTTAAAGCTTTGAACCTCCAAAGGCTCATCTGTTCCACTTCTTCCCTGACTTTATCCATGCCCCCATGTTATAATGTACCGTCATAAGAGCAAAATTCACAATAAAATTAAATGGTTGGCCTAAATTCTTCTCCCCCAGCCCAGCTTTTTGGTAGGAAAGGAGGGCTGCATTCCATGTAGCGTGTGAAGAAATGCCATGTTGTGCCTCCAGAGTGGACCCACACATAAATCAGGGAGCATTGCTCAAAAGAGCATGCTAGTTTTTTTTCTGCGTTTTGGTTTTTGTTGGGTTTTTTTGCTTAGACAGAAATGTAGTCATGGTTAGGACTTTTTAATGCACTTCAATTGAATTTAATTTCAGCTACCAATCCTATGACTTTAATAATCATGGACAAATTCCAGTCTAGCATAGCTTCTAATAACTTTCAAATTTCAGCTGTAAATCTGTAATATAGAAATCAGATAATATTTTTTCCAAGTGTCAATTCTAATAGATCTTTTTAAATTAAAAATTTCTAATAGAATTTATAAAATTACAATGAGATGTATTTAGATTCCCATGCACCCTTTTCCTTTCCTCCAACCTATCCATCTACTTTTCCACCAAACCAAACACAAATCAGAATTGTCTAAGTATGAGGAGATGTAGAAAGAAGCCTAGACATGGTTTGCATAATCCTAGAGATGAACCTAAGGCTGTGAAATACATAAATGTAATCAAATATGCTCAGATTTGAGTAAGCTTTGTTTCTTAAGTGTTTTGCCCAAAAGTGGCATTTCAGTGGGCTTAGAACTGCTCCAAAAGTGAGGATGAGCTTGTTATTCTTGAAGGTGAGAGGTAGAAAAGAAAAAGAGATACATGAAGATGGATTAGTTGATGAAAAAGCCACCTGTCTCCTGTCTTTCAATAGTTCATCTGGCAGGGACTCATTCAAAATGCAAAAAAGAAGGCTTTAGTTTCCTCATCTGCCAGATGAGATCTGAGCCCACCTTAGTTTCCCAGGAGCAGCCCCCCAGTTCCAGAGTGTTTGGTATCCCCCAGTGCAGCATGGAGACAGAGGAAATGTGTTTTCAATACCTCTGATAGAGTATGTTCTACTTTGTTTATAATATTGAAATATTCATGAGAGTGATGTTCTGTCTCTCTCTGCAGGGCCTAAACACCATGATATAGAGTTGTACTCTCTGGCCTAATGAATATTTCAATATTCTATATAGAGTAGAACAAGATCTACAGGGAAAAAAAAAAGGCAAGACACAAAGTATTTCCCAGCAGACTATTCCCCTGTGCAATAAAATAACTTCATTTAGATTCTGATCTCTGGGATGGAAGTGGGAACTGAACCCCAACTTTCTACCTCCTGGCAGAACTCTGCAGCCACTGAATAAAGAGGCTGTGCCTGTTCAGGGCATTTCTAAAACACATGGTTTCCATTCTTTTTCTTTTTCTTTTTCTTTTTCTTTTTCTTTTTCTTTTTCTTTTTCTTTTTCTTTTTCTTTTTCTTTTTCTTTTTCTTTTTCTTTTTCTTTTTCTTTTTCTTTTTCTTTTTCTTTTTCTTTTTCTTTTTCTTTTTCTTTTTCTTTTTCTTTTTCTTTTTCCTTTTCTTTTTCCTTTTCTTTTTCTTTTTTTCCATTTCCTTTTCCTTTTCCTTTTCCTTTTTCTTTTTTTTTTTCCTTTTTTCTTTTTCTTCACATAGGAAAGAGACCAAAGCAGAAATCTATGGCTTTTGTTATTTTCTTTTTATCATGAAAACCTGTAAATGCTTCATATTCATTCATTGGGGCTTGTAAGGTTGTGTCCAAAAATTCAAAAATTTGTTATGGCCTCCCGAGTTATAATTGTTTGCAAAGGTATTGGGGGGAAGGCAAGATAAATTTCCAGCTTTTTAATGTAAAGGTCAAAAAGCACTGTTTGGAAACGTGATGTTGGGAATTTTGAACTCCTGATGATATAATATCAAGTATAGTCACTTTATAAATTAGTAAGGGTTATTTCTTTGGGGTTTTTTGGGTTATTTCCCTTTAACTGTAGGTACAGAAATTCCACATTTGATCCATGAACATGGAGAGCAGACCTTTCAAATAAGGACTATTTCTGAGCATATGCTTTTCAGACCATAGCTTCTGTTTCAGAAATGATTTGCTGTATTTACTTCAAATGTTAACAGAAAAATATCTCTGCTGGATGCTCACCAAAGTACTTGAAATTTCAGCCTTTTGGGGGTTGTTCTGCCTTTATTTTTTTGGTCAAAGTGTAAGTAAGAGGTTCACTATCTGGTTCATTAACAACAATGTCTTACAGCTTTAAAATAAATACCCTCTCAGTTTTTTTACCATTTAACCTTTCTGGTTAGGATGAGTTGCAATTCATGCCAAAAAAATGCCCTGCCAGCACTGAGGCTCCAGTTTCACTGCTTTATTAGAGCTTTAGCTATATGATTAGCCTGAGGATAGATTCACAAATAACAGCTGCTCAGCTGGGGTGTTTTCTTAATCCATGCCTGTGCCTTTCAGAATCAAAGCAATACCAGGCATGAGAAAATTATCTCTACCCTACAGAGCTCCATAGAGTGGAGTAGAGAAACGAGCAAATGGGCATTTCTCTGCTGGAAATCTTGTAGAGGCTCAGATGAGACAACTCCACTTTGCTGATGGAACTACCCTCTGTTGACACATTTAATCTAAATTAATATTTTCATCTTTATAAAACAAAATATGACCCATGCCATCTGGGGCATTGGAAAAAGAAAGACACACAAAATAGCTATTACCAAGCTGCTGTGTGAGCAGTACCCTGGAAGTGCTGAGAATGTTCTTAGTGCTAATTATTGTACATAATAAAATATATTTATCTTCCTGCTTAGGAAATCCTTGAATACTCTACTTCTCTGAAACATTTTTAATATATACTTAATTATAATTTTTCATAAGAAGAAATATAATATAGTATAAAATATGGAACCTGAATGTTTACCTATTTGATATGGCACAAACAGCAGTAGTTTCACTAAACCCAGTAGACCTAAACCTCTATTGATGAAATCACTCTGGAGCTATTGGTTACAGTGGAAACCTATTGATTTATATTAGATAAAAAACTGGCAAAGTGAAACTGAAGTGGCATGAAACTAAAGTAAATGAGACAAAAATCAGTGCCATTTGTTTACTGTTTTCATACCTACTGTGTTTTTGTGACACTGTTGTTATGTGAAATAATTCAATGAATATCTTACAGCCAACTAAGTAGAATCTGATGGGAAAAATAATCTTTTCTAGCTTAATGAAGCAAGTTCCTTTAATACTAGGACCGCTCTTCTATGTCTGAAAGCTTTTGGATATGTTTGGGATATATTTTGAGACACTGAGAATTATTGTGCTAGTTGCAGAAAGACCTTCTGTCCCTTCGCCAGCTGAGTTTTTGAAGTCAGGCCCATAAGGTAAGTAGAACTGCATGATGAGATGACAAACAAAATTAAAGAGAAGTAAAATGACTCTTGGACTATTGGACTCGTGTGGATATTTACCCTTCATGTACACATTGTGTTCCTACATAATTGGAGCTTGAGAGAAAGTTAAGGGAACAGATGCAAGATAAGTGGTTCCCATAAGACCAACATGTCCAGTACTTTTTTTTCAATTTTGAAGCATCTCTCTCCTCCAAAGAAATTATTATTTTTATTTTCCCTTCATTACTCTAGAAGTCTGTTTCCTTCAAGAATTCAGAATAAAATATGCCATTGCTAGTGACATAAACAATGTTTTGTTTCTGCTAACTGTGTAGAACAGCACTTTAGGGAGAGAGAATCAAGATTCTGCCCTTCATTTTTCCTCACAGAGGGAATATCTGACTAGTTTCCCACCAATACTTCACTCTGTATAGCTGTAGAAGTGGTGGAATCACGGTTTTATCTCAGATAATAGATAATACTTTGAAACTTTGCACAGCCCTAAGTCAGGCCATACCCTCTGTCAGCTTGAAGGGAGATGAGCAAGATCTGGCATGCATCTGAAAGTCTGAGGTATGCTTGTAGTGCCCATGAAAAGCATGGGCACAAGTTCACTAGAAGAAGGCTATGTGCTCATCAGTCTGTCTGCCTGCTTTTCACCCATTATTCTGATTGGTTTCATAAAGAATATAGTTTCTGCCTATGAAACTCTCAGTGTCACTTTTCTTTATGGTAGATACACAGGTTAACCTTTTCTTCTTTACATGTATTAGAATTTTACCATCTGATATACTGGTAATATTTTCTTGGTATTTTCTGCTGTTCATTATTGGTTGCAAGGTTTGGAGGTTTTTAGTCTGAGGCTGATTGGAGATTTTTGCTATGTTCCTGTTTCAAAAGCAAATGCAATTTGCTGTTTGTCTTCTGGAAGCCCAGTACTTTGGTTGTCACAGCTCGATGCTCAGTGATATATATATGCCTGACTCTGTGGGTGATACTCCTTGTGCTAATTGCTTCTCCTCTGACTGAAAGGAGAGCTTTAGGTACAGAAGTGCTGCCTCAGAGATGCAAACATCAGGAGCTGAGGTCATTTAATTTTTAAGATTTCGTGGCTCTGAATTTGTGCATTGAAATAGAGAAGTCTGAAGCTGATGCTCTGGGCTCACTGATGGCAGTGGGAATTTGGACATGGGTGTTCAAGACTCCTTCTCTGAGAGTTCAGGGTAGTCCTTGCTGGATTTCAGGTATGTACCCAAAGAGGCCTTGTTTAAATATAGATCTTTTTCTCAAAGTGCCATTTGTTATAGCCAGGCATTAACAGCAGGGACAGGGAGCTGTCACACACCTTACAGGACCCTCCTCCCTCCTGCCCTGCAGCAGCCCCTTGGTGGTCTGGATGGGCATATGGTGAGAGATTGCCTTCTTCAGTGAAGCTGATTCACCTAATCCTTAAGTGAAACAACACCACATAGAGCAGGCTTGTTTAAGCTGCATATTTGTTTTTACTTTGCAGCTTACAATTATAGTGGAGCATATGGCAAAGCAGAGGAGCAGTCAAGGTCCAGACCCCTGGGATGAGTGTAGCTGCAGTCCTACCTCAGTGAAACCAAATGACTTATGGCAGAGATGGCTCTGGTCCCAGGAGACATCTGCTGCCTTGCTGGAGAGAGCTGTGCTGGCTGCACAGAGCTTGCTGATCAGAGCAGCAGAGCCCAGCTCAGACCTGCAGCCAAAGTGTGCTTGGAAATGCAGGGAGTAGCATGACCAGGTCTGCTTTTGAGTGCCTGCAGCAGTGCTTAGAAGCAGTTGAACCCAGGCTATATTTTCTGTAGTGTCCAGGGACAATGGAATAAGGGAAACAAGATCCTTGCCAGAATGGCCATATTTCCTTGCACTTCTACTAAGAGATCTTTCTCTTTACTCCATGTGCTGCCATCCCATTTGGTCCAGGAGTAACATGACAACAATAATAACAATATCAATATCAACAACAATAATAAATTATAATAACAAATAATATCTCAGGTCTATGCTCTCTCTGGGGACATTTGCACAGAAAAGTTGCATTTCAAAAGGTTACATTCTCTAATACTTACCTTCCAAATATCTGCCTTTGGAAAGGTGCATACCACAAAACTCCCACCAGATGAAAAAACCTGGCATGGTTAGTTGGCCTATTTTTGCTGCCTGAAAGAACTGCTAGCTCATTTTCTAAGGACAACTCCCAAGACTGGGACATGGTTTTGATCACCAGTGCTCTTCATCCTCTCTTCACTCTTGCTACAAACATCACTGTCCTACCACATTTAATTCTCCTGCAGTCTATGGACCATATTTTGCCCCCAGTGTGTGTCAGGGGACACCAGCTGTGGTATTTCTGGCAGATCCACACTCCTGGTCTGAGGGTCTGATTTTCCTCAGCACACATTGGGCAGGAAGGAAGCACCCTCAGGTTCTCTGTTTGGTTTTACCACTGCTTTACTTGGTGCAAGTGGGTGGTGAGATGAACAACAGTGTGACAGCTACTTCATGAAGAGCCATTGAAATGTGGAATCTATCCTGTGACTATCTAAGTGGCAGCAACTGCTCAATGTTACTAAAGGAACAGAGATCAGCATTTTCGAAGAAGTATGGTATGACTACAAATCCAATGGAATAATGGGATTTGTATGGGGGAAATGTCTAATCCCTTTCATAATAAACAGGTTTATGAATGACAGATGTGGATAAATAATGAACACTTCCAATTCATGATCAAGGATTGAGTGAGCAGAAGATAATGCAGTTGCAGCTCTGACTGAATTTTAAACACCACTTGAAATCTCAGAGTTCAGTGTGAGGAAGGCCTATTCAATCATTCGCTTCTGTTTATGCTCTTTACTTCATGAGTTTTCACTACCTATAATTTTGCAGACACAACTAAAAGCAGAGGTGGGCTGTGGACAAAGAAATGTGAACAACTAATATGATTTTGTGCTTTATCCAAAGTGTTCCTTGAAGCTATTTAACTATGAACACTCGAGCACAAACGATGAGTGTTAATTGAGTGGAATTGAGTGTGAATGCACGCATCAGTCTTGTCAGCAGCGACAAGGCCAGAGAGACAACAGTGAGGAATACTACACCCAGAGAAAAAATTAGTTTGAGAGGAAACCAGGGCTGGATGAATACTTCAAAGCATGCAATGTGCTTGGGATTTGAGTGCGTCTGGTAAAGTCTTAAAACAGAAATTAGAAAAGGGACTAAATTTTTTCTTATTAGGTCATCTACTCAATCTCCTTGTCAGCGTAGCATCCTTCTCTGAGATATTCCCTTCAGGGTTAACTTTGCAGCATTTTATTAATTCTAATTTGGGCATTTTATCTGTACTGACACAGTGAATAATTAACTCCAGGAACTCCTTGCTGAAGGTTAGCCTTGGAGCAAAGTACTCAGCAGTGCTTTAAAAAGGCGTGGATGCATTTGTTAATAGCATCTGCACCTGCGCTGCTGGCAAATGGAACAGGGACCATCAATCTGGCACTACCTGGTCTCAAGACAATTATCCTAATGGTATGCTATAGCTGGATTATAAAACATTTGTATCAGCGTCCAGAGCATCTCTCAGTTCACTTAGAGGCAGGAAATCAGGTTTCTAACTGAGCTAATGTATGAGGGTATCCATCAGCAGAGTAGCTGAGCTGTCTGTGTCAGTGCAGCAATAAATATGAATGCAATCATGTTAAAGGTTGCACAGTGTGATTAAACTTGCTGCACACTCAGCACAAAGGATGTCCTCAGAGCAGGGCTGCTGTGGATGGGTCACAGCTGCCATGGGCTGTGGCAGGGACAGACAGGGAGGGATTCTGGCTGGGTGAGTGCTCCTGAAAACGTGCCTCACTGTGGCTGGGGCAAGGTGAAGGGCTGTATTCATACCAGCAGTTTAAATGGTGTCAGTTCTAGGAGCTGGAATCTGATCATTTGTGTTGTGAAAAAGCCAGACCCTGTCACAGTTATGGCTTGGCTTGAATGATCTGTCTCTTAAACCTTCCCTGAACATGATCTGGGGAAGTGCAGGGGACAAGGGCCCTTCCTCACCATCCAGGCATCTTGGAGCATCCAGGAGCAGGGCTTGGAGCAGCAAAGCTTTTTGAGAGTTCATAGGAGGATTTTTGGATGTGCTTGCTGTCAGGACGATGTTGCCACCCTCACACGCAAGGTCCCATGTGGTCAGATCCTGCCTCTTTGTCTTTTTACAGAGCTTTTCACACTCACTTGCCTGCCACAACAATCCTTATCATCCTTTTGAGTCTCTGGGCTTGTACCCATATAGATCCCTGTACCAAGGAAAATTCAAGCTGATCTTCCTTTGCCCTTTTCCATGGCCACGCCTGAAATATGCAGTTTCCAAAAAGGCCCATGCAGCACAGTTCCTACACAGAAGAGAGTAACTCAATAGCCAATCACACAAAAATAATTAATTACAAAATATATGTGTATTTATCTATAGATATGAATATATGTGTATGGACCTCCACTTCTCTCTCTCTCTGTAGATAGGGGGATAAATGTAAATCAAAAGAGCAAAATGAACAAAATATTTTATATACTTCCATGGTCTTCCTCTCTCATAACAATTGAAGTCCTGAGAAATTTTTTGCCATTGTCCTAACAATACTTCTGCTGCAAAGGAAGAGGCAAAAATCAGGAAGAAATACAAATTGGTGAAGGAGTGAGAGTAGATCGAGATTGTTCACCAGAGCACCGCAAGTGGTGTGTGCTTGACCAACATACTCCTGGGTGTGGTAACAAAATAAACAATTACCAAAAAAAAATTAAAAAGAGCCATGCATCCAGAAGACAATATTTTATAGTTCATTTCAGGAGATTTTATTTGAGATATCTATTTATTAAAACCCTGTCAAACATAATGTCATGCAGACTGTAGTGTAGGACTAGGAGAAATAATTCCCACTGAAGTGATTTAGGGTTAGTAACCCAGACCACCTACAATTATTGGACTCAAAAATGTACAAGTTCAGTTTTCAAAATGCTTCTCTAAGAGTAGCCTGCATGCCATATGTCTGCAAATGTTGCCTTCTACAGTACATACAAGGAAATCCAACAGCCTTGGAAGGTTCATATTTCATTTGATGCTGCTGCTGTGTTTATAAGAAACAGAAGAAAAATAATGATCTGCTGGCAGAATATGATTTATGGCTTTATGCGTAGGAGTGGGATGAAAACCCTGCCTCCTGGCACAGTCCCTGGTCCTGCATCTTTCCAGTCAATTTCAGCTCAGCGACAAACATCTAAAAGGAGAGGAGTTAGGGCTGACTGAGTTTTCCATTTAGGAAAGGCTGGGAAGTGGCCAGATAACCTAAAAATGATTTTTGACTGAATAATCTAGGAGCAGACAGAAGCATTTCCTTTAGCCTTCTGCACAGCATTTCACTTTTAACTACACTTTGGGTTTGGTTTAAAACACAACTTCTGACTTTCTGTAAAGCTGACAGAGCTGCAAAAGCAAACCAGCACCCTGGATTGGATATTTTGCATGTGCAACTCTCA
>VRYO01001463.1:8009767-8057880 GCA_009812075.1 Sialia sialis | reverse complement strand
TCACTGAGGTGTCCAGTCTGGAACCTCTGTCCAGGACTGAGACCAGCTTACACCAGCTGAGATATCAACATGTAACTGCATAAAAGGTAGTCTAAGCATCTTCACTGAAAACAGAACAGAGGAGATTTATTTTCAGTTTTCCAATGGGAAAAAATATGAAACACATAATTTTATATCAAATATCCAGTCTTGTTCACAGCAGGATGATGCTGGTTAAATGATTTCAGACAGGACAAGTCACATACAAGCCCAATTTTTGACTTTTATAAAATGTAAAAGCTAGTATCTTTGAAGTTCAGAGTTTTAAAATAGCTTAGACATTCAGAACCCAACTGCCTTCAAATGGCTTCAGCGGGAGTTGCATACTTCCATGCGTTTGAAGATCTGGCTGAAGTGGTGTACAAAATTGGGTCTTCAGTTCTGAAAATTCTTCAAATTTTTTAGACCTATTTCTTTTTCAAGTTGTGAGCTATGTAAATGTGTTTTGGCAAAACTGTGTATTAAAATGAAATCCAAGGATAAATTTGTGTTTTATTTTTTTCATATTTTCCAGCATCAGTGGTAACTTGGTAATTGGATATGGTTTGGCCCCATTCCTAATTCTGACACAGACCAGAAGATACAAATCTGTGAACTATTTTTAGAGAATATAAAAGAAATCAGCTACGCCAATGTCTTCTGTGCAGCAGAATGCACTGAAGGGTCTTTTACAAAAATATGTCAAGCCTGGATGAGGGACCGTTTTCATGATTTATAATCCTACTGTAATTTCCTGTACATTTCTTACTCAGGCCCTCAGTCAGTGGCTCTCACATGACTGTGGACATGAGCAGCCATCAGCAGATAGGCAGGATGGTTCCTTAGCATCAGCTGAACTGATTTTCCATTGTCACTGCTTCCTCAAAGTCCAAGAATGAGTAATTCCCTTCTGCAAGTAGTTCCCCAAACTGATCCAGGGACACTAAAAGCCCTTCACAATATTGTCGACACAGAACAGACATTACCTGTTCATGATCCAAGACACTGTTAATCTTGACTCTTGGTGCTCCTGCTGCCTCGAGCCCCAGTGTGTAAGATGCAAAGCGCAAGGCCTTGTCCTGTGCTCACACAATCCAACTTCTCAGCACTTCAAGATCTTTGGTGACTAGAAATCTCCATTCTCAGCTAAATCAGACTTGCCTCTCAGCTGATATCATCATTGACTGTCCAGTGACTTCAGGTGGCTGATCTCTGGTAAACCTCTTCCTAAATCTCAGATGCTCAGTGGTGTAAACCATGAGACCAAAGATGTAAATGGCCTGAAGTCAGAATTTTATTTTCCTCTGCTGTGTGTTTTCTGAAGGTCAGGTTGAGGGCGTATCAACATGGACAACATGGATCAACTTCAAGCTCATTATGAGGCAGTTTATGCTGAAGCAAAACCCATTTACAAGGTTGACTGGTGCAGAGTATCTGGAGGCATTTCCACAAAATGTTGAAAACCCTGTTCCCACCCATCCAAAATACTCCTACACAGAATCCCTCAAAATGCAAGCAAGCAAAACAGGAGCAAAATAAAAGTAACAAATGGATGATTAACATTTAATATATTTTTCATTCTTTTGGAAATAAAAAAATATTGTGACAACACTGCAATAAAATCTCTGTGAATATTTTTCTTTGTATGTTTTTAATTTTGTTTCAAAATGAACAGTACACCCATTAATTAACAAGGGTGGGAAACACTCTTCTGAGGTCAGAGCAGTGATAAAAAGTGCACAGCTCTGTATTCTGTGATGAGACACAGGTCCTCCTCCATTTGCCAAAATCCTATGTGTGATACTTGGCAAGTCACTTTGCAACTCCCTTGTATCTCTGGTCATTTTTCTTCTTCATTGTTCATAGATATCCTTGCATCAGAATGAATGAATTACAAGGACAGTCTCATGTTTAAATACTCACAAAATGATTAATTCCTGGTATTTGACCCACTGGTCTAAAGTCAGACAGGTCCAGATTTTTAGCATTTGATAGAGAACATTTGCAAACACAGAAAATTATTTTTAAGAAGCTGATTTTAAGCAGAGGAACAACAATTGATGCCTACAGGCTTTGGACTTGTTGAACTTCTGGGAGTGTCTTCAATAATTGCCAAAGGTAAAACACAAAAAACACAGCTCAAGAAACATTGTCATCATTAAAATGACAATATCTGATTATATGACTCAGTGGTTCAACTGACAGGTACTTTAAAGCAACTCAGATAAATGATCAAGAATGGCCAGAAATGAAATAAATAATAATCAAAAGAAGGAAGAAAGAAAATATCTCAATTTTTTTATTGTTGTTGGGTGATGTTTCATCTTTTTTGCCTTAAAGCAAGATTTCTCTGCCCCTGGAAGACTCCAACATCACCCACTTGCATTGCTGAAGTGAAGGTCATGCCTGCCTTTCCATCAAAAAATCCTCTGTCTTCTTCCCTTCTCTCTTTCCCAGCCTTTTTCTGCCCGGAGTTTTATAACTCAGCTGTAAGAAATTGCTTCTGGGCTGAAACTTGGCAGCCAAAGTCTGATTTTAGGCCAGGAATGATCCCCCCTCCCCTGCTGGTTTTCAAAACCCTTTTCTTTGGGTCAGATTTGAGGAGCAGAAGAGTAGAGTGGAGGGGGAGGGCAGCATGGGGCACTGGGCACAGGAGCTGGCTGGCTCTGGCTGCTTTCATCATGCTTCAGTGGCTCTTTATTTTTCCAGCTGAAACAAGGGTGATTTCTGCATAATGTGGCAGGGATATTTTTGTGTATGTGTTTGCATTTGAGCAGAAAGCGGCTGAGTCATTTCTTCTCGAAAGAAATTTTACTGTGTGAGCCACTTACTTCCTTTCTGGTTCTCCTTCATTTTAGTTTGTGTTAATGTTCAAAAGGGAGGTCCAAAATAACACACTTCTCTCTGGGTCAGCAAAAACAGCTTCACAAACACTTGTGTGTGCATTTAAAATTCTCCTTTACAGCTGGAGCTGAGCAGAAATATTGAAATGGTGATACTGATATGGTTGTGATAACAGTGACACAGTAAAGACCTGGGATTACTTTAGATGGTTTTTTTAGATTATCAGAGCGCTTGAAACCCCAGAGTGAAATATTTCATTGTGTGAAAGGGCAGTGAGAAGGAGTTTTCAATTAAAAGCCACCAGTCTAAAGAGAAGAGAGACAACATAAGAGGAGAGGAGGCGAGGGACTCAGGATAAATGACCTCTGCAAGGTCACCCAGCGGCTTTGGCTTTTTGGGTGCAGCAGCAGCAGCATGGGGAGCACTGAAATTAGCCTGCCACGTATTTGGTGCTGATGTTATATTCATGACTGCAGTATTACAGGAATGTGGACATGGCTGGGGTGCTGACACAAGGAAAGGAGATGTTGATGTTGAAGGCAGCAGTGCAGCCTCTTCTCAAACACCTCTGTTTCTGTGCTGAGCCCCAGCAGCTTTTTTGTCTGCTCTGAGCAGTTTGTGACCTCAGTAGTAAACAAGCACATCCAGCTTTTGTGTCACTTCAAGATACTGCTTTCCTCTGGTGCTTCTATGAGGGTTTACTAGAAGGAGATAATTGTCCAAAACCTGCTGTGACACAGAGAAGAGTGCTTGAGGAGGATCAACCTCAGGTGCCAGGTTGCTGCATGTTGAAGCATCTTCTATCTTCAAGTGTGAGTGTTCCTCTCTAGACCTGTGAGTGTTAGTCATGAGATCATATAATGGTTTGGGATGGAAGAAACATTAAAGATCATCCTTCAAACCCTCCTCCCTGGGCAGGGATGTCACCCAGTAGATCAGGTTGCTCAGGGCCCCAACCAACATTGCCTTGAACAATTTCATTAGGCCACATATCCAAAGAAATCCCTGGTTATTGACCAGCTTGAAAATACAAGAATCACTGATTTCCTACATGGTATCAGCAAGGGACAAGCCTTGCTTTGCTGGATCTGTGGTTGTGCTTTCTACTACTGTGAAAGCATCTTTGTGGCTGCCTGCCCAGCCTGGTTCTGTTATCCCTGCAGCTGTCCCCTGACTGTGGGTGGGAGTGCTGGGGCATCAGCCTTTGTGCCCAGCACCACACCCAGTCCCAGCACTGGAAATGATCTTTAGGCCCTGTGGAAAAAATAGTTTGTGGTTACCTAATTAAAGCTTATACACAGTGGGGCCAATTATGGTTGCCCTAGCAACTTTAGCCGTGGTATTTCTAAACTTCAGGCTTTGGGAAGCCTTTTGCTTCTGTTCAGCATCTTGAGTTGCGTTTGTTTACATCTATGTGTTTTCCTCTGCCTGTGATCACACACCCTCCTCTTCCTAATCATCCCCATGGCTTCCAAAACCTCTTTTCCTCTCAACTCCTACACCTTCCCCTCCCTGACACTTGGGCATGGAGAGATGTGTGGTTCTTGTTTCCAGTCTTTAGAACCATAAATATCTGGAGTGGAACTAGAGATTATGTTTGGTCAACCCCTGCATGTGCTGCTGCTTGCCCTTTGTGGAAGGACCCACAGCTGAACCCAGCTGAGTCAGGAGCTCTGAGAGGAGTGTGTGCAAAAGGAGATATTTTAGAGATTTTCATGCAGAGCAGCAGAAAGTGTATTCCTGTTATCTCAGTGCACCCTGGGTCAAAGACTGCTTCTCACTGTGAGGGGTGCTTCATACCCCTCAAACCACCACCACAGCTTGTGGCTTGAAATACCCAAATAAAGGGACTGTTTTTAAAAGGCACCTCTGTAAGCCCTGTATATAAATTTCCCCATGTATCTGTTAATTCACAGCTGGAGGAATCTATTGATTTTTTTTCTTCTTTTTTTTTGCACAATGCCAAAATGTCCTGCAGGTGCAAGGCATGAATTTTAATCTGTATGACACACCTTGAAAAATGAGATATGTGTGAGTGGTAGTGGATTATCTACATTCTCCTGTGCGTTGGCTCAGGTGGCCATTTAGAGCTTTCTCTTAGTTGCAGAATCACTTGATGATTGCAGTTAAAATCTCTTTTGGAAGAGAAAGCTGTTGAAGACATGAGGGTTCAGCCTGGTTTCATCCAACTTGAGTTTAGGCACTTAATTAGTACACCTAGGTTAAGGTCATGGTTATCAGAAGATTTCCCCTACAGGCAGTGGAAATATCTCCAGACAGTCCTTGTATTTACATCCTAAAGAGAACTCTGCCTTGACTCTGATGAGTCAAGCTCAGCTCCTGACTTAGGCACGTTTGTTAAATATTTACAGTCTTCCTGCCCAGCTCATGCAATTGGACAATTAAGGGAAGGCAGCCTGGAGCCATGAGCAGACACAGCCTGACAATTGGCTCCAAAGGCTGGAGGGACTCATCCCTGTGGATTGAGTTCTGCACCATCAGGGTGATGCTTTGTTCGTTTTGCCTCTTGCTCACAACTGTTGGGCTTCTCACCTGCAAGCCTTCCAACCTCAGGAGGCTGGACTGCCAACCTTGGGCACTCAGAAACCATGAGTTAGGCATCAGAACAATTGTATGAGAGCTTTAAAAGCAATGGGATGTGAAAAAAAATAAAATAAAAGGCAGAGAGATGGTTATATGCCTCTGAGTTTCCATCTGGTTTCTGAGACTTTTATCTTTGACTTGAGATTCATGTTTTCCAAACCTTGTCCTGCAGCAGTGAGGTCTGAAAGCTTCATTTTCTTCAAGAGAAAGCTGAGACTCTTGTATAATGCATGTTTTCAGGGGCATGGTCTTTAAGAAAAAAATGCAAGAATGTGAGATGTAATAAAACATTGGGGTTGGCAGAGGAGAGATGTCAGGTTGTGGCTCTGAGAGAGCAGCAATGATGAACAAAGCACAGAGCGTTGGTCTGAACTTGAACTCTTGTGCTTATACTAAGCTATGTGTGTTATGCCAGACTGGGTCTATAACAATGTTGAATTTCCTCTTTTTCTCTATATTTAAACCCATTAATTTTCCTTTGCACCCCATCCAGAAATATCAACACTGATTTTGATTATTTAAAAAAGAAAAAAGTTGTCACTAAACCAGTGCTGCCGTATGTGGACAACTCCCTTATTCATTCTCCCTTATTAATTAGCACTGGCATTTTACTTATTGTATGTGGTTTCAATATTATTTTCCTCTTTCTTTTTTTCAATAGGAGTGGCCAAATCAGCTACCCTTACTCATCTCCTGTCTCATTTGTGGGAGGGAATTTTCATCTTCTGAAGCTGAGCAGAGCTGAGAGAAAGAGAGAAGGAGTCAGGATGTCACTGGGAGATCACATCCTTGTAAGAACTGCTCTGAGTCTCAGTACAAACCCAGAGCTGCTCCACATATGAACTGTGTCTCATGTTTTGGTCCAAGCCTGCTTCTGGATAAATTCCTGGTGAAGGGGGAATAATAATAAGAAAATGTGTCAGTTTAAGGGGATTTAATCTCTCCATCAGCAGTGATAAGTGCAGTGCTCAGTCAGGCAGGAGAGGCAGGATGCTGCACAGCCCCCATGCAGTTTGTGTCTGAATCCACCCCTACAGTGCAGAGCATATCTATAAACATCTCTTCCCTGGCATCTCTCTAGCTGTAATTGATAAAGAGCACTTTAAACATGCTCCAACTGGCAGTAAAATTCGACTTTTAAAATGTTGGACGGTGCAGCTTATTTGTATGTTTTGAACAATAGTGCACAAGCAACTGTAGATGCTTTGGAGAAGAATTACATTGTGAGAAAGCCCCAGAGAATCTCTGCATGTCCATTAGTATTTAATTGTGGAAGGCAGAAGAGGAGAAAAGCAAAGGACAGCAAGTAATGGATCATTATATTGTTGCCTCAGAGGTTTTGTTTTCAGCTGGTGCTGTGTGTACTGTTATTAGGTTATTTTATTATTAAATTTGGACTGAATCCTCATGTTAAATTTGGGCCAAAAAATTGCCATCCTGGTACCCATGAGATGTATGTAAAACATGAAAAATATTGATAAAAGGATCCAGCAATGAGAATAAAAATGTTAAAGTACTGTAGAAGTTGTTTTTACACCTGTAAAGCCTAGAGATAGAGAAAATCTTATGGAATTTACTGGAAAAAAAATCTCATTACCTAAAAGGTAAAATTCCTGCATAAAGGGAAGTAAAGTTTAAAAAGGAACAGATTTGTAGCTTCTATAAAAAAAGAGAACAAACCCAAACTCCAAAGAACATATACACAAAATTAAGAAAAACACCACCCCCCCAAAAAAAAAAACAAAACAGCCACTGAAAACATCTCCAAAACAAAACAACAAACCAAAGTAAACCCCAAAAACCCCAAGAAAAAAATGTGCTCTGAAAATCAGGAATACTAAAATGTGAAGTCCTAAATCAGTCTGGATCTATACTAAATACTTTCCTCTCTTACCACTGTTTACCCTCTCTGCCTCATTTCTAATCTTAAAGCAAAGTTTTCTCTCCGTTAAAGAAACTCATTTTGTGTCCTTCTTTATTATCTCCCAGCATGTTCCTCCCATTCTTTGGTCTCCTCTCTGGAAGTCTGCCTGTACATTTTTTTGAGGAATGGGACTGTGTCTCATTATGTGCTATACAGACTTGAGCACCATAGATCTCCAAAGGGCCTAATTCTGAGGGAAAGTTCCTGCCAAATTCTTTACTGGTGGCCCACTTTTGATTAAAATGTTCAGCTTACAACTTCATTCCTTGTGGCACATCCAACTTCTGAAACTATCCTCAGGCTCCCTGGGAGTTTTGCACATCCCTGTGATGACGAGTAGGGGTCAGGCTACAGAAAAATGGGGTTGAGAGAAAGCAAAAAACTGGAAGAGAGCCATGAGAGAGGCTGTAAAAGCTGTACAAAGGGGATGGAAGGAATGAAACATGGTAGATCTTCCTCCTGAGACATGATGTTCTTGTCCATCCTGCTCTCTGCTTAGTAGAAACTATCATCTCTAGCACCACCCAGGTCCTTCCTGAGCGCAGCAAGTAATAACAGTAGCAGCAGTAGCTGCTGTAATAGCTGAACTAGCAACAATAATAATTATTAATAAGAACTATTTGTCTTATTTCCTCCTTGGGTGCACCCAAGTGCACTCTCACTGTGGTGCCTTCAGAGGACCCTCTATGCGGAGTCATCACAATAAATCTTTCTGGCCTGTCTTGTCTGCCAATCTGTCACGCCGAGGCTGCATCGATGCTAATAGCAAGGGTAAAAGTAAAGAGGGGAGCAATAGCTCAATTATCATTCCAGGCACGTGGTGTCATTGTGCTGCTGGCTGCCAGCCATGTGGCTCTGGTGGGAGCAAACAGTGCTTTCCCTCAGCAGCCCCAGCACCCTGTTTGCATATGGGCTGGGAAGGTCAGAAAAATCAATTAGCAATGCGGGACATTAACGAAAGCCAAGTCCAAATACAACTTCAGAAACACTTTGCTGAAAGATTAATGTATCTCTAAAAAACAAATGGACATCTGTGTCATTTTTCAGAGCTGCTCGTGGTTGCTGCTCCTACTAGAAAAAGGCAATGTTCTCATTCTGCAGCAGCTCTGTCTCTGCCACAGAGTCATCTATCACACAGGGACTGCTGAACTTGCTGTTGTCCATGCAAAATCCACAAAAATTAGCTCATCTCCAGCTGAGATTGTGTTTAAGAAGCAAAGAGACGCACCAAATTGTCTGAAAAGAGAAACAGCAACAAGGTGTGATTGCCCCCACAGACACCGGGATGTGCAGCCCTGCCAGCACATGGTGAGGGACAAGGCTGACACAATTCAGGGTTTATTGTTAGACCAGGGAATAAAACTCAGACTTCTGAGCTTTATGAGTTATGACTTCAATGTAGTACTACCTTGGGCAAGTCACCTTCCTTTTTAGTGATCTCTAAAACAATATCTGGCAGGGACATTGTAAATTTTAATGAAGTCCTTCACTCTCCTACTGTTACAGATGCTGAAAACTATAAAGTGTTATTAAATTCATTGTCTGGCATATCAGTCTGCAAATGGTTTAATCTAAATTGCACCTGTACTTTCTAATATAAATATTTTATTTCTCTCATGCAAGAATGTACAAAGTAAAATATAATCTTGCTGCCCATAAGCCTTATTTAAAGTCATATATATTTGTTAGACGTTTGCACTCTTTTCCTTACTGTTTCCTTTTATTATTTTAAGGGAAATGGTTTAGAACTGCAGAAGCTACTCAAATTGTCCCCTGGGCTCATCTGATTTTACCTACCAAGTTGTATAATTCAGTTACAGTTTTGCTCCTTAATAGGTGTTTTAATGTCATGAATGGTAACATAACCACATTGGGCAAGGTGAGAAGTTATGATGACTCTCTGAGAAAACAGCACTACATTTCCCAGGCTTGGTATGAGGTGGGTAGATAAACCATATCCACTCCAATGGTCTCTGCACCCCTTGCAGATCATGCTGTGTAATAAAAACAAGAACTGCTACCACTCAGCTTATGTGCTTCTTTTTCCTAATCCCCCTGCAAAGACAAGGAAAAAAAACCCCAAAAACTCTTCAGTAATTTATGCAATTAATTGAACCAGATGGGAATATGATTTCTAGGAAAAAGGAGAAGGGAAAGATAAAGTAGGTCAGTCAGGGACCTAGGAGTATCCAACCACAAACCACAACCATTTTGGTTCCATCAAGCTGAGCAATGATTGGAAGTACCCATATCAAAAGGACCCTTTTTCTCAAATGTGGGGTCACCAAACCCTGGAATGGTCTAAGAGAAAGTTGCTTAAGGTAGAGTTTAATAAGAAAATAATTTACTGTTACCATTGGGTGGAGGGTATGAGTGTCTGCTCGGAAGTCTTTTTGTTCAAAAGCATTCTTTCTCCTAATTTCTTTATCAGAGAAGAATGGGAAAAAAAAAAAAAAGAAAAGGCTTCCCATGTCTTTGAATCACTTGATTTCTGGTATATAAATAGATCACTGTCTCAAATTGCTCAAAAAGTGCAAAGCCATTTTCTATCTCAAAGGCCAGAAAATGATCATTAGGAACACAGCTCATTTCTGGAACACAGGGCCAGCCATGAAAATTTGTTAAAAATTATGTTATCCTGGCTGGGGAATAAGCAGAACCTGCATGTGATGCTAATTATCTCAACAGCATTTGAGGTTAAATAATTTTTTCTTACCAGCCACACACCTGCAAGGAGAGGGCATCAGAGTAGGGAAAGAAATGCAGCAAAAACTGAAAAGGGAAAAAAAAGAGGAAAATAATTATCCCATTATTGCCCAATGGAGTACACATTGTCAGTATTCTTTGGCATCCCTGGTGTAATTTGGTTTGGTCAGTCCAGTAAAACAATTGTTCCTTTAACTATAGCAAAGACCAATTAACCGATTATCTGTTTCCTAAAAGCATTGAATGCTGAGTATCCTGTTCCATTTCCTGTCAGATATTCACATGCAATTAGATACAGGCAATGGGAATGTAACGTAAAATGGGTATTTTGTTCTGAAACATGGCACTGTGCCTGTGCTCTTCCCCATCTCCTTGAGCAAAATTCAAGTGCCAAAATGAAAAGCATATTTAATGCCAAAGGTGATTCAAGTTCAGGCCAAAAATAATTCCAGACAACTCAATTTCGAATTATTTTCCTTCTAAACATTTTTTTTTGGGAAAATGGAAATACTGCCGGGTGTTTGAGGCTGAGATGCTAACAGCAAAACCTCTTGCAAGCTATTCAAATATCAGCTGCTATTGTGTACAAAGTCCTCCCTATCACTGTGGAATGTGTAAGAGGAAGCCAACAGAATAGCCAGATTTACAATGTACTTGCAGAATTTTCCAGAAGGTTTAGTTTTCTTTATTAAAAAAAAAAAAAAAAAAAAAAAAAAAAAAAAGTTAAAACCACTGTGAAGATGTTATTTTCTTCTAATTTTTTGGGCCTAATTTCCAGGAAACCAGTTGTGCACATAAAATCTATTTACTGACATTTGATTTTGTAAAATTGTACTTCAAGAATACAGCTTAAACTTGAAAATAAGAAATTGTAAGTTAAATACTTGTGTGAAATCAAGTACATAGAAAAATCCATATTTGTGTATTTGAAGAGTGTTGCTTTTCTTGTATAGCATTGCTGACCATTCCTAGACCTTTTCTCTTTTCTTTTGTCTTGTTAGACAGCATCCAGTAATTTCAAATGTCTTCTGAGGCAGAACAGGAACTCACTATGATAATACTTTGAACTTCACATCCAATAGAAATGAAAAATGAAGCCATGGATTGGTATCCCAGCCCATTCAATCTGGATTCTTGGAGAAGTCCTTCTGTCTGAATAGGCTCTAAAGACAGAATGGCTTTGGAGACAGGAATATGATATGTGATATAAGCTAATCATGATCCATGGAGAGCCCCCAAAATTAGATTTGATAGTACAGTGCTGGAGTAATGAAAGGGTGTGACGTACCAGTGGTTTTGGGCTTAGCTGCTAAGGAAAGGTCCTGATGAAGGTGATACATTTGAAGTTTTCTGACCAATTTATTCCAGTTCTGTTCAATGGAATATTTCAGTTCAAAAGTGGCAAGGCAAGAAGAAAAAAGCATTTTTGATCACATTTTTCTCTGGCAGAGAAAAGAGAAGTCTTCCTTTCATCCAAAAAGACTGATACTTATTTTGTCTGAAATGCAGAAATATCCAGAATCCAAGAACTTTGCACCTTCTTGATTGCAGTCAAGTAGAGAATTAAAAGGTCACAGAATTGTAGTGGAGAAATGAGTCCTCCCAAATACAGTAATTTCACTACCATAAGGCGCACTGGATTATAAGGCACAGTGTCAGTTAACGGTAATTTTCCAAACTTTTCCATATATAAGGTGCACCAGATTATAAGGCGCACTTTTTTTTTTGCAATGAAGATCCACGTGCAACTTTCGCAGCTTTTAGTGTAAAATCGGGAGGGATGAAGCTGAGGGACGTGTTGTCCTGGTTTAGAGGGCAGGTACTGCCAGAAAAAGGCAGGAGTTTTTTTCTAAAATGGAGAGTGGAAATCCTCTCCCTCTCAGTTTACTATAATTTGGAAATTAAGGGGGGCTCAGGGTGTGGGTTTAGGAATAACAGTTCTTTACTGATATATCTACAAGACAAACAAGAACAACATCAGCTATGTAAAAGAAAAAACAGCGACAAAACAGAACAAAACTCAATCCCTTTTCCAGTCACAGGCACTCTTCTCCTCCACACGGTCCCGGTGAGAGCAGGGCAGGCCCCTCACAGCTGTGGCAGTGGGAGCAGGGAGGTGAGGCAGCAGGGCTGTGTCCCAGATGGGAGAAGGGTGAAGGAAGACTCCGCTCACCGTTTATGTCCCAGTGCTCAGTGCTGTTCTCAGAAGCAGGAGGTGGTAGCAGTGCCAGGGTGCAGGGCAGATCCGACCGCAGAGAAAAAAACCTCTCTCCTCCGCGTTTGGGCCAGCAAGTGCCAGAGTGACCCCTCAGAAGGAAAAAAAAGAACCCATGACCATCCACCCCGACCCCTCAAACCCCCGCAGCGATTGAGACATTGACAGCACCCACCCATCCCTTTTGTCTTGAGCAAGTAAAAGCTAAGAGATCCACCCTGCCAGCTTTCTTAGCATGATAATGGGAAAAATTTCTCCACAGAGGGAAAAAGTAAAAACCCCCCAACCCTCAACACGTGTACGTGCCTGCTTGCGGTCATTTGATTGTGAGCTTCATGTCTGTTGCTGTGCAATGTGAAACAGAAATTGTTTTGAGATCCCTTCAATACTCAAGGTTCATATATAAAGTGCACCGACTTATAAGGCGCACTGCCGGGTTTCAATAAAATTTTAGGAATTAAGGTGCGCCTTATAGTCGTGAAATTACTGTACTTTGAAAACAAATGCACTTGCATCTTCGGAGAGGATAAACCAAGAAGACAGAGGTTCAAATACCAAATACTAAATGAACATTAACTAGGCCTGAATGGAAGGTATAAGGTCAGCATGAAAAGCATGTTCTTCTAACCACACTTGACAGAGGCAGAAAAGTGGACAAGGCTATAGTCCAAGCAATGCTGCTTGGAAAAAAATCTGGACAGGCATTCCCTAGAGGCAGCTGTCTTGGGGAGGAAGGAATGCCATGGGCTGTAGTGTGTGAGCATTGACAAGCTCACTGTGACTCTCCTGAGCCAGCTGTACCTGAGCTTCCTGCAGCAAGAAACTGTGGAGCTCTGTTTCAGGCTGTGCTGCACCTGGGTGAACACACAGCATTGAGCACTTGGGCTCCCAACAACCCCAGTGGAGCCAGATGACTTGGGCACTGGATCCAGCTTGTCTGGCTCTCTTTCTATTTCTCTGAGACTCACTGTTAAAGAGACTCAGCAGGGAGACCTGTGAGAAAGCTCTATAAAAAATGATACATGAAAGAAAGATAGAAATCTATTAAAATGAATGGAATAGCGAACATGAAACAAAAATTCATTAAAAATGTATGACCAGAATAATAGGACTAGCTTTGTTTTGGCATTGGCAGCCTGCAGAAAAAAAGATGGGAGAGAATCATATTACACAGATGAAAAGGAAGGAAGGCAGAAAACTGGATTAAATAGATAGCTATACACTTTACTTCTAAGGATAGAGTTGAAAACCATATAAATCTAAGAACATTAAAAATCAGGAATGCCAAAAGGGGCAGTTGGATGATGCAGAATTAATTAAGGAGAGAGAAAGACAAAGGCAGAAACCACTTCACTGGAAACAGAAAAATGTCTCTGAAATCTGCTGATTCAGCAAAATCAACATCTGGGTCTCCTTGCCAAGAGGACAGAGAGAAGAGATACAAGCAATTATATGGAGACTTTACACAGAATATATTGCATTTTTATTTTCAGGTTGTATGGTTGTGAGAATTTTTTTCCAGGCTTTTGAGACCTGAGGCTCCGTTCAGGAAGATGCTGCCACCCACATCCTTACCTTGTAGCTCTGCCAGGTGTTAAGACAGATGTTTTCCTGTTGACATCTGCCCTGCCCACCCTTTCCTTCCTGCTGCAGGGAGGGATGGTGAGAGTATTTTCAGATTGTGACACTTGCTCTGATATATTTTCAACAAGTAAACGATTTTTTTGGTTGTTTTTGTAGTTTGTTTGTTAGTTAAGAAATTGCAAATTAGTAATCCATATTTCCTAGATGGGAAGGTCTTTAAGATCCTCTAGCCTGACCTGGGGCCTGCTAAATACCATGAAACTCCAGCATTTCCACACTAAGCACATCACTTCTCTCAGTGCCAACTGGCATTTCCCTCTTGCTTTCTGTCTCCCATTTGCTTCTCCCTATCAGTGCAGCAGAGCAGGCAGAATCAGTTTACATGATGAAAAATCAGCTCAGAAGGAATTGGCCCTAAACCTGGATTATAGCTGCAGCTGAAAAGTGCCAGCTGGTGCTTTCTGGAGAACTTCTTTAGCCACAGTCACTATCAGTTTGTCATGGTCCCTGGTCCTTTGAATAAAGGAGAGGATTAGAGCATGGCATCTGTGAAGAGCTGGAGGCACCCAATTACATTAATGCCTGAAAGTGTGGAGCTGAGCAGCCTCCTCTCCCTCTGGGCTGCCTCTGCTTTCCAAACTGGAAGCACCCCAGGGTGGGTTAAGCACCCAGCACCAAGGGTAGAAGTGATCAGACACTCTTGGTAAGAGGTGCAACCTCCACTCACTCAAGTAAACCCATGATACATGAGCCTGTGGCGTTAGATGGTCTGAAAAAACAGACCTTCTCTTTTTTGCCTCAGCAGAATACAGTATCCTATTTCCTTTGCTGTCCTCTCCTTCACACAGCTCCATTCACTTCTGAGTTTCATCAGGATGGTAGATGATTATTTTTTTAAGCCAAAGCCCAACTTTGTTCCCATGGACAGAGAAGATTAAAACAGAACAATTGAGCTTAATAACACATTACCTCAATGTGAACTTCAGAAATGAGTTAGCTTGATTCCAAAATACCTCGGTAATACTTTGAAGGAATTACAGCTTCTTTTGAGGAGAGAAAACAAACCCAAATCCTCCTTGGCTGGGTTTAACTGTCTGTGTCACATTCTGCAAGTTTGTGTTGGGTCAAAACCCCCAGGTTTGCTGTAGACAGATTATAGAAACTTGTTAAATTTGGAGCTGGGAGCAAAAGTCACTAAAGTAGCTGAGGGCTGGGGAGTGGAAACAAGGCAATCTTTAAAAGCTGCAACAGATGTGAATTGTGAATCCAAGGATAACAGCATCTGTCCCCTGATCCCCATCACCAATGTTTGCCCCACTGCATGCTAGGCCAAAGTCAGTTATCTGCCAAAATATTCTCAATGAAAGATTTTCAGTCAGGCATGAACTGCTTGGAAGTTGATAGAAAACACTGCATAAGATATTTCTGCAATAAAAGATCCTAGAGTCTATGTCTAGACAGATAAAATCAGGAACAGGCTGGGGCTTAGGCATTTAAATACCTAGAGACTACCATAGTACTTCTAGCATAGCCAACACCCATCTTAATATTACAGGCTCAGAGTGTGTTAAGAAGAGCAAATTCCTTAGGGTCAACTCCGGTCTTCATCTCTGCACTTGAAAGAGAGAAGTCACATCCAATAGAAATGGTCTGTTCTTTCCAAAGTCTTTCCTTGCAGTGAGTCCTTGTGATGAAATGGCACCTGCAGCTGTCTCTGCTTGGGGGATGTTTGCAGTTTCTGCTCCACCAGCTGCCAGTGTGGCTCCCCCAGCAGCAGAGTCACTCTCTGCATTGAACTCATCCTGCACAAAGTGTGCAGAGAGATGCTGGCAGCAGCCAGAAATAAACAAAGAGGTGATTGTTTATAAAATTAAACAGGTCAGAAGCCCCCATTCAAACCTGGCTCATATTTTGCCCAATATGTAAGGATAGACAAGGTTTTTATTTTATAAAGCTCAATAATGAAATAAATAAGGCAGGCAAATGCTGCGGAAACAAGGTTTGGTTTTATCCCATAAGTTAAGAAGGACAGAACCTACTGGTTATCACATTTATTCCAAACCATTACCCCAGATATAAGACTTCAGAGAAAGACAGTAACTGCTTTTGTTCCACTTTTGCCCACATAAATGTTCCAAAGTCTGTCCAGAAGAAAAAAAATCAGCAAGCTTCCTTGCTAAGTTTATATTCTGATGAAATGACAATTTTTTTTTTCAACAATGAGAAAACAAAAAAGCATCAGCACTCCTCATCACATCTGACTGAAGTTCACTCTGCACTACAAACTTGACTTAGAAATGTTTCCTTGAACTCCTCCATTCCTGCTCTGCTCTCTGGTGCATGGGCTTCTAGGAAAACCATGTTTGTTCTCTCTAAAACTTAAGTAAGTTTTAGCTAAACCAGAGCAAAGCAGTACTAAAAAATTAGAGGGTTTCATTGTCTTTTAAATTTTGGTGGCAGGAGGAAAAAAATAAAAAAATCCAGACTTCAGGACTAGCACAAACTAGCAAAAATATTATATATATATACACATATATATAGGCATATATACACATATATGTACACACACACATATATAGTAATATATAGTTATGTATATAATATTTACTTTCTTCCTCCCTAAAAACATTGCCTATTTACCCAGAAGGCTGATTGATTCATTTTGATGCAATCTGCAACAAATACTTGAACCTTTGAGAACTTCCTAAAAAGTTAGTGGTATTTCCAAGTTTTTCATAGCTCAGTGCTTTTGGAATCAGTAATTTTGCTGGGATAGCTGGAGAAATTTTTATGGCCAGGCAGATAAGCTGCTCTGAAGATCAAAGTTCCTCAAAACTTCAACTTACATAGAAATTAAATGTACTGCATATAAAGTCTGGTGCTGATGCCACCCGTGTAAATTTTGTAGCCATGTTTTAAACCAATAGAATTAATCCTGATTTATTTTCATACATGTGAAATAATAACCAGGAATTTAACTGTACAATCTTTGCAACAATCATTATTTCATTGGATCTTGCTATAATCAAGTAGGAAGTCAGAGGACCCTGTTTCATTTCTGTTATACTTGCAAACTTATTGGTAGAGACAGAGGCTCATGAATAAATAAAAATGTACTGCTTTCCTCTCTATATATTTATTTTAGACCCTTTTATTATTTGAAGTAAGCAGTTGATTTTGACCTAAGTTATAATCTATGTTTTGACCATATCTGAAATATCTGCAATCAATCTTGAGTTCTACTCCAACATGCAAAGTGAGTAGCCACAATTTAAATTTTGTATTGCCTTAATTCCACGCACTTAGCTACATGACAACAAACTCATCTAAGCACACATTTTTTTCCTTTTTGTTATGGCTTCTCAGAGAAAGAGAAGGAGGAAAACTGAGTTTTCTGAAGGAAAGCAGTGCGGATGTTTGGTACCTCCTTGTGACAGCAGTCTGGGCTGCTCCCCTTCCACTGAGCTGCCACATTCCCAGGTGGGATCCTGGGACTCCAGGTGTGGCTGCAGTGTGCAGGGAAGAGATGAAAATGCTTTTGTTTGCATTTTGAGACCAAGCCAGATGGCATTGTGACATGTGGGTCAGGCTTGATGTGGCAGGCAATGGTGCCTTGCAGCCCCTTAACCTAGCTCATCTGCTGGCCAGTGAGGGGCTGGAGGACATACTTAACTTTTTCCTGTTAAAAATGAAACTTAGTCTTGTCCTTAGGTGTTTTGTTAATCAGGATTGGATTTTATCACAGGTTTTGTCAAGCTATTGTCTTAGAACTTTTGATTGTTGTTAAGACATTGTCTGTCAGCGATGCAATAGAGGTCTGATCCTTTGAAGCTCTTGTTATATTCCCTTCAAAATGACTATAGGAAGCAATAAATGTCCAGACTTCTCTAGAAATGAGATTTAAAAAATAATTCTTTTAAACTTTGTGTGTCTATTTTATTAAATATTTGCAAGTGTATGTAAATGTATTAAAGCATGGGACTGTAAAATAATGATAAACTATAAATATTTAGGATGCTCATACTGTAGTTGGCAATCCTCATGGTGAAGGAATTGCAGTCAAATTTTGTTTCGGTATGGATGACTAGAAACTGATGGCATATTGAGGATAGATGTTCACCTTACACTCCATAGATTGCCCCAGACTAATGCCTTAAAGTGAGATGTTTTCTAGATAAATCTTCTTTATCATCTGTTTGTTTTGACAATGTTACTTCAATGCTCCATCTCTCTGTTCTCCATTACATTTATCAGTGGGGAAAAAAAAATCAATAAACTATTACTCTCCTGAAGACCCTGTTGTTGCATTAGAAGGAAAAGCATATTTGCCTGAGTATGTAAAGGGTGAGGGGGCTGTGAACTTGAGATTTCAAAACTGCCAAGTGCCAGCCTACTGCAGCTTGTGCCATGTGTGGAACCTAGAATTCACCCTTTAGGGAAGACCAAAATACCAGTGTCACTGTGAAAAATGACAGTGGCAAGAACCCCTTGTATTGTCTGTACCTGCAGGGCCACGCTGGGAGTCTCTGGCAGACAAAGACTTTCCCTTTGGTTGTTTTGTATCCCCGACTGCACTTTTACCAGTATCCTATGTTCCCACATCTGCTCTGTCCAAGCAAATCCCAAGGCTGCAGTGGGCAGAGGCAGCCACTGTTCAGCTTCTGTCTCACTGTCACCTCGTGACTGGGGCATGTCAAGCGGTGTAACTGGAAATCACACTGGCAAAACAACAGTTCCAGTATTTGCACTTCCCCTTCCTGGCTGGCTAAATCTATTCTTTCTGACTCAGCAACAGTTAGAACCATTCTCATAACTGACTATATAAATATACTTTTTCTGCCTCTGTTCAACACTTGAGGCAGTAAGAAATAAAATGAAAAAGTTTCAGATGCTGTAAGGTTCCTATGTACCCTTTCCTACATAATCCAAAGCACTGAGTCTGTAGATAAGAAAAAAGCCTGCTGGGATCATGGTAAAAACATTATGCTGCTGATCACTATGATACCTCAGAGAACCCTGATGAATAATGTACTTGCAAATAATGTTTACTCCATGGAGAAAACTTATAAAAATTCTCACCGATCACTGCCCACAATGTGGTTCTTTCAGGAGTTCTGGTTATAATGGTTCTTGGTTAAAAAAAATAAAAATCCATGGTCTTTGCCTGCTCAGATGACATTAAGAATGTAAAACTATGGAAATTTACCAGCAAAAAAGTGAGAAGTTCACTCAGCTGGAGATATCAGAGACATGCCAAACTCAAAAGCTAATATCTAGCACCTCTCACTGAATTGAAAGAAATAAGAATATTCCTAATTTTAACCAATTCATTTAAGTTAGTGGATACACACCACCCTAGCAGGTGTTGTCCACTGTGATCCATGTCTTTAACTCCTGTTGAGGTCAGTGTCTGCATTGGCTGTCTTTACTGAGGTGGCCCTTAGCCTGCATGTCCGACCCACCACTGGACCTTCACCAGGAATTCCTCTCCTGGATTTAGGTGGAGCTGGGATGTGCCCTCCAGAACAGGTGGAAACTTTTTGGCTCCCATTTTGCTGCTCAGCACTTTAAAATCAAGATGCAAGCTGCAGGGTACCCATGAGGCTGCTGTTTGGGGGAAGGCAGACTAGACATGGCTGTAAACATGGACACATGTACAAGTTGTAGTGCTGTATAGCCACAGCTATTGAGACTTGGGTGCACACACTAAAGCTAAGTGAGGAATAGCTGCTCACTCCAATGGCTACATTCCTAGTGAATAAATAATATTTGGCCAGGAAAGGAGAAGGAGCTTGGCTGAGTCTCAAGCCTTGTTTGGACTAGGGCTCATATTCCTACACCAATAGTTATTCAGGGAATGCAGAATAGCTCTTACAGAGGATGCTGAAGTCAGCTGAGAACAGAAAATGGACTGCTCAGGTACTCAACCAGATAACTGGGCAGCCAAGTCTAAAAATGTGCTCTGGATATGGATTTGGGTCTGGATATCCTGACCTAATAACTTATTGGCTTTCCTAGTGGAGTGAAGATATTTCTCTCTCTCTCTCTCTCTCATTGGAATTTTGACCAGAAATCCTATCCTATCATGGAAACTTTTCTTAAGAAAATTTGATCAAAACTGGCATGTTCCCAAGAGAAATCTCCATTTCAGCGAAGTGGCATTCCCCAATGATAAACTGTGTTTCTGGCAAATACCTAAATAACTCTAGTTCTTGGCACCTGTTAAAGTTGCTAAATATTGGATTGAGTGATTCACATTACCAGGAGTACCATAATTTTTTTCATTCTATGATACTTGGAACAAAGACTCTCTTCTACAGCACCAAAAAGCACTTGGGGCAGGGTTAGAGCTCGGGGGTGATCAGGCCATGTGAGACTCCCATGCATGACCAAAACCTTGATGCTTTACCCAGATCAAGCAGGGCCACAGTGGCTCCCTGAGGTGCATCTGTCCCTTTCTGCTCTCCCTCCTGCATTCCCCTGACATGTTTCTGCACACACAGGTTTAGGGAACTTAAACTGGTTTTAGAAAAACAACTCAATGTGTTTCTGTGAAAGTGGTCTGCAAAAGCAGACTTGAGGGGGTAAACAGCCAGCCTGGGAGGCAGAGGACCAAAGCCAAAAAGTGTGACATTGTTCCTATCTCAAGTAGGTATTTGGTGGAAAGACCTGATTCTTTTAGGCTTGATTCAAAACTTACCAAACCTCACAGAAATCACTTTGACTGACTTCAGGAGTTTTGGTCTCTAAAGTTGTTCTCTCTTCTAATTTATGTGCAAGAGCCAAACAATATAATGTTTGTTTTGGTAGGACAGAAATAGTAAATCCCTGAGAATATTTTCTTTTCTTCAGAACTGATGAAGCTTTCTCACTCAGATGGAAACCTCAGTGGAAAAATTCATCCTAATTTTATGCATTGAATGTCTTTACATAACTAATGATCAGGCATGATTCATCCTACCTACCTGAGATGTCTACTTTGGGATGGGATAAATGCACCCCAGACAACTTTGATTCTCTTGATTACCTCCCATCTGACCATTACAGATGAATTCTCTTCCAATTGTTGGAAATAGAAAACAATATCTCTTCAGAGGAATGTTAACATTTGTGTCATGGTGTTTTTACCAAGTTTCTTGATGACTCAGATGGCATAGCTTTGAAGGGGTGATGCACAGCTAGTCTGAAATTCTTATTTTCTCTCTGTTTATGCATACATATACACACAGAGCTACTTTAAATACATAAATGTTGAAAGCCCATTTTCTTCCATAATTGGTAGATTCTCCACTACGAAGATTCAACTCCTTGAGCCTGGCACCCTGTGGGGTCACTTATGTGACTGCAAAGTGGATGCTCACTCCTGTTGTGAGATTTACATCTGCTTAGCACAGCTGTGAACGGCCAAATTTAGTACAGGATGGCCGAGAACTGAGTCCTTAGGAGTTTTATTCTCTTTGACTGCAGATTTTTTATCCTCTCAGTGCACAGTTTAAGCAAGGAGTTTCCAGCAATCAAAACATGCACTTAACCCAGTGAAACTCTGAGGAGAAAAATATTCTCTTTGACAGCAAAACTGGTGACTAATTGACAGCAGGTCTGACAAAATCTTCAGGAAATCATGAGATAAATAAATACAGGTGCATTTCCTTCCTCTTCTCTCCCATTTCAATAGACATAAATTAAATGTAAATGGTTAGTAGAAAAAAAAAAAATCTGTGTGGTATTTAGTGGCTTTAAATGCTGTTGGAGGCTAAATTTTTTATTATTCCCATGGCATATAGAAGATAAGTGACAGCATAGCAGGATGTGGTGCTGTGGAAAGAATCCCTGCCATTCCAGCTGGTATCCTCAATCAATGCAATTTCATTGATCTCTCTGCTATGGCCATGGATGTGACTCCTGACATGAGCTCCTGTTCACTGGACCCTTCTTTTCAGGGTGGTACAGTCTGCACTGCTAGGACATCCCAGGGAGCAGGAGATAAATGAGGGGTTCTTCCATATTTTTTTCTCAGCTTCCCTGTTGGTGGGATAATTATAGTTTTCAATTGCTGTTATTAACTTAATGACCTGTTGTTCCTTGAGGAGAATACTGTGAGGAGATTTTTCCTGGTCCTGGCAAAGAGCAATTGTCTGGTCCAGCTCAGATGCTGGAGGATGCAGAGACTTGGCCTGGCCTTGCCAAAAGTCCTCATGCTGGGGGACTTAATGATGAGTGAATTTCCCATTCTCTGTTTTTCAGCACCATCCCAAAATACAGAACTTGAGCACTTGTGGAGAATTATAGGTCTTGTAGGCTTTTTCTGCTCAAATAGGACGAGTGCTGAAATCAGTTCCTATTTTGGAATGTTACCACAGAAACCAACAGATTTTGGGGGTGTTGGTAGGACAGAAACTTTAAAAGATTTTTCCCAACATTTTATTAGCCCTAATTTAAAGAGTGACAAAGTGAGTCCAGAGCAGTGTGTCTGCAGAGAGCTGTGAGGCTGAGAAGAACCTTGTGCTCTTCTATTCCAAGGAAACATGATGAGAAGGTGAAAAGCATTGCAAAAGGTCATTGAAGAGAAGGCAAGGTTGGGATTCAGGTTATCTGAGTATAAACGTAGCACTTACTTTACACTACACAGAGGTCAACATCTGGGTTAGTCCTTGTGTCCTGACAGATTTGCTTTTCAGATTTGACACCTATTCCCAGATGGAATGAACTGCCCTGTGGAAATTCTGTTTTTTCTCCACTGACTACAGAGAGAATCTAAACAGTTCAGATGCAGACATCTACACTGAAGCCCTGACAGTAGGCAAAACAACATTTAATGCACCAAGTGAACCAGCAGAAGCTTTTGGAGATCAGAGCAGGATCTAAGTTAACACTGTGAACACCAACACCTTGACAAAACTGTGCTGCCACATAATTTTTCACTGCAAGGCCTTGATGTAGAAAAATGCAGCACTCTTGCTGCTGAAATCACACGGTAACTCCCCACAATTATGTCTGGATCAATACATAAATGTAGGAAAGGCTGGAGTCTGTCATGGTCCTAGAGTCAAATGCAGAGTCACTTTCTGTTCATCATTTTCTTCAAAGACTCCAAACTAGGTTAATTATTGGCTTCTTTCCAGTTAGGAATTGATAGCTGTGGAGTCATTGCTGCTAGGGCTAAGTCTCAATCTGAGGAAAGTATTTTTGGGAAGAAAATCCTTGTAACTACTGGAAAACCTGTCTCATTAAAAAATAATTCTAATTTCTGTGGGGAAAGTAAGGCTTAAACACATGTGCAGCCACTGTGGATGTTCCTTTGCCAAACTGCTTTCTTTGGGGCTCTAGTTTGTTCTGCCCTCCCAAGGCTCTCTGGGGAATGACTGAATGCTGTTTCCTTGGAAGACAAGGAAGAAATGTGAAAGTATGAGCATCAATGAAAACTCTTCAATCAAAGGATTAGTTCAAAGAGAGAGTGAGAGGAGTCCATCCCAAACATATCAATAATAATGAGACCTCTCTAATATGCCTTGATATACAGTTGTCCAGACCTACCAAAGGTGTTAAAGAGACAGCTAAAGTAAGAAGAAGAATCCTAGAGTTGAGTAAAGGTAAAAGTCACAGATCAAACCTTTTTAAAGCCTATCGCTTACAACACCCACGTCATAAGAAATTAGCACCTCTTGGCACAAATCCCACATGTACACAAAGCAAGTGATGCACAAGAAAAGGCAAAAAAGGGATGAATATTAAAGCAATCACTCGGCAGAAGGATTAATCTTCTGATCCTAACTGCACATGAAGTAAAAAATAAAATGCCTATAGAGAAATTTTATAGGCAGAAAAGCAGCTGGCTACACCAGGGACCAGAGTCAAAGCGTGGAAGCTGTGAAGAGCAGATGAAGAACTCAGTTTGATCAAATGAGGATGATTAAACATCAGTGAACTGAGAAATAATGAATACTTAGATGAGTAATGGGGCTAAACACTGATTAAAACTAAGCACCTGTTTAGAGAGAAAACCAATCATTTTAAAGTACCAACAGAAAGAAAGGTTGAAGTCAGAGCAGTGACAAATATTGCTGTGACAGAAAGCCCCTACAGTACTCTGGTTGAATAGAAATAACAGAGGTAAATAACTTAAAAGTCATGAATTCAAGGGATGTGTGTGTTTGATTTTCTCTCTCCTTCCGTACAGGTCAAAAGGACTGGAGTTTGCAATCCTGTTGGTGGAAATGAAAAGACCAGAGGAGAGTTAGGGAAAAGGAGAATTGTTCTGTGTCTAATTTCCCGTGAGATGAGGGAACACATCGTGATGAGCAGTCATCTTTCACCGTTTTGCTGCTCTGCACAGCTGCAGTGGCAGTACTATGTCTGTCATCCATTAACTTTTGGTGTCTATAAATGTACAATTGGCCCTTGCTGGCAGCAATGATCAAGTATCTGAAATTCTCCTAATCTCTAAAAAGACTACTCCAGGCACATCCCACCTCTGCTGATCACTTTGACTGGCTTTATGATCCCCACTATAAGAACAAATCAATAATTTTCTATTGAGTTTGGGGACTGGTTCTATTGAGCATTTGGGAATCTGCTTCTCCAGCTTGTCATGCCTGTGTTTGCTGGCCATCCCCCTCATCAAACCAAACAGGTTTCATTTTCTCCTGGCCATGTGTGGCCAAGGATGACATTGTGTGTGCATTAGATGTGTCTCTATACAGGGAAGATTAGCACTGCACATTTTACTGAGGGAGGTACAGATGCTGCAGCCTACTCACTCTCTCTTCTCCTCTTGGACTCCTACACTCAGCAGCCAGAAATACCCCGGAGGCTGCACTAACCTACGCTACTGGGAATGGAGCCAAAGTGGCTGCTGGCTGAGACTTGCTGAAATCTGCTTCAGTGTGGCCTTTCATACCCTCTGCTCGACCCTCCTAAACCCTGGGGGATTAGTACCCCTCTGAGCCTCATTATACCATCCATCAAAGAGTCCCCACATGAGGGTAAATCTCAGCTGCCCAAGGAGAGCTGGAGGTTGGGCAGCACAAAGACCTTCATTCACTCTCCAGCAGAGGCTCTTAATTTTTAGGTTTGCTTACTGCTTATATACAGTGTGAAATGCTCAAAGTGACTACTTCCTGGGATAAGGAATTAAAACAAACAAGTAAACAGCGAAGCAATGTTAGCATGTTTCCGCCCTACTATTACAAACAGTTTTATGACCTGAAAAGGATATGCTGACTGATTCTGGCAGTGATCACTCATTTAATTTACTCTGCACATACATGCATCTGTCTTCTTACTTACAGCATTAGCTGTCATCATGGGACTCTGTCTTTATTTTCTTCAACAGATTTTTAGTGGGTTCTCTAGAACTAAAAATAAACAAGCTCTCCTGGGGAATATATTTGTCTCCTCAACCCCCATGTGCAGGTTGCAGCATGATTCCTGCTGCCTGTTTGGAGATTTATATTCCAGAGCTCTGCACAGACCTGCCAAGTGGCAGGATGGGAGTGGAAGCCAACAGATGAATTATAGAAGTTTCTGGGTGTTTGCAGCAAAAGGAGCACTGACTTCCACAGAAACATGGGGGCTGATCTTGCTTATCCCTTTGCATTTGATACTGAAATCATCATTGTGGACTACAAGTCCTTCTACAATGGGATTCTCTTACAGGCCAGGAACCTCCATACCAGCTCTGCTGCAAAATATGGTGAACTATAAACTGATCTGAATTACTTTGTGCATACCTATCTCAAATATGGAAACTCATTTCTTTTTGCAGGCACCTTCAGGTCTCTCAGAGTCAAAACCTTTGTGCCTGAAGGACTCGATCTTTAGGACACAGGCTGTGAGCTGTACTTCACTGTCTGAGTCCATTTAATGGTCTTAGGGGATTTTATCCTTTAATTACAGTAATTTCACACTCATAAGCCGCACCTGGCTATAAGCCACACTTCTGGGTAGTCGGGAAGACCACGGAATTTGTCCATAAATAAACCGCACCGGGTGATAAGCCACACTTTTTTTTTTTTTTAAAGTGAGGATCCATGTGCAGCAAAGTAACAGAAGTTTTTAACAGAATCGCGGGATTGCAGGGTTTGGTGTCATGTGCTCAATTTGCAAACTGTTTTCACAGACCGGAGAAGCCTTTAAATGCAGCCCAAGGCGCCCTCCCGGTGCCGCGGGCCACGGCGCACTCACCCCTGGTGCTGGCTGCCACGGCTCCCTGCGCTGCTCAAAAGCGGTGGCTCGGCAGGCTGGCTGCACGACTGCAAAGCCGGCAAGTAACTTGGCTTCACGTGATTGCAGCGCCAGCAAGTGGCTTGGCTTCGCATGAGGCCGGCAGCGGCTCGCCGCCTGCTCGCCAGGATCTCTGTGGCAGCTCCCCAGCTGCAGCTCAGCAGCAGCTCCCTGCCCGGCAGTGACTCCACAGCAGTTCCCTCTCCATCTGGCTCGCACTTCTGAGTTGGCACTTCACCAGAATTTGTCCATAAATAAGCCGCACCTGGTGATTAGCCGCACTTCAGGATCAGCTCGATACTTCAGTGAAATAGGTGCGGTTTATCAGTGTGAAATTACTGTATTCCATTTGCAGAATTGTCTTACATGAAGAACTCTCAATCACAGAATGACAAAAAAAGTCTAGGCTGGAGGAGACCTCTAGAGATTACCCAGTCCAAACTTTTGTTGAAAGCACACTCTAGTTTATCAGGGCCTTGCCAAATCAAGTCTTGAATACATCCATCGAGGAAGAGTCTTCTGCTTTGTTTGAGCAACTGGTTCCAATGTTCAATTGTTTCCACAGTGAAGCATATAGTTTATATCCAGGTGGAATTTCTCTTAAATCCAGTTGTGCTTGTTGCCTTCTGTCTTCTCATTGTTCATCCTAGTGAAGAAAGTACCTTCTTCTTTATAACTACCATTAATTATTGGAAGACTATGATTAGATTCCCACGGACCTCCTCTTCTCAAGGCTGAACAAACCCAGTTCCTTCAGTCTTTATTCATATCAAATTCTCCAAGCCTCTTGTCATGCTGAGATTGTCTCAGATGTTTTAGCAGCTCCAAGTCTGATCTTGGCACTTGAGTCAGGCACATAACACATCCATGTAAAAAATGACTTGTCTGCTGCTTTATATAGCCCAAAATAACTTTGCAGCAAGGTGTAAGAACATCTTGGGCTGTAGAGCTGTCTGAGTCCTGCATTCAGTGTCTGAGGCTGCCAGGCTGACACAGCTCAGCTCTGCTAAGCGCACACACAGACACACATGTTCACATACAGTCCCTCCCTTGGAAAGTTAGTTTAACTGACCTCTTTAGAATGCTTAGGCCATATGGTTCTGATTATTTATAAAGATAAAAGTGTGTATTTTTCTCTGTCTAAAAATAACCAGACTTAGGGAAGGAAGATGCTTTGTGTAAATTATTTAAAAATAGGAAAGCTGCTAATCCCAGGAGAAAACCCTTGCTAGTGCTGGACGAGGTTCCAGGAAGGCCTTGAGAGGACAGGACAAGGAGCCTGTCTGCTCAACCATACTTCAAAAACGTCCTTCTGCGCCCTTGGTGTGACCATCCTCACTGCTCCCTCTTGAGCTGGTGCACATTCCTGCAGAACAGCTGATGAAAGGCAGCTGCAGGGCAAATATAACTCATGGCATTCTCTGTGGTGGCTCCTTTCATCCCCTTATGCTCAGAGATTTTAACAATATCCCTTAAACTCTTACATAATGGGGCTCTAATGAGGCTGGAAGGCTGAAAGCTGACCATCTATGACTGCTCAAACTCATTTTATTCATGGGTTTGGGGTCTAAGCTGCCACAGTGGAGGTTGCTCTAAGCTGCCTAGCAGCAAGATGAAGAGTGTGAATATATGTGGTGAGGAAATTCGGGTTTAAGATGGGTGTGTCCATCTAAGATCTACACTGGGTTGGATGAGGGGGCCCTGTGGTGTGGTATGGTATGAACCATCCCTCTCTTCTGCTCCTCCTTCTGCTTTCAGACTGATGTCACAGGCAGGGCAAAGTCTGGCCCGTGGCTCCTTGCAGCCACCGTGTGTCCCCTCCACCTCTGCCACCCTTGGCTGGCTGTGCTGCAGCTTGGCACAAGCACAGAAGGCACCCAGGCCATGGCTGCCTTTTCCCTGGTGGTGGTTGGCAGCTGGCTGTCCTAGGAACTGTGTCCTCCCACTGTACCTGTCCTGCAAAGGATTTTGTGAGGTTAAACACACTAACATTTAGCCAGGTCTCAGATACAAGTGTGAGCACAATGGAAAATGAGTGCTGCTCATTCTGGTTCAAATAAACAAACAAATTTTGAGTTTCTTCTCAGTTATGACACCTTCTCTGTATTTTTGCTGATCCTGAGCAAGAAAACCTGCTTATAAGATTTATAGTTACATCGAGTTCTCTCTAACAAGGACTTTCTATGGCACAATTCATAACCTTCCTTCACCTCCTTTCATCTCCAGTCTCATGCTGTAGGAAAGTGTTTCTTCAGGGTGAAACTGTGAGTGGGCCAGATATTTCTGTCTCCCTGACATTTCTCATTACAATCTTCTTCATTCCCCTAAATGGTTTGTTTCTGACTGTCAGCATTGGACAAGCTCTTTTATGACAGTGAAGGAGATCTGACATTTAGCTGAGCATTGCATTGGTTATTGGGGTGTAACAGAGCCGTGAATGATTTTTATTGGTACTATTGTCATTTTCTGAAATTGCTCTGGGAATGTAAAAAGCCATTATTCTGCATCTCAGTTACTCCCCTATGGTGAGACCTGGCCTGGCAGATTGCTGCCTCACTCCAGCTCGCTCCAGTTTCACAGAAGATCCACACTTGTGTCCCATTCAAACCCTGCAGGCTTTCATGGCTGCAACTGCTGCACTATGGCAGCACCTCTCCATTTCATCCTTCCAACATTTCCATGAAGAAGTGAAAACACAATTGCACCCATGCTGGAACATAAGTAGAACCTATAATTTGTATTTGCATGCTAGAAGTCTAGGGGAGGTCAAGAGCTTAGCTCAAATTACCCCTTTGGAAGCAAGTGGTCTCACTGCTGGATGACCTCTTTGTATTTAAAACTACCTCCTTCCAGCCTCTGGGACCTCATCTTTTGCTTCTGTTTCTCAATCAGTGCTTTCACAGCAGAGCTCAGGCTCAGAGCTTTGCTCTGAACTGGCACTGGGTGGGGAGGGGACTGCCCAGGAGTGCCAAAGCCTCTCAGCAGTGGGGTGGATGACAGCCAGCCATGTGGCACCTTCTTCCTGTGCCTTGGCAGCAGGGACAGGGGATGAGTCTTTCCTGCCTTGCCTTCAAGTGGCCAGCAACATGGAAATTATCTCAGCCATGTCTCATGGGAAACTCCATTCCCTCATGGATTCTTTCAGAGCTCCCTGACTGGGGTCCAGTCAGTGTCAAAGGCATAGTAATGATTACTATGGAGCACAGAATTTTTGACATAAAATTCTTGGACGTTGGCTTGATCTGTGATAGAAGACATGAAAAACTCTTGAATCATGATTCCCTGCTCATTCAAAAGAGGTTGAAGAACCTGTTCTATTTGCCACCTTTTCTTCCTCTGAAGGAACCTGTGATTAATTAGTGACAGGTCAGGAAAAGAGATTTCTTCTCTGTTGAAAAATAGATAGATTCTGTTTTGATGCTGATGGCAGAATTGGTGTTATTGTTTCAAATCCTCATAGGATATCCCTTAATTAGCAGCAAGAGTGTGTTCCACAGATCCAGTGCTTATCCCTGACTCATTTCTCCAACATAAAGACTGCCAGTGGAATTTCTCCTTGGAGAGTTTAAAAAGCCCCAAACAAGCCAAGCCTTCAAAGCAGCATGTTGCAGAGATATGTTGCATGTCATAAGGGAGAAGCATTATTTCTGTGTGAGTCAAAGAGACCTTCTGGGGCTAAAAGAGCATCTCAAACATAATTAAAGATATTCTGTTAAGGTGACCTCCTGGTTACCTTCTTCCATCACAAGTAATTCCTAATTGTCAGAAGTCATCCTTTTTGTTGTTATTGCAGTTGATTTCAAGGACTAAGAAGAGTAAGGAATTTCCCCCAGGCAAAGAAAGGTAGCTGGAGATTTACACATGTTTTCAGTGGAAGTACACTAAATCCGTATGTCTACATTTGGAAGCATTCTGTATTGGTTTTGGACATGAAAATAATGAAGCTGAGATTTCTGTTTTGCAAAAAAATAAAGTCTAATGGACGGAAATCAGTCCAGAGATCTAATTTTGGATTTTGTCCTACTTTTTTTTTTGGATTTAAAGAACTTTGAAAGGTAGGTTAATTCCAGCCCAGAGGAGATAAAAAACCTGAACAATTCTTACTCCACTTCCAACTAACTAGCAGAAAAGAGAACTGCCTTGTGTCAGGTTTGTTTCCAATTCCATTTCCCAAATTCTTGTTTGCCCATATATTTTGAGATTTTTTCTTTATAGAAGTTATAAAACCTATCACTAAGCTCAGAAATAGCATGGGGCCCTGCTCTCATCAGATAAGTCTCAGCAATTTTACTTCAAACTTCTCTTTAAGTTAGTCAACTTCAGGGTCATCAGGCTGGGAAGAAAATATATGGATTTTTCAGAAATTGAACCAACACATCAGGTTAGAGCTGAATTTAAGTTCTGTGAAATAAAGATTCAAACCAATAGAAATATTTCCATATTTAAGCATTCCAATGAAAACAATTTTAATTGGAGCTATTCCCTTGCTGGGCTTATAAACCAAATACTGCATTTAGCTAGAAAAGAAGAGCCAGATTTTTTAGCTTCCAGTAAGTTTCACAGTCTATTTTCATTCTTTATGTGGAGTGAAATACAGTAAGTATGGAATGACAAAAATTGAAATGCAAATTAAGTTTTTAAAATTATTTGCTGTGAGCGATACAGAAATGCAAATGCACTGAAGAATATGATCTCAGAGTTGAACATTTCCCCTGCTTAATTTCAAATCAGAGAGGAATTTCTGTACTTTTACATTTCATCTCACAGCAGATGTTTGCAATGCTACCCCTGGTGCGTGATACAAAGGGGTGTTAATTATTTAATGATGTGAACAGGCAGTCCATGGGAATGGAGAGAGTCAGAAGCAAGAAAGATGAGTAGAAGGAAATGAAGACAGCAACCCAATGTAAATAATGAACTTGTAAAGCTCTGTCCTGAAAAAAAAATTCTGGATTAGCACAGCAACAAGAACCAGGAGCATGGCATGGGCAGTGTCTCCATCACCCTCAAAGACCACAGCTGATGAAGGGAAGGGAAGTCTGGGATGCTCTTTGCAGAGGGTTTTTTTTTCGGATCCTTTGCCTAGAAGTTTGGAATCTGTTCCCTTAGCTTCAGATGCCTTCCAAGACATGCATAAATGTCCCTTCTGGACCCTTCCCAAACAGTGACTGCTTCCCAGAAGAGTACTGTCTATGCCAGTCCTGAGGAATGATCTGCCATACCAAAGCCAGGCTTGGAGCCAAAACAGACCTGCACAGCATGTTGTTGCTCTACTCAGAGAATAAATGCCAACCCGTGCCCTCCTCAGACTCCAGACCATGGCCAAGACCGAGTCCGGGAGACCAAGCCAGAGAGGGCCAAAGAAGGTGAGGCTCTAGCAAGTCTGTAAGATCTTGCAGTGTCAGGAATTCATTTTAGGAATTGAAACTGGATGTTATCTTTATGTCTTGAAAGCCAGCTCTGTAGATAATACTGTAAATCACTTTGGTAATGAAGCAATTTACATTTAAACAATCCTAGAAGTTTGTGAGCTTCCAATGAAATTGCCAGGGGCTGAGTTTTTGTCTTTGGTGGAAGCATGTCTAGATCTATATTTCTTCATAGCCTTTTTTTCCTAAATGTTAGAGCTTGGAAGAATAAAATAATTCACATACCTAGTAGAAATAATAAATTATCAGTGAAGAGGACTTGAAAATTCACTGTACATAAGAAAAGATGGATCATTATAACTAATTATGAAGTTCCCTCACTGCCAAGCTTTGAGGTTCAGTGCCATGACATAATAAAGCCAGTGAAGCTCAGTGATTAAACTCTGTTTCCTCAACCCCTTTTAATTCAGATGGGAAAAATGCAGGGAGGGGATATGACTTAAATGGTGATGGGAGGGAATGGAAATAATGCTGAGTCAAAGAAAGGTCATTCTGAAACACACCTTGGGGACAGCAGGTATGATAATAAATTAACTGTATATACTTCAAGGCAGAGAAAGAAAGACACAGAGCAATTCCAGCAAAGAGTAACTTGCACATGGCAGAGCCTGCCAAGCAATAACCTGCTGATTTTAGGGCTCATTCTTGGAGAAGCTCCATGCTCAAAACACCCACAGACAATTGAACAAACAGGGCCAGACCTATCCTTGCACTGCAGCCCCTTTCCCACACTGGGGCTTTTTCAGCACTGAAACACAAGGTGCCCTTGGAAGAGTTTTGGATCCATCTCTCCTTCCTTACCTACACTAAAAATATCACAGTGCCACCAAACCTATTTAGTGGCCCGTGGCTGTGGATCTGACATCCTATGACAGAAAATAGTATTTGGGGAACTGAAGGAGCCTGCCCTCCACAGCTAATCCAGGCAGGAGGGGGTTTAATCACTTTTCCTCCCTCGTACAATGGAGGGTAATTCAAGGAAGGAATAAAGGTTTGGAAGAACAGTAAAACTCATGCTGCCCTCCTGTGTGCCCTCATCCTGAGAATGAATAGCACAAAAACCTGGTAGTGCAGCTTTAAAAGACCGAAGAATTTGCTATCCTGATGTCTTCACCCTCAGATTTAATGATGCACACAAATAGGCTCATTACTCCTCATTTCATCCTCCTCCAATGTTTTATAGACCAAGTATTGAAAATCAGTGTAGGAATTTTGAAAACTGTGTCCAGACCCTCCAATCAGGAGAAACTCAACCTAGCATCAACAATTGCTGAACAGAGAGTTTTATGGTTACATCGTTAACGCTTTAGAACAACAACAACAAAAGATTTTATTTGCAGCAGTTGCTGCAGTTGAATATTAATCACCCCAGACTAGGAAGTTTTGTTGAAAAAATTTGTGGACCCTGAAATTACATGACCTAGATTCTTGATCTCCTTTTGCTTATTTCAGAAGTCTAGATTTAAGAAGCAGATCTCTGTTTGTGACACTTTAATGATCTGCAATTTACGCAAAGAATGGGATACTCAACAGGCAGCTTTCAACATTGCATTTTTTTGATAACAAAGTTTTACTGTGCAATCCCTCATTTCATCCCGTATCCATGTGCCGAAAATGTATTAAGTTCCATGTATTCAAGGGTGGTAAGATTGAACCTTAAATGGAAATCAGAGTGCATTTCCATCTCTCCTCCCTCAGTATACTTTGTTTATAGAGATGTCATGGTGTACTCAAATATAGCCTTCTACTTGTTAACACATACAAAAAACATCTCAGCTCAATTGAGGAAAAGTGGGCAATTTGCCTGTCTAGATTTCTGAAAAGAAACTATTTTATAGTGAAACAAACTCAGATAACCTTACCAAAAAGCTACATTTTGCTTCAGATCTGAAATATCAGTAGTTTGTTTCAATTTTCTTTGTGAGAAACTGACTATTAAATATATTTTTCTAGTCTCTTTCACTGAAGGATGCATGATCTCTTTAGCTATTGGATTTTACGTGGGAATGGGAGAAAAGCTGATGGTCTTGCTTTCTAGGGACAAGTTTAATTCACTATCAGGCATTATAGAGAAACCAATGGTCATGGCTTGCATTAGAAAATCCTTCCTGAAGAGAGAGTCTGACTATAAGGTATAGAAAAATTATGCTCTTGAGGAATAGCTGATCATATATATCAGGAGCAGACATGATTTCCTTGACATCCAGATACACAGAACAGCCCAGCACATTCTGTCTCAAAAACGGAGATTGTATCACAGGGGCATGGAGCAAGAAACAGCTTGGAAAAGGAGTGAAAAGGAAATATGTCCATGTGATTAGGTGGAGAATAACAATATGTAAGAACTAATAGGTTCAAAAAATGGGAAAGAAAATAAGCTCTGTGCAACTCAAAATGATGAACTCAGAAAGTACCCAGGGGGATCCTTTTGGCTCCGTAAATTTAGAAGAGAAAGGAAAAAGAGAAGACACTCTTCAGCTCAGCTCATGTAACCATTATGTGTTCACATATGATTCCAGATCAGAAAGACTGCTGGAATTCACCTTTGAAATATTGAAGTGTAAGATGTTTAGCAGCTAAACTTCTTCCTGTCTTTTGTTGGACAACATAACTGTATTCTCCTTAAACCTTTGTTTGCAATGTGGGAACACAAGTGGCAAAGCATAATGAACTCTGTAAATTCATTATCTGAATACTCCTGAAGATCCATAAAATTATGATCTTACAAACTCAAACCAAGAAAATGGAGTTCGTTGGGTGGTTTTTTGGTTGTTTTTTTAAGGGCATCCTGTAGGAAAAAGCACCTATGAAAGAAGCATTTCCTTAATGTAAAGAACAGGAAAGAAATGGGAGTTAAAAACCACAAATGAAAGTTTTAACCACAAGTTTTAAAATAATAGTGACTGATTGGAAAAGCTAGAGTCAACAGATCAGCAATGATTGCCTGCACTGCAAACAATAGGAACAAATATTTTAGGGGAGAAAAGAAAAGCTAAGGTCAAGTATAGTTTACCTACTGGATTCAGATGTAAAATTGTGAAGAAGTATATAGAGAACCAAAAATTGTAAAGAAAAAAATGATCTGCAGATATTTCTGTTTTATATTTGAAAGACACACAAAAATAGTCTAAACCCAAGTGATCTTGTGGATTAAAAAAAAATTACTATCCATGTCAAAAGAAGATATGAAACAGAATTTGATACCAGATTTCTTCAAATAAATAAATCAAGAAAATCGTTTGCATTAGGCATCAAGAAGAGCTGAGACAAGAATTACCCAGATCTGCTGTGGTTAGCTGATAATTCATCCTGGCAAATAAGGCAGTGCTGTGTCTTCAGACTTGTTTTTTTGGTTTTTTTTACCTGTGTAAGAGAGAAAAGGGAGAAACCAGAGACCATCAGTCAGTCTGACATTTCTTACGGGCCAGAGAGTGGGGCAGCAAGTTCAGGACTCTGTCAATGAGGAGTTAGGCCTTAAGAAGGTAATTGACGCCAGGCAAAATGGCTTTAATGGGACATACATCTTGTTAAACAAGTCTGTTATCTCTTTTTGATAAGATTATAGGTTTGGATGATTAAGACAGCTGTGCTGAGGAGGTACCTTTGGATTTCTTCGAGGCACTTCACTTAATACTCCCTGACACACTGATTAAAATCTTGCATTAAAGGCAATCCACAAGGCAAGAAATATATGGATGAAAAAGTGTCTCACTGGCAGAACTGGAAATGGAGTTGTTAACATAGCTGGTGCTGGATGAGGCCATTAGTAGAGGACTTGTCTGTTCACCAGCTTTTGGTCAGATAACATATGATGCTTTCACCTCTGATATAGCAGGTGATATATATTTGTGTTTTAACACATGTTATGAGATGAGTGATTAGAAAGGTGTGTTTTTTTAGTTTTCATCCAGAAAAGTAAGGCTTGTAATTCCTAATCAAGGTGCAAGGAGGGAAAAGAAAGAAAACAAATGTCTCTGCAAGAAAAAATATATGTCTATGGGACAGTCATCTTTCCTTTGGACACAACACTGGATGGTTCATGAACTAAATATTTCATCCAACTGGGCTGACATCCTTCCAAACAAACATGGAAATAAAGAAAGTCCAGAAGAGGCCCAGGCTCAAACACTAATTGAGAGCTATGAAATGAACTTCTCTTTCAAAGATTTAAAGAACACAATCTATTCAGGCTGTTTATGAGAAAGTGGCAATGAGGGATTTGGTCCTCTCTGTGTCTCTGTGGATTGCTGAGAACCAACATCACATACAATAGCACATTCAATAAAACTGATCCCTTCTTGAAAAAAAGATTAATCAAGAGGCCAGGCAGGGTCTCTCCCAGCCTTGTATTCTCTTATACTGTGACATGATGTGTTTAAAAAAAATGGCAGTGTCCTAGTTATGAGATAAATTAGATATTTGAGCAGCTACCAGTAAAGGTGCTGAACTCTCTCTCACTTGAAGTCCTTACAAGGAGATTTAGTTATCCTGATTAAACATAAGCTTAGTCCATATTTTGGGGAACATTGCAGTGGCCTGTGCCACCTTACAGGATCCATCTGTTAATCCACAGAATGAGGGTATTTCTGTCAACAAGTCTTTGCTACTTGCACCTCCATGCATCTTCTCTGATTCTCTAAGCAGTACCTGAGCATCTCACTGTCTTCCATTATTATTATATTTGTGTATATATATATATATGTGTCTGTGTGTGTAAATATATATTATATACAAATATAATTGCACACACATATATAGAATGACACTCCTGGGGTTAAATTCCTTCATGGTGCTTCTTTAATATACAGCACTAGCTTCACAAAGTTGCCTCTGAAACTATAAATCGGGACTTTTCTGGGGGCTGAGTTATTTTTAAAAGCCTGAGGAGTGGGAAAAAGCTTTCAGCTGTATCTTCAGCCTGCTCTGTAAGAATCCTCAAGTCTCCTGGGACACATCTTGACTACTTCATCATCTTTGTGCCTGGCTTGGGTCTTGTCATGGGGAAGTATTTCAGTTTTCTCCCAAAATCTTGTGTCAGGGAAACCTCCCCACAGCTAGATGACATGAAGCACTGTAGACCTTTACTAAGAGAGATGATGTTGGGATTGAATCTCCTGTTTAACTGAGAGGTGACTAGATAGATGGGTGTTTGGGTGCAGACCCAGGGCTCAGTGCTCTGCACTGCCCCTGCCCCTGCAGGAGCTGCAGGGCAGCACCCAGGGGTGCTGGTTACCCCTTTCTTGTACCCATTTCTGCAGCAACAGCTTATCTCTGATGCATGAAGAAATGCGAGTCATCCTGGGTAAATTTCCAAGAAACAAATTGTCTTAGAAGAAAACTGACATGCCTTTGCTTCTGAGCTGTCACGTAATTATTATAATAAAATCTTTCCTTGTATTTTACTATATTATTTCGTGTTTATAAAGAAGGTTGGAAGTAAACCACACACTTTTATTACTTTGCATAACCCAATGATTAACAATGTTCTTACAGTCTAGATTTTCCAACAAATAATTGTCTGGTTTTGGCTTGTTTGGAAGTAACATATTCCTAAATTATGGTGATTTTTCCATCAAAGACTTTCCTTGTGCTTTATTTTTTTTTCAAGTGATATCCCAAGCACTATCACCCTGTAATAATTTGGCAGTATGGCAAGGCTAGACTGTAGCACTAAGAAAAACTTATGGAAGTTTTGGGAAATGTCAGAAATAATGATGTGGAGAATACAATAATCAAAGGTCACTCTCTGTGAAATCACTGTCTTTCAAGATTCACTCACAGGAGCTCCTGAAAGTGAAAATTCCTGTGGGTACTAAAGGGATTTAGGAGATCAGAAGGTGGGGAGGGACAATTTTCTTTTCTATGAATCTCCTCTTGGCCCTCCTGACTCAGGGAGAAAAGCTTGGACTGTTATATTATTGTCATTATTAGTAGTACTTGGCCTTTTTTGACTTAATGTTAACATTTTATTCTCTCACCAAACAGGGCTCCACAGTTAGTATAGTTGTTTGTTTTTGATTTATTTTATTTTTATGAATGGGTGCTGTCAAATGAGTGTGCATACTTACTTTGTTTTCCAAATTTGTTACCAGGTCTTTAAAAGCACCTTCTGATTTACTACTCCTGAAGTAATTATTAGAAATATTAAGGTTCATGGTGTCTTGTCTCCTGCTGATAATATTTCTATTATGAGCATCTTAGAGAAAAGCTGACAGCTGATAGCGCTGTACTACAAAACCTAATTCCCACTGATTTCAGTGGGAGCAGGGTAGCGTCAGTTGATTCCTACTGATTTCAGTGGGATGTTAGGAGATGACTAAATAGGAAATAGAAACCTAAATACTTTGTTGTAGCAGGGATTTAGGGAGTAATAAGATGGATTTCTGTAATAAGCTGGGAGCTCATCAGCAGGAAGTAACTAAGGAGAAGAAAGACATTTAATAGTCAGAAAAAAGCTGAACACGAGCCATAGAAATGGTGCAGGTGTGAAGAAGGCAGAGGCACTCCTGGGCTGTCTCAAGGGAAGTATCTCCAGCAGGAAAGTGTTGAGTTCCAATACTGCAGGGTTGTCCTCACCCCTTTGAAAATAAAAATGAGTTTATACTGCAGCAGTCACAGAGAGGGAGGTCATGGTGGTGACTTGGGAGAGTTCAGCACTTGGAAGGAGTCTGATCCACTTAGGAGCTTGTCTCATCTTGCAGAAGGAAAAGTGAGAAGAGGTGTGGCTGGCTGCTGTAGACACAGCAGTGGCTGAACACCAGGGAAAGATCAGAACGAGTTAATTTGAGGAGTACAACTATAAGAAAAATTAGGTACTAACTGCTTATGGACAAATGTCTGAAAGTTAGAAAAGTGCTCCTAATTGTTGCAACAATTGTTGAGATTCTGGCAGAACCTCCAGTAGTGGTAATAAGGACAAAAATGTTTTTTTATGGTCTTAAAGGGTTTTTTGTTTGTTTGTTTTTGTTTGTTTGTTTTTGATTGGGTTTTTTTGAAACATGATCAGTTTATGGCTGGAACTTCATGATATGTGACAGCCAGGAATGACACTTATCCCAGGAGATCCTTCCAGTATCCTAAAGGTGATTAAGGATTGTTCAAACACAGGATTGTCATCTGACTCAAGCAGGCAGGGGTTTCCAGTGGAGAGTAATTCCTGCCAACATTCTGAAGGTGACAAAAAAAGCCTGGGTCACAACAAAGCTGCCACTGTCTCCAGTGTGGGCAGTCCAGGGAGCTTTCCTGGTTTTTTGGAGTAAAGAGCCATTCCAGAGGATGACTGAGAAAAACTCAGGAGTGTAAATAATGGTCCATGCCATTTTTTAAAGTCTCAACAAAGATGCTGCTGCAAGAACTAGGACAAAAGAACAAAGAACTAGTAAGAAGCCAGTTCTTTTGCAAGAGATGGGGAAAAAAAGACCTCTGTGCTGCATGTGCCCTTGGGACTATTTATCTTGTGAGTACCTGGTGTTTTCTCTCAGTATTTATTACTGCTTTCTCCTGAAATAAACAATACTGAATCTGGAGACCAAGGTGAAATAAAACTTTTTTTGGTGAATTGAAGCAGTCTAATGGCCATCATTCTGACCTGCTGGCTTTTGTTCTGTCATTCTGAGAATATGTCACAGAGTGGCCAAGTCGACCGTGGCTCCTGGGCTAGCTTGCTCAGCTTGAGAAACCTGAGTGTGCCCAGAGGGTGTCTGCTGATATCTTAGCAAGCTGAATATAGCTTGTGAAATCTCATCATTTCCACTGAGCCTTACAGTGCTTAGACTTGAGCAACTTCAGTGCCTGTCAAATGAGGCTTTAGGCAGATTTGCTAATGACCTTGAGAGATGGACAATACTGGAGCAGCACTGAATGAGCAACATTTTCAATTTGAACATTTTTCACCTTGCAGAGCACTGCTCCGCTATGATCTCTTAGCTGGAGAGAGGGCGACTGAGGCACAGTGTGACCTTACAAGAGCCTCCTTTAATTAAAAATAAAGCATCTCTATGAAGGTATTGTGCTGCTTGTTTTGTTGAACACATATACTCACTCCTTTCAGTCATTCTTCTCATCCTAAGAAGCAGCTCAGGCGTTTCAGCTTCCAGAAGCTAAAATTTGCTTTTAGAAATAACAGCAAACTGAAATCTGTGGTGTTTATTGCAGGAAAGATATTTACAGAAGGTGTTCATAGTTGATCATATGATACAAGTATCCACTAGCAGCAATGTGCCTGGCCACTTGAACTATATTTAGAGAAAATGAAAATCCTACTTTAGCCTGGTATTATTTCTCAAGTCACACCCAGGGGGTCCTTAGGCAAAATGGGCTTGTTGTGCAGGAGTCTGTACATATGTAATGTGGGAGTCAGGAGTCTGGCTCAAACACTCCCATGATCAAAGCTAGCTGTGAAAGTGGGACAGAGAGGCTGGTAATTAGCTTATTTTGAGAGCTGTGCTTAGGTGTTGCAGAAATTCCCTACTGTCTTTGCAGATCCTAGGAAATGAGTCCTGATCCAATTCACTTATCAACCCCTTCAGTTTCTGATGCCAAACTAGCTGAAATCAGGCTTTTTCTGCTGCTGCACATGACTGAATGGGGCTGTATGGGGAGAAATAAAACTGGATTCATCTCACCTTGCACTAGACATCTACAGAGTAAAGTCCTATCCCACTTACTCAGTGAAGAGACACAGCATCTTTAAGGTGTGTCCTTCCAAGGTAGATGCCTAATGCAGACCAGCAAAACTCTCCCTGAAAGTGGCTATTTCTCTCTATTCCCTCTCTAGAGTGTCCAGCTCTGGTTTTGGCTGGGATAGAGTTAATTTTCTTATTAGTAGTTGATACAGTGCTTTATTTTTAGTTTAGTACAATAATAACTCCTAACACACTCCAGCTGGGCTGAGCAGGGCTTTCCTCGAGTCAGGGAATTTTCAGTGTCCTGTGCTCTGCTCTGAGCAGGTACACAGGAATCATGGGCAGGACGAGTGATCTGACTGGCCAAACGCATCTTCCAATATCTTATATCCTTATATCTTACTCAATATATAAATAGTCCTAAAAGCCTGCCAAAGCAAGAACTGTGTTCTTACAATGATGAAAACAACCACTGAATGGCTGGAAATATAACCCGTGCCCTGTGCCACTTCTTGGGCCTTGAAAAAACAATTTTAGGGAGATATGGCATCCCAGAAATAACTGACTCAGACAACGGTACTCATTTCTGAAACAATCTCACAGACACTTGGCATTGAGGGGCTGTATCACTTCCCACATCATGCCCCAGCCCCTGGGAAGATTGAATGATGTGAAGGATTGTTAAAGACTGCACTGAGAGCAGTGGGTGGTGGGACCTTCAAACACTAGAAACACACATTTAGAAAAAGCCACCTGGCTGGCCAACACTAGAGGATCTGCCAATCAGGCTGTCCCTGCCCAATCAAAACTTTTATATTCTGTAAAAGAGGGTAGCGTTTCTGTAGTGCCCATCAAAAATATTCTGAGGTTAAACTGCCAGAGTGGTGTTTTTTTCTCCAGGTGAACTGTGTGCTCTCTCAGCCTTGTATTCAAATTCAGTTTGTTCCTTGATTTTGCCCTAATTCCTTATAACTGACAGATTTTTGTTACAAGGTGATCATCCATTGTGAGCAGATGAATACAACTCTTAAATGGGCTGCAGCTTCTGTGCATGCTAATGAAATCACAGAAGTAAGACACTGAGAAACAAGCCAGAAATGCAGAACAAAAACCAACACAATGTATGTCAGAAATATGCTAGTTGCTCTATATAGTGTGTGGAAAATAGCTTGAGCACATTCATTACCATAATGGGGGATATACAATTTGTCATTTTGATATTGTTATTAAGTAAAGCAAAACATAATTGCAATTAAAGACCAAAGAGATAACTGAAGTCCTTTTTAGCTCTTAGAGGCTTTGCTGTAACTGCAATGGGTATATTGCATTAAGTTCTAACTACTGGAAATTAGAATGCATTCAGGAGAGCAATAAAAATGACAGGGGCCTGAAATCACTGACCTGGGAAGAAAAGATGAGGTTCCTTACAGCACATCCTTGGAAAGATGAAATGATGAGCTAATTTCTCCATAAAATGTTCCACATGTGATTTTCCACACCACACATGGCTTCAAAGGGCCACAGTTAGGTGAATTCCAGTTCTGATACGTTAGTTAGCAATGTAAAAATCCAGCTTAATCCAGAAACAAAAGCTATATTCCTCGCTGAATATTCAGTCCCCAAAACATTGCTTTTGTAACCACAAACTAAAAGGCTAGAAAGTCCCTTTGAATTTTTTCCTTCAGAAATTTCTTTACTGAGTACTTGGTGCCTTTTTCTTAGGACAGAAAATCAGATCAGGTTGGTGAAACACAGTGCTTTTAGAATCCTTATGCAATACTGGCAAAATGCTTTTTCTTTCTTCAAGGGCCCTTGGGCAAACTTCCTGTACATGTCAATAGAAATTCAGTGAATAGATTGAAGTGAAAATATTGTCCTGAGCAAAGAATTTTTTTTTCACAATTCTGAATTTCTCACTGCTCTATTTTGAGTTTTAATTGCCACCTAGAGCATTTGGATGACATCGAAAGTCAAAGAATTCATCTGTAAATATTTCACCAATGCCAGTGGCAAGAGTCTCTAAAAATACACAGTAGAGGACAAAAGGCTCAAACTGAACATCAGAATTCTGTCAGAAAATGTTGACAATGCAGCGAGTTACTTTGCTGATTGATGGCATTGCCCAGCCAGAATCAAAGTGGAGGTATTGTCCCTGTGCACGCTCCCCCACGGGTGGCAGGGCAGTGCACTGAGAACCAGGCTGCTCTTCTGCAGGGGGAGCACTCGGGGGCCAAGAACTTGGAGCCGACTATGAAGCCTTTGAAGCAGGAATTATTATTCACAAGGGCTTGCTGTTATAAATAAACTGAACCACATCAAAGCTGAGGAGTTATGTAAGCATCCAAACATTGTCTTTCCAGAACCCACAGGATCTGGACTGGGCAGACCTGAGCCAAAGTTACAAGTGCAAACTTAGGCTGCTCTGAATGATCACATCATGTTTAATGATGATGCAGGAAAAATAAATAAATTAGGAACACTTTTACTGGCATGGTGAATTCAAACTTTAATATAAATCAAATTCAGATGAACTGTTTTGCATGTTCTTGTGTCACTGAGGAGTTCACAGGATTTAAGCAAGTGATTTTGCCAAGCAAGCACATGGCTAGGTGCTCTCTGAAATAGAGATGTTTTCCTGGAACATGATTGAAATTAGAAGAAGAAAATATTAAGACTGAAACACAACATGGAGATAAAATAATCCAATCTTCTCTCTACCAGATTCCATAAGAGGTCATCAAAGGGATCTTGCATTGCATATATATTTCTGGGGAGACCTGGAACACTATTTTCTTCTTGATTTATAGATCTGCTGATCTACAGACAGTGCTCTGGCCTTGAGTTAGTAATGCCAGTGATTAATGCTGTCAGAGCACTAAAAAGCACCTTATTTCACCAGCTATTCATTACTGATTATTAAAAAAAGAAACTATTGCAAAACCCCAATACATTTTAGGGACAAAAATGTAGCTTAAGAGGAGTTGCTAGAACAGAGCCTATTTATTTGCCTTTCCTCATTCCCACTTCCTCTCTGGTCACACCTTTTAAAACCATTAATTCCTTAGACCTGAGTCTGTCCCTTTTGCCTTGGATCTAAATCACCCAATTTGCTCAGGTCATTATAGTAGTCATAGTTGATGCCAAAGTGCAAGGCTCAGAGTCATAGCTTTAAATTGGAAAAGCACCCCAGGGGAAAAATTATATCAAAGAAATTAATTAATGGAATAGGCTGAGCTCCCACTTACTGCCACCAAACATTTGACAGCTTTTCTCTAGATGTGATCTGCATTGGACTTGTTCTCCATGTCTGCTGTGTGGAAAGAACAGCCTGCCAGGCTTCTCCCAGGTACCAAAAATTCAATATTGCAGTACAACTTTGAAATGTTAAGTCAGTTCAAAGATCCAAAGCCATTCAAGGAGTGCTACAATGGGCATGCTTAGGTCTACTCACATTTAAACAGCCTGGCAGCCAGACACTTTTACCTGTGCACACAGGTAAAAGACAGGGAACCCTTAAGGAGTCAGGTGGAAGGATAATTCTCTACCAGATTACTCATTCATTCATTCATTCATTCATTCTCCAGGGGTAACAAACTTGCTGGTAGGATCAGCAGATCAGGTCGCTGCAGTGTCCAGTGTCAGAACCCAGCATGTCACTGCAATCCAGCATCTTTAGGTGACACCTACCATGCAGGACCTACACAGGGAATAACAACTCATTCCCACCAGGGGAAAGAACAGAGTCCTTGTGTTAATGGTTCCCCTGAGCTGGCTGTTCTATACTGTATGTGCTACATGGACCTACTCCTGTTCCTTCCTTGCAGGCATCAGCAGAGAGCCAGCTCCTTTTCCCTTTGGAAGGGCACATGGTGACAGCCTGGTCTCTGTGAAGTCAGAGGGGGTGGTGCAGAATACCCTCCAAGGCTTCAGAACTGGGTGAAACAATAACCCAGTTCTATCAGCGGTACCTTTGCAGGTGATCTTCTGAAAGAGACTGGCTTAGACGGGGTACCAGAGAGCCACTGCCAGCATCAAGTCTGTTTGGAAAGTGACCTTTACTGCTACACCAACTGACAGAGCTGAAAATGGCCTGGGTGACTCATGTGGTGGTGAGTTGGGAAAGCACAACAACTAATTTTTAAGATGACAGAGTGACTTAGATTCACAGATTCTTTCACCCTTCATGTGTCCCCAGAAATTCAAATAATTTAAAAATACCACTATGGTCTTCCTAGACTAATATTTTTTATCTTCACATACAAAATAAATCTTTAAACTGAGTGTGATAAATTATGACTCCAGTTACAGAGATGTTATTTTTTTAAATATTATGTTCTAATTTTGTTCCTTTCCTGCCATGCTCTTTCTTTTTACTTTCTCATTGGACTTCTCCTTTGATTCTTTCCTTGCTCCTCTTTAAATCTTTCCCAAAGTAAAGATTGAACACAAAAGGTCTGAGTTCTAATCCAGCACTTAAAATCACCAAGCTGACAAGAAAATGTTCTGTGAATACATTAGAAATATAAAGAGAGTGCATAGCACCCCACCTTTAATGTGAAGAACCAATAAAAGGGGAGAAGACTGCAGAAAAGACTGAAAATAATTGTCATCTTTGCTTCACTCTTTTCCCCCAAAAATATTACTTATTCCTAGATACAAGACAAAATTAATTTTAACAAAGAGATTGAAATGCAAATGAGATCAGGGAGGGAACCAAAAGTCAGTAATTATGTATATCAAATAGGTGCTATCAGCTTAGCAGGACCTGATAAAATTGAGTGGATTTAAGGAATATCCAAGACAGTTCTGAGTTACCCATGATTATCTGTGAGAACTCAGCAAGGGCACTGGGATCCCAGAGGACTGAAGGAAAGTGAACATTGAATCAGGGATTTCAAGATCAGCTACTTTACCTTACCCAGGTAGACACAAGAAAAGATTACTAAATAATCAGTTTCTTCAGGTTTGTAGAATAATAAAATATTCTTAAAGGTGCTTCCTTCCACTTAAGGCTAAGTCACGAAAAGCAACAAATGCAACCATGTCATTAGCAAATCTGGCCAAAATAATTTTTCTTTTTTGAAAGAGAATTGGAAAATCATGTGGACATGGAAAAATGAGGTCTTTTTAGTAAATCATAGATCCAGCTTTAGTGATGCTGTTGATGGTCTCCTACTTGAGTCTAGCATGTACAAAGGAGAATAGAGTTTATATGCCTGAGAGCCCAAGCTCAGTGACACAGGAGTTCAGCGGGACAAATGATGACTCGTGTCAGTCATTTCTCCTTCATTTCCACCTCTGTTAAGAGGTCCCAGGTAAGAATGTGGGGTCTAAATGAAGGCAGTGGATGTAAACATGTTTTGAGGATCCACAGAGAAAGATAAGATTTTTACAGTGAAAAAGGGGGATTCAGAGGGGCTGGGATCTGCTGAGCTGGACATTATTTTGTGAGTGATTTTGATTATGAAGAGGCAACATGCTCAGGACAGCTGAAGAGATCCCTGGATAGAGTTGGGCTGTGAAGTCTTGGTAGGAGCTTTGAAACTGGATTTGAGTTGGAGAGAATGTCTGAAAGTGGTCAGATGAAATTCCATGAAGGTCAGGAGCCAAGTGCTATTCTTTAGAAAGATGGACAAATACAAGGTGGTTAATGTTTGCTTTGGTACAACTTCCAAAAAGAGAATGGTGAATATTGGGGATCACAAACTGAAATTAAATTATAAAGGGGCATTGTTGCAAACATTTTCTTCTGGGAGGTATTGTGTAAGGTTTTGGATGGAAGACTAGAGAAGTGTAACTTTAAAATTAACCAGAATAATTTTAAAATAAAGATATAGGCAAAAGGAAAATAATTCAAATGAAATAGACAGGAAAAATATTGAAAAGGCTTTCAAAAGAGTGTTAATCTAGAGAAGGACAGATTAAATCCTGTTTAGTCTGCAGAAGGGTGTGATGAATCCAATGAGGAATGTCATCATTTGTGTTTGTTGTAAGATAGAAAAACATCAGTTTGCATTAATCAATTTAATCATCAAGGAAAATGTAAACTACACATTAGGAAAATATTTAAAAATATGAAAGATGCATAGCACAAACGGTATGAAGATTTTGTGGGGTCTTCTTCACTTACAATTTTTAAGAGCATTAGGACACATATTTTTCACAGATGATCTAAGTATAAATACTTTTCCTTAGGGTAAAAAGGTCTTCTGGTCTTCTACTTCCATGGATGCCTGATAAAGTGATAAAATTAATTCACCCATCCATGCTGGCTGCATGCAAGTAAAACTCTGTCAGGATGTGCTGATGTCCCCTGAAAAGGGATGAAATGACTGTGGTGCAACACCAAGGAAGGAACTGACTCTGGCCCATAGGGATAAAAACTGCAGAGCCCCCTTTCTTGAGACTTTTTAGATATACAGTAATTTCACAATTATAAGCCGCACCTTTTTCATTGAAGAATCCAGCCTACCCCAGTAGTGCAGCTTATATTCAGGTGCAGCTTATTTATGGACAAATCCCAGTGAAATGCCAACCCAGAAGTGAGAGCCGGCTGGGGAGGGTGTCTGGGGCTGATTTTAAAGGCTTCGCTGGTCTATGAAAACTGTTGCAACTTGAACACCTGACACCAAACCCAGCTGGCAGCTATTCTGTTACTAATTTGTTACTTTGTTACACATGGATCCTCGCTTAAAAAAAAAAAAAAAAGTGCGGCTTATATTCAGGTGCGGCTTATCTATGGACAAATCCCGTGGTCTGCCCGGCTACCAGGAGGTACGGCTTATAATCAGGTGTGGCTTATAATTGTGAAATTACTGTAGTTTGCATAATGCAACTTCTCCTGTCTCTGTAAACACCTTAGTGAAGCTATTGGGTGGTTCTGGAAGAAGTTAAATTGAAAGTTTAAGAGAACAGCAAAAGCTTACAAATCCAAGTAACAATTTGCATAAACCTTTGATAGAATGAGAGGAATGGGATAGTGCAGTACAGAACAGAAGGTTAAAACAGTGGGCTCATGACCAAGAGCTGGCTATTAGGAAGGATCCAAAGGAGCCATGTGTGATGTCAGTGTTTCTCCATGATCATCCTTCAGAGTTAGTAAACTTTGTCTGATGAGATAAAGTGCACCCACTCTTTCCTCAGAGATGCGCAACACTGCCCAGAACCCCTGACCTTTGAGTCCTTGATCACCTCCACATCTTGACCACCTGGAGCTCATTTTAGAGAAAGTCCAAAGTAACATTAGAAAAAAAAATTCAAGTATGTGTCTATACTGAAACCAAACCAAAAATTTGGCAGTCATTTCTTGAGTTCAGTAACACAGACAAAACAGCTTCAGTGGTCATACTCTTCTGAGAGACAAAATCCCATTTAAACACCATAATTCACCCTCACTGATATCATCTTATGCCTAAAGGTGAAGGGTCATAATAAGTTATATACCGATATGAAGATTTTAAGCAATTTGTCTCATTACAGTCTAGATCAGAATTTGGATCTTTTGACTCTGAGATCTAGCTATGAGTTTCAATTTTCATCTGTTGTGAAATTGAACACATCTAGATTTTTATAATGACTTCCCATTCTGGCACAGCATCAGTGAAAATCCTTCATGACTGGGCACTATTGATCTAAACTCGTTAAAATGTTATTTCTATTTCATGAACTCTGAAGACACCCTTTTAAGGCTTCTATTTCAAGGAAGTTTTTGAAAGCAATTTTTAATCCACTTTCTTACATTCTTGTATATTTTTCCCTTTCTCTAACTATTGCCAGTGCTGGCAAGTATGCAAGGCTTGATCCAGAAACAAATTTATGCAAAACCAAGTTTGCTTTAAACCTAAGGGGACAGTAGTCAAAGTCACATCACTTTTGTTTCCACTATGCAGATTACAGTAATTTCATGATTATAAGCCACACCTGAATATAAGCTGCACTTCCGG
>VRYO01001463.1:7976504-8008767 GCA_009812075.1 Sialia sialis | reverse complement strand
ACTACTGGGGTAGGCTGGATTCTTCAATGAAAAATGTGCGTCTTATATTTGTGAAATTACTGTAATTAATTCCTGTTCTCAAAGCACTCTGAAAATATTGGCTAGTGGTGCATAAGTGCTCTTAATATTGTAAAGAATTTTCTTCTTAGCATGTTTCAGTAGACAACAGTGTGACCAAGGAAATCCAGTGATATTAGTCGCTAGCTTGCTGGTATAGATCATTATTACTGGAGAGGATAGAAAGTTAGCTGAAGTTTTGCTGGACATTTTCATTCTTTTGTTATAGTTGACATCTGGCTGGCAGCCATAAAAAAGATCTGAGAGGGAGTGGCCTCTGTAGGCCACCTTTAGGTCATTTAATGTCTCACACAGGGAGTGTTTGGGGTACAGCTGTTCACCTACCATTTTGAGGTGTGGTAGAGTAATTCACAGTTTCCCTATCATAATCATCTTTTTCTATCAGCAAACACTGTGAAAAGGGTCATGCAATGTTTTCATTAGTCCTAGAAGACTGGAATTCAGGTGAATTATGGATCAAAGGAGAAAGGATGTCCCAAAATGGTGCCTTCCTTAGGTGGGAGAGCATGAATGAGCAGATGACTTGTTCCTAATGCCTCTCTACTTGGGGAGATCACTGTATATTTCTCTAAGTCATAGATCATTTCAATGGGTAATACAGTCTAAGTCTACTTAGAGCTGTATTTTCCAGCAGTGGTGAGCTCCAAGGCCACCCAATGAGAAAAATGTTTTCCACCCAGTGGTGGAAAACAGATCCCCTTGGCCTCTCAGTAATGCAGCTCTGATTCCAGCAGCTTTGAAAAAAATAAACCCCCAAAAGCCTCAATGTGCAACATGGCTGAGGAAGACCACAGTTGCTTTATACACAGGCAAAACTCATTTATCAGACCTCACAATTATCCAAATCTTATCTCAAAGTGCACCAGATGTTATATACTGTACCGTGGGACTTGGACAATATGCTGGGTTACGTGATGCTTGGCCTGGGCCTTCTTCTGTGTTCAGCCACCCTCCATGGTCTTCTTCAGCCAGGGGCTTTGACCCTTCTCACTGTGATTATCTGAGCTGTTATGATATCTCTGCTTTATTTATTCCATCTGACAAGCAACACAGTACTTGTACACAGCTTGTCAGAAACCACCCATGAAACAGGGATAAGACAGGATGACAAAGCACAAAGGCTATCAGCTCTGACTTCTCTCACTCACTGACCATTTCAGTGTGTTGTGTTGCCAATTAGCAAATCATGCTTCTGGTATATGTCCACACGTACAAGGGTCTTTACTGTTGTTTCAAAAGTACATTGAAAGCTCAGTTAAATTACAGGTATTCTGTTAGGTCCTAAATTGTGATTTTACTCCCGTCCATGCTGGACATCTCAAAGTTTAACATTACACACAAGATCTGTGTGACTCACTCCCCTTTTGAGGAGCTCCCCTGATGAATGTTTGCTCATTGCCAGGACTCATGCTCATTGCCAGGTTTTCACAGCCAGGATTTCTCTAAACACAGCTTCCCATTTTCATGGCACATCAGCAGCTTGACCGAGGCTTGTGCCCCTGTCCCGCACTGGTGAAGCTGTGTACTCTTCAGGATCCTGTTCACTGGGAGAGAGGGGTGTGGAAATTCTGATGAAGAGAGTGGCAGGGACACCCTGGCTGTGGTGCTGCCTGTGTCCTAGCTGTGGATAATGTGGGCCAGGAGCCAGTCATGAGCTTCGTGTTCAGCATGTGAAGTTCTGCAGGTCTGTTTTAAATGTCTGTGCCTTGGTAGTAGCTAACAATATTTGCCACCTGGTCTAAGCAAACTGATGAAGCTCATCCCTTCCCTGACCTTATCAGCTGCTCTGAGAGAAACTTTGCTTCCCCCTCTATATTTGTATAAACTACTCTCCTATTTGTAAACCTAAGTGCTGGACTGCTAAAGAGCCTCACACACAATTCTGGTTTATATTTTCCTTGGATGTAAGTGTGGTCTCCCTCATACAGTCCCTCCAGGAAGCTCTTTCATGTGCAATATGGAACACAAAGAAAGATCATATTCCTGTTACTATTTATCATCAAGATAGAGACTTAAAAAAGGCTTTAAAAGATCAGTTTTAAACTGGCCCAGCCATTATTATATTGCTGTAAACCAGCAATGGGAAGCAAGGGTCAGAAAGGAAGGAAAACATTAGGAAAAATAATAGAATAACTCAGTATTGCTTTATACAAAGAAAAATGGACTCGGGCTTGTCAGTGTGCCATTTATTAAACATTGTCTTACATTTGCTTTGCTCTTTACTTCAAATGCCAAAGAACCTCTGATTTGGCGGCAATGAATGGAAGTTTTCTGGCATGGAGGACTACTGAGTTCAAAAGGAATAAATGTGATCAGACCCAGTCAAAAATACTCTGTTTCACTGTATGCAGTCTCTCTTGTGTGTTTATTTAACTTCCCTTTAGCTTCACAAGGCAGAAATGATGAGATGAGTGATTACCTGGTAGCCTTCTTGAAAAAATGTGGCTATTTTGACCCATCTCAGTAACAATCTTGTCTTCAGAAGAGGTCCTTGGCTTAATACAATCCTTCAAGGTAGGCCAAGGTCATAGCAAGGTTCAAATATTGTATGGTCTCCAAGATTGAAAGCACTTTGAAAAGTAAAGCTTAAAATAGCTTAGCCTGTTTTCAGATGGGAACAATGAAGAAAAGGTGAAGCTTTCTTTGACAAACAAGTCAGTGACAGAGTCAAGAGTAAAATTTATTATCAATATAATGCAAGGATTCTTAAACATTAGACCATAAGTCTTCTGAAAGGGTTATTGAAATTTAATTTCAATAGAGTATTTACAGTAGCTGAAGAGTGTGGAACTCCTGCAAAAGCACCACCTTTGGGAACAGCTGGTTAAATGAGATTTTTCTGCTTATGTATGTTGAGTCATAACAGACTTGTTAAAGCTCATCCGAATCTCAGCAAACTAATTAAGAGATATTCTGGAGTAGCTTGGCCAAGATGTGATGGGCATGGGCTGCCCTCAGGCAGAACAGACAGTCATAAAGCTCTTGGCTGCTGCTAGGAACAGCACACAAGATGTTCTGTGTGTGGTTTACTTGTGAAGGCAATGCTGTTAGAACAGCAACCCTTGTCCAAGAGAGTCTTCTGCAGATGTGTGGGTATCATGCAATTGCACCCCAAATGCATGTGCTCATACTGCCTTGGTGGGAAAGGACTGAAGATTTCACCTGAAAAAACTGAGGTAGTGGCTTTTTTATACAATCAGCAGCTGGGCAGTGTAGGCTACAGAGAAATGAGAACTTTTGGTGTAATGGTAAAAACATTTTCTAGACAAGGAACTAGTACTGAGAATCTTCCGCTCTGGAAATAGCTTATTCTTTCTTGCTGAACTGTTTGAAATGGAAAGCATTATGACCCTGACTGTTTAAAGCTACCATTAATTGGCAATAGATTGAAAATACCCTTCTGGCACCCACACCTCCAGCAAACAAATTAGGGGAAATACTGAGTGACTGGCTTAAGGCTACGCCCCATAAGCCCATGGCACAGGGATGGAATGTGAAAAAGACAGGGCTGGGTTGTCCTCATGCAAAGCCATAAGTTTTGGGCTCCAGGCCAAACAAGCATTTGCTGAAGGGAGCAGCAATGGGTGTAAATGCCTGGAGCAGGCAGGACTGAATGAGAGGAAGCCTGACTCTGTGATGGGGACTGACTGCTAGGGAAAAAGTCTTCCAGAGGCCTGCCTTGGTACACCCTTTTCCACTTAATTTTTCCATTCTCCCTAGTGGTGTGGCAAGAATATAGGGCACAATATCTTGATGGCTGTTGGAGATGAAAAGGAACTCTTATTTCTAAATGTATGTAAAGCAAAGGGATAACTCCTGTCAACTTAATGCAGGGATCAAGTTCCACCAATTTTTGTCTAAACTCTGCCACTGCTATGTTATCTGACGCAAATCCCAGAAGAAAAGTGGTTGTGCAGCAAGCCACAGCCCTGCACAATATTCAAGGCTGAAGGTATGTCATCCAGCCACTGTGTCAGTCCATGTTACATCCCATGAGGCTGCCACAATAGTCTGACAAATGGTATGAGAAGCTGGCAAATGTGGTTCAGTCCTTTTAGTCAGTCTTTCATAAACAGACTATATAAAATGCTAGCTATATCTTAAAAGGGCCATTTTGGATATTTCAGAGGAGTGTTTAAGTTCCAAGCAGTCACCTGATAATCCCTGTCCTCCATCAGCTGTCACCCTGGTCTCTGATAGACAAATATTTTAAAATACTTTAACAAAATTGGCTCTTCCAATTTCTTAAGTCAGTTTAGGGCAACTTGGGCATCAAGATTTTCCAGCAATTTCTTGTGTGCTTTACCTTGAGAACTTGGTGCATCGCATGGAAAACAGCTTAATTGCATGTGCTCTATGAAAACCTTATTGTTTGAACTTTAATTTTCCAATTTTGATAAATGCCTCCTTTTTCTTGAATGAGAAGTGGAAGAACAAGTATGTACAAACTTCTTTGGCTGATGCATTATTTCTGCTTCTTGCCAGGGATGACTTTACTGAGGACAGAGGGGCGTTGAAGAGCATCCTGCTCCTTTCTGGGAGTGGTAGCTGCACTGTGGCCAGAGACTGCTGATATGACTCTTAATGTGGCCATGCAGATTTTATCCCACCATCCCTTCAGGTTATCAGTCCCTGATTCCTCAGCATCTCTTCTGACTATGTTTTGACAAAAGCAGAGACTGCAGCTGAGGGTTGAAATGATCCTTGCTAGCAATGAGAGGAAGAAATAGGAAAATCCATGGTTCATGGTTGCCTTTCATCACAGGGTGAGGAAAAAAACATTTCTTTCTGAGGACATTCAGCTGGTCTCAGCCTGTTCTAACGATGAAGTCTGTATTTTCTTTCTTTTTTGTTTTTCAGTCCTTAGGAAAACAGAATGACTGTCACCACAGATGTTCTAATAATATCCAGGCAGATCACTGGAGTGCTCCAGGGAGGCAGTAAAGTCACTGCAGGAGATGACAAAACAGGCTCAGATCACAGCAGATCTGGGGTCAAGGCTGCCAAGAACTGCCTCTCCTATTGCTTGCAGAATGCTCACAATTTACAGGTGCTAATCCAAACTTTGGGGTGGTAACTTGTCCTTCAACTACATAGGAGGAGATACAAGGAGTGAAAAAATTACCCAGTCTGTTGCAATTTAGTCAATCTTTGATCTTTTGTTTATCTTCCAAAAAGATCTCTTGAAAAGAACAGTGATTTGTGGTCATTATGGCTTTGTGCTGTGTTTTCCCCCGCTTTCTCTGCCGTTGTCATTCTTCCTTTCCTTGCATGAACTGGAAAAAGCAGGTTTGTCCTCAAACAAACTTCAATGTCAGCTTGTAACTGTATTTCTTGTCAACTACATCTTTGCATTGATTCCTAGCAGCTGGTAAATTGAGATATTTTTATAATTCCTAGATCTAGATACTATATATGAAACTGATTTGTAATGACATTTTCATGTTTTATTATCTCTGCTGGGAGAAGAGTTGCTTTCCATATTGCCAGCTCTACTTTTTAACAAAAACAGATTTATGCATGCAGAAAAAACACTTGAAAATTATCATAAAACCTGTAAAGGGAGAGATGAAGAAGACAGGAAAGTTTTAGTTTGTGTATTTGCCCAGAAAATGCTTTGTTTTTTGTTTTGTTTTGTGTGCAATGAGAGATGGGGAGGATCTCCATTTAAGCATCTTGAGTGATGTGTCAAGTCATGGGCAGCCTGACCAACGTATTAAGGGGAAATATTTCTCTAAGTGTGTCCAGCATGAAGAAAGTGCCTCAGCAGAATCAGGAGGAAGATTTTTCACAGATTTTTCATGTGATCTCCCAGTGATCCTCCATGTACTCTTTTACTGCATCGGTGGGTAGCACGGTTTGTATTTGAGACTTTCAACTCTGTTAAAGGAATTCCCTTGGAGTTCTGCATGGTGAGATATTTGTGCTTGCTAACCAGGCTGGGAAGATGAAAACTGTAGGATTCTACTGATGGCCTTCAGAGAGCTTGAAAACATGAGACTCCTCTGGAGTCAGTGGAGAAGAGCATCTGGGCAGGAATCATGGAAAAAGTTTTCACTATGGTGCTTGGTCTCCCTTTCCTGATAACTGGAGGGAATATAATGGATGAAGACATGGGAGCTGACTCTCCCTTTTGTTATTTAGGTTGCAAGAATCTTTGTCTTCATGTTGTACCCAGCTTCTTCTTGGGAAGGCAAGTCCCCAGAGCTCTAGGGTTGACAGATCCTTAATCAATGTACTGAACCTTGCCTGTCCTTAGGAGTAGCTGCACCTGCCCTCAACTGTTTGCATAAGCAAAGTTCAGTGATCATACATTACTCAAAAAAACATCATATTCTGCAGTATGGATTCAGGCTTGTTTTGTTTAAGGGGGTTACTTTGTCATGACTGTCTTGTCACTGTACAACCTCAGCGTTTTTGTAGCATTTTCAGATACTGAAAGGGCACAGTAAGGTCTCCCTGGATCTTTATCTTTTACAGACTGGACACCAGCTTGCCCCACAGGAAGTTTGTTGAAGGGAATAACAGTGCATATGTATTTAGAAGGAGGACACTTAGACAGATTTCACCGAAGTGACTAATTGCTTTTGATAGAGGACTGTGGCACCAGTGGTTTCTGAAACTGCTGGAACCTGGTGTTGACAGCTAATGAATGAGGATGGCGCTGAACAGGGATGTAAGCATAAAAAGATGACTAGTTAAACTTCATCATGGTTTAAAACTGGCAGAGAAAACAGAGCAGTGCTTCAGAAATGTTGAACAAAAATGCATAGAGAAACATTACTGTCTAGTGTTGGGATTGCAATAAATCAAGTCATAAAATGCACAGATACTGTCTCACTAATTTGAGGTTCCAAGTGCTTTATATAATTCTAATTAATAGCTCAAATAATTTTTGCAAGCCAGAAAAGTAATGTCAGCCTTTCATAGTCCTTATGGATCGAAGAATTCAAACTGCTTTTTGTCTCTTTAAGGAGGAGAAAGAGATAATAGACATAGATTTTTGACTTTTCTTTTTAAAAGGAGTTGTAGAGGCCCCATCCCTGGAAGTGTTCAAGACCAGTTTGGATGAGACTCTGAACAGTGTGTTCTAATGGGAGATGTCCCTGCCCATGGAAAGGGGGTTTGAACTGGATGACTTATAAGTCCCTTCCAACCCAAGTAAGCCTATGATTCTATGAATATACAAAATTCCATTTTCCTGAAAGCAGGAGAAATGAAATGAGCAAAAACATCCCTACTTTCTGTCCAAGATTCTTCCCAGTTCATAACATGAAAGCTCCTAATTTTGCCCCCAGGATGAACTTTTGGACTCATAAACATGATCCTTCACTTTTTTATGATCCCAGATTTTTGTCCCTTGACCCCTTGATTTACTCTGCCTCTTACAGGAACAGTCATAGAATCATAGAAATTTAGAATGGTTTGGGTTGGAAGGGACTTTTAAAGGTCACCTAGTTCTAGCCCCTTGCCATGAGCAAGGACATTTTCAAGGAAGTCAGGTTGCTCAGAGCCTGATATTGAATGTTTCCAGGGATTGGCACCTACTGCCTCTCTGGCAACCTGGCAGAAAACCTAGTTTTTCACTACCTATTGTAAAAAACTTCTTCCTAATATCCAGTCTAAACCTACTCTCTTTCAGTTTAAAGCAATCTCCCCTTATCATATAATGAATCACCCTTATAAAAAACTCCTCTCCAGCTTTCCTGTAGGCTACTCTTGATGCTGAAAGGACTCAGTAAGAGCTCCCCAGAGATTTCTCTTCTGCAGACTGAATAGCCCCAACTCTATTAGCCTGTCCTCAAAGGAAAGGTGCCCCAGCCCTCCGATAGTCTTTGTGGCCCTCCTTTGGACTCACTGGTATCAATAGCCTGTGATGAGAGTCACTCCAACAGTACTTCAGTGTACCTTTCTTCTGTTTCATAAAATTATATATTTAGGGTGGAACTGTTACTGTTTTATATTTTTATTTCTATATGGAACTTAGCTGTTCCTACCAATAGCCTACAAATAGAAAGCTAATGATGTCATAAAATTTCTTATCTGGGTCAAGTGGTTTACTAAATGGAAACTTCTTGGGTTTTGAGTGACTTGATGTCTTAGGTTGCAATACAGGATGTGACCAAAAGTATCTATTCTATCACCATCTGTTGAGACCGGGTGGGGCAGTGATCCTTATCTCCATGGGAGATATCCTCTGCTAATGGGCCATCCATTGAAACCAGTAGGGCATTGTTCTTTATCTTTTCACAACCCATCCTTCCTCCAGGAGATATCTCCTGTTAATGGGCCACTGAGTCCCACTGTATGACTGATAAAATTACATCATCTCACTGGGAAATGCTCCAGCCAGGGAGAGGAGCCAAACCTTTCCTACCAAGATAAAAACTGAGACTTGGAACATCAGGGATAGCCCTTTTTCCACTGGATTCCAGAGGAAAAGTGGACCTTTCCACATCACCATTGGACCTTCGGATGGAAACTGCACCCTTCTACAGGAGCACTGCTTCAACTGTCACTGCAGGAGGATGCAGCCACCATTTAATGGGACGGCTACCAGCACTCTGACTGACAGGGTGTCAGGTTGTGTTCTGACTCTGTCAGCATTTTGAGTTTGTTCTTTGTAGTATTGTATTTCTATTTTAATTTTCCTAATAACAAACTGTAACTCCTATTCCCATATCTTTGCCTGAGAGCCCCTTGATTTCAAAATTATAATAATTTGGAGGGAAGGGGTTTACATTCTCCATTTCAAAGAGAGGCTCCTGCCTTTCTTAGCAGACACCTGTCTTTCAAACCAAGACACTTGATCAGGTACCTCAGAAATCAGGATGTCAGTCCTTGGAAGACCCTTCTTCTCCAGCAATCTATCTTTCTGTTCTTCACATTTCAGCACACAGCTGCAGCCCTGGATACTGCTTGAGGATTTCTGCCTCTCCTTGTGCCTTCCAGACCACTCCTTTTTTTTGTTGGTGTTGTTTTTGGTTTTTATTTTTTTTGTTGTTGTTGTTGTTGTTTTTGTTTGTGTGAGGTTTTTTTGTGGTTTTTGTTGGGTTTTTTTTTTGGGGGGGTGCTTTTTTGTGTTGTTGTTTTTGGTTTTCTTCCCAAAAGCTGTCAGATACAGTTTTTCTAGCCTCTTCTGTGCTCTTTGCCTCCTCTAGAAAATGAGGTCAAGAGGCACTACAAGTGCCACCTGACAGGTTCCAAAAGCCAAAGTGCTCTTACGCATACCTGTAATCACTGAGAGGACCAGTATAAGAAGCTAAAATGGAGCCCAAGAAGATCCTGGTGTTGCAAAACCTTGGTGTAAAGGCTTCGACCTCAGCAAGAGATTTGCTTCCTACAGGCCTGAAGGGATGTTGCTTTGCCCCCTTGTTTAAGGCAGTGTTGAGGTCCAGCTGACTTTATACTAGTGAATCATCTGTATGCCCCTAAAGGGAATTTCAACTCAATCAGACGTGATGAACAATTTTTAGGAATGACAAAAATTTGTATTTCCTAGAGACAATGTCCTTATCTGAATGACAGTCGCAAGGGGACCAAATCTTAAAACAGGGATAAGACTCTGATAGGTTACTCTTCCACCAAACACTGCTCAGACACTCATCATGCACAAGGGAAGGCACTTTAGGATTCAGTACAGGGGGATAAATCATGTAGTAAATAATGTATTTTCCCTTCTGAAGCCACTGCTATGCCCATTAAACCACAAATCTTCCTAGCACATGGGTCTCAGTCTGATCAGTTATTTGGCTTAGCACAGCCTGTGGGCACACAATGAGCAAGGTGGAATCTTTGCCCAAATGCTGTCTTCAGGGTCTCCCATATCTCAGAGCTGCACATTTTTTGAGTGCAGCTGAGCAGCTGCATAACAAAATGCAAATGAGATGCTAATTAGACAGGAATAGGAGAACTTGTCTGTTTTTTTCTTCAAGTTCAGAAGCAGGTGATCTGCTTTACCTTGGTAATGCCTTGGCACTTTCTTAATTCATTGTACCCTACCCTGTAATGAAATGACTGGGATTACAAGCTCAGCACCTGTGAAAATATGAACCAATTATTTTTAAAATCCATCAGAGAGTGTCTATCAAGGAGCTTTCTGACAGCAGCTGTGTTGTTTAGGAAAGAGTTTATGTGGCACAATAATTATGTCAAGTTGTCCCAGCTCCGTGGAGACACAGCATACAGAAATGGCTTTGAATATGCTTCAGAAATGGAGCTGGTCACGTTCCCTTTCCCAGCAATGCTTTCCAAGGGTGCTGGAATGGGAGGGAGGTGACAGTGAAATGCTGGTGCTGGTGTCAAGGCACAACCCACACTGAGTTAATGCCAATGGTGGTGTCATCCACAGTGCCAGGAGAAGCCATATGATTAATTATGAAATAATGACAGAGCATTTCACTGTTCAGAGGTGTTTGTTTGGGTGTAACAACATCTTGTTTTTTTAAAAAAAACAACTTTTCTCACTCTGTCAGGGCTTGCATGGAAATGAAACTTAGGAAAAAGATGTCACAGCAGTGTTTGCCTGCTGAGAGCTCATAAATAGCCCAGGATCAGGGGCAGCACAACCAGAGGGAGGGCAGCAAGCAGCAGAGACCCGTGCAGGGTCTGAAGGATCCACTGCCACAGACACAGCTGGCAGCACATGCAGAGCCTGGCTCCTTTGGGTAGCAGGACATCCCTCTATATTTTGTGGCAGGGGCTGCAAGAATTCCTGCTGTGCAGCTTGCCCTCCCAAGATCTCCATCCATTCCTGGCAGGCACAGGCAGCAGCCTTGCAGCCTGGGCTCAGCAGAGGAGCAGCAGCTCCTGCAGAGCCAGGGCTGGCTCCTGCAGCTCTCTTGCGAGCCCTAGTGATGGCAGGACCTGCCTGCAGACACACGGGTCTGAAAACACAGCCCTGCTCTCAGGCAGCCCTGGCTACGAAAAACAGGAAAATGCTTCATTCCTATGCTAAGCAGGTTTCTCTTTCCATCCTTCTCTTCTGCTTCTCTTCCCCAGGAAGACTGAAACACCAGTGAACTTCACCATCCTCCACTGTGGTTTTTGTAGAGCAGAGAGACTTGTGTTGAATTTGTCCCTAAGAGATAAGAAGGGACCAAGACAGAAATAAAAAAGGGAAGGAAGTGCTAGCTGAAATAAGAAAGAAGTAAGAAATAAGAAAGAAGTGTCCCAAGACACTTGCACTCTGGAGCTGTGGACCTTGTAGCAGAGCATTTATTCCTCCTTCCACCAAGAAGTGAAGTATCCATCCCATGGTGAATGGTTGTGTGGAGCAAGGACAGGCTCCCAGCTGCTGTCTGGAACAGGTCTGCAGTTCTCAGCTGGAAACATGACTTTCTACCTCAGACACTGTTGTGAGGTTGGTTTGTCCTATATACAGTTTTTTCCTGCTTTTAATCACGTGTTCACTTTAGCCTTCAGAAATTGGGATGCAGAATACTGATACACACACACAAGTAGCCCAGGTGACTTTTTTCTCAAGTAATGCTTTTACAAGTGCAGTTTTGCTTTGCAGAAAAGTCTGACTTAATGGAAAAAAAAAACCAATTTGTGGTTCATATCCAAGTTCATATCTGCAGGTAAATGATGAGAGGGAAAACAGAACATGTGACGTGCGTCTTAATTCAGCTGATATCTGATGTACTGTCTCTGGATTAGAGCACAATTACTTTGTGATCTGAGATCTGTAGTAAGTAACTGGCAGACATTGTTAAGGAGTACATCTGTCTGATTCATGCTCCTAGTGAAGGTGCCTCTGTCCTAAACAGTTCAAATCAAAAGAGTTTGTTTGGCTCTTCAAACCCAGCAGCTGTTTCTCATTAAATGAATTGCTGAGACCTGTCAGGATATTGTTTCTGGACTTTCTGAACAACTGATATTTAATTCAGGCTTTTTCTCTCCCATCTGAGGAAACTAGAATGAGTATGGCAGATGAGGAACAGAAACCAGAATAGGGCAAAATTCTGAAAGCATGCGCGTGTACATACAAACATATCCTGCTAATTTTTATATGAATCTGTTGGAGTTCTTTTAAAGCTTTCACATTTTGTGTGACGTTAAATGGGTACATTTAGAAACAAAATTTGTACTTGATGGTGTGAGTTCTGGTCTTGTGTAATATTGATTTTATATTTGTGCTTATCATAGGATCATGGAATAATTTAATTTGGCAAGGACCTCCAAGACCATCAAATCCAACTGTTAACCTAGCACTGCTAAGTCTGCCTCTAAACCATGTCCTTAAGCACTACATCTAGAAATCTTTTAAATATCTCCATGGACTGTGAGTGAACCACTTCCTTGGGCAGCCTGCTCCAGTGCTTGACAACCCTCAGGTGAAGAAGTTTGTCCTAATATCCAACCTGAACCTTCCCTGGTGCAAACTGAGGCCATTTCCTCTTGTCCTGTCACTTGTTACCTGGGGGAAGAGACCGACCCTACCTGAGTACAGCCTCCTTTCAGGAGTTGGACAGAGTGATAAGGTCTGAGCCTCTTTTTTTCCAAGTTAAACACCCCCAGCTCCCTCAGCTGCTCCTCAGCAGACTTGTGCTCCAATCCTTTCCCCAGCTCCATTGTCCTTGGGACATGTTCCAGCACCTCAATGCCTTTTCTGCTGTAAGGAGCCCAAAACTGGACACAGGATTTGAGGTGTGGTCTCACCAGTGCCCAGCACAGGGGGACAATCCCTGCCCTGGCCCTGCTGGCCACACCATTGCTGACACAGGCCAGGTGGCCTTGGCCTCCTTGGCCACCTGGGCACACTCTGGCTCAGTGTTCAGCTGCTGTCACCAGCATCCTCAGGTGATTTTCTTCTGGGCAGCTTTCCAGCCTCCTGCCCCCTGTCTGAAGTGCTGCCAGGGGTTGTTGCAACCCAAGGGCAGCACCTGGCGCCTGGTCTTGTTGACCCTCATACAATAGATCCAGCCCGTGGATCCAGCCTGTCCAGATCCCTCTGCAGAGCCTTCCCCACCTCCAGCAGATCAGCACTCAGCTTGGTGTGATCTGCAGACTGAGTGCCCTTGATCCTCTCATCCAGATCACTAATAAAGATATTAAATAGAATTACCTGCAATAGTGAGCCATGGGGAGCACCACTGGTGACTGACCATTGGATTTAACTCCACTCACCACCGCTGTCTGAGGCTGACCATCCAGTGAACAGTGCACCTGTCCAAGTCATGGGAAGCCAGTTTCTCATGGGGAATACTGTGGAAAACAGTGTCAAAGGCTTTACTAAAGCCCAGGTAGACAACATTCACAGCCTTTCCCTCACCTATTTGGAGGGTCACCTTGTCACAGAGAAACTTCAGTTAGCTATTATCACAATGAGACAAAACCCCTCAAATATTTCTATTTATTTCTACTCTAATAAGTAAGATCAACTTTTGAAAAGAATAAAGTGAATATGATAAAGCAAACTTCTAAGTCTTGAAACATGTAGAAATTTTCCATCTGGCTATTACTAGCTCTGAAAAGGCAGATTTTCATGAGGAACTTTCAGAACTGATAAGTCTGAAAGTTTAGAATTTCCACCTTGTTCTGAGCCAGCTTCTTTTTCATTGCCAGCGTCTGGCCTAGCTGTAGAAATAGAGCAACAAATCTGTTTTTCCTGGATTTCTAATTACCACAGTCTTCTAAAGAGCTGTCTGGCAAGGGCACTGGATTTATCTTCAGGAGTGAAATGTAAGTAGTTTGGAGACAAAACAGTTGAACAAAGGCCTCGTTTCTTCTTTCAATACAGGCAGCAAGAGGTTCCCACTTATTTAAAAAGAAGAAAAGCTGGATCTATATAAAGCTCTGCATATGTTTCATCTGGGCTTACACACAAGTGTCCAGGCAGACAGCTCATCATTCCAGAAAAAATCACCCAGTTTACTCTAAAATGAATGTGAAAAGAGAACCAAAGAGACAAAAATATCAACTTCACCATCTGTCAAGATGATTCTTTTTGTTGCCACAACCATGCTGTGCCTTACCCAGTCATAATCCAGCTCCTGGTTCAAATCACTCATCTGAGATGCTCAAAATTATTTATAGGCTTTCATTTTATCTCTCAAAATCCGTATGCAGACAGCATAAAAAGACAGATAGAGAAAACGAGGGCAGAGAAATGCTGAGTTCTCAAAGGTGCTTGCCTTCTCATCCCTTAAATCCATGGAGGGAACGCTTGGTCTTGGACCCTAGATGTGCTTTCCAGATCAGGGGACACTCTCCTTCATCTCCCGTGAATTGTGTTCAACCTGCAGTATCCAGCTAAACATCTCAGGTTCTCAATCCCATTTCCTGAAGTCAGAAATTAAAGGGCAAGTTAAACAGTTCAGGAGATTCTGGATGAGGGACCCCTTTGTCCTGCCTGGTCCCACAGGGATGACAGACCCTGCAACACCTGTGGGGCTGATTCAGGTCACTGCCAGCCCTTGGAGAACCAGCTGCACATTTATTTTAATATAAGAAAAATAAAGACAATGAAAATTTCCCTCCTCCAAACAAAAATTTTCTTTGTTCCCATGAAAAGATACCTAAAATGACTGAAAACATCCAACAGACAGTGCAATTTAAGGTCAACCAAAACCTTTAACACATAAAAATAATAATACAAACAATACTTAAGGTCTAACGAGACATTTTTGCTTTCCAGGTACTTTCATAACATCAACTCAATAATCCTCATAACTGCCAAAAATGTTTTAGAGATGAGAAAACTTATGAATTATATGTGTTAAAAAGCCCAGTTTAAGGATATAAAGCAACTTGTAGATTTTTCTGGAGAATATTGAATACTTGAGGTGTCATAGCAAAACCTGCAGTTATACCATAAATAAAAAGCCTGACTATACAAACACAAATGTTCACTTGCATATCTGTAGAGAAGAGAGAGAAGGAACATAACAACATTTATCAATTTATAAATGTCCTACAGAGATGTGTAGGGCAGTGCCTCCTGCATGGTGGCTGATTTGAAGGTGAGAGGTACAAATCCTTGTTCTTTATTCCTTGCTGCAAACCAAACCTAGAAATTGCTGAAAAATAGCAACAAAATGGGTATTGGCAGGTAGCATGAAGATCTGCTTATAAAAGCAGCCTACAGTTTTAAAATAATTGTTGGCTCTATTTCACTACTGGGATTCATCTTCTACTAAATTTAAGTTTGTCACGAGTGGTTTGATATGTTAAATCACAGTTTATCATAAAAATTCCAGAGTTTCTTTCAAAATATGAAACCTTGTCTCAACTACTCCTGTTGTCATCCATTATTTTGGTTATCCATTGGCAAAAGGTTTTATGTGTTCATAATAAACCTTTTCATGAATTTCCAAGATACTCTGCTATGCAGCACTAGGCCTGCATAAATTTTTCACTTTTTCATTTTTCACCCAGCAATTTTGGGTAGGTTGTTAGATTGATAACCTAGAACTTTTATTTTCCCTCTTCAAATGTGAACTATTCTGGAGTTCTGCATTTTTCCTACTTTCCCTCTCAGCCAGGTTTTCTCTAACAACCAGATGGCTGCTAAAAAACAGGGAGGCCTTTAGGTGGTCTTTATGACTAATATTTTAATAAAATGGTACAGCTGCTTATTAGATGGTCAAATTGAGATTATGTCAGGATACAGAAAACATGCAATTAACTAATGAACAGTGACTGAAAATATAACCCTGCAATTTAAAAATTGTTTTCAGTTTTCTGCTTATAGCTGGAACAAGAGCAAAGGACTTTATAAAACATGTTTTAAAATTTTTATCTTGTTCATAAAGTATGGTCTTTTACAGTTTCACTCAACAAATACATTGAACCAAGTTAGTCTTCTGAAGCCATATTTGCAAATTAATCAGAAACAGCATGCTGTGAACCCGTCTGAGATGTGAGAAGTATTGTGGTAATCCACTGACTGAAACAGCAAGAAAATTCTTTTTCTACAAGTAGATATTCACAACTTCACGTGAAGGCTGCAAATCAGTTTAATAACCCTCCCTGGCACAGGTACTCCCTCTGTGGAGCATCTAGCAGCTGCCTAAATTGGATCTGTGACCAGCTGGTCAGTCGTATAAGTGGGTAAAGTAACACAGAAAATAGTAAAGTGCTACAAGGATGGAAGTGTAAAATGAAACAGATGGGATATAGTCATTCCACCTCACTGGAAGATTTTGAAAACAAAGCAAAACAAAACCAATAAATGAAACAAAATTACTCTAAGGAGTTCTAAATTAATCTTATTCTGTCAGACTGTTGAACATAAAGACAATACTCCTACAATATACCTATTTAAAAAAGGTAAAATTTCAAGAACTGGCAATATTAATCTGCATGGTTAAGATTGATGGATATGTCATTTGTTTATATAACTCCCCCAAATTTTTAGTTTAACATTCCAAATATTCTTTTAGAATATTTACAAGGAAAAAAAAAGCACAATTAATATTTGCAACTATGCTAGGTGGGCACCAGGTGCCCACCAATGTTGCTTTGTCACTCCCCTCCTCAACTGGTCAGGAGAGAGAAAAGAGAACAAAAGGCTCATCAGCTCCATCATGGACAAACAGACTTGATCTGGGGGAAATAATTTAATTTATTACCAATCAAATCAGACCAGGATAATGAGAAATGAAACCAAATTTCAAAACACCTTCCCTTCACATATATTTGTAGTGATGACTCACCACATGAAATTTTGGCATGGGTTTCCTGTTATTTTTCAGAGATATACACACACCTCTTTCCTGCTCTGAAAAAATAAATTGTGTGGTAAGATATTGCTCTGGTGTGTCATTGCACTTTCATATGATTCAAATCCATAACAAGACTGCTGACTGAAAACAGGACTGTATAAGTTCCAGAGAACTTTAGGTGTTCTTAGGATACCAGGAGCCAGCAAACAAAGATTTAGATCTATCCGCAACAAAGCATGCAGAATGTCTCCAGTCACTCCCAAAGGATGAGTGTAGGAGGCAGACCATACCCCTTTTTGAGGCAGCCACATGGAAACAGAGGTCTCCTTAGAACTATAAAACACTGATCATAGGGTCATTAAGGTTGGACAAGACCTTTAAGATTGTAAAGTCTGACACTTGACCAACCACCACCATACCAACTAGACCATGGCCCATGTGCCACACCAAATTAAAGGGACAAAAGAACAATCACTTCCCTTTTCCTGCTGGCCACGTTATCCTTGATACACAGACCAGGGTGCCACTGACCGGCCACTGACATGGGCACACACTGGCTCATGTTTAGCTGCTGCCAACCAACACAGCCAGGTCCTTTTCTGCTGGGCAGTTTTCTCTGCCCCCAGCCTGGAGCACTGCAGGGCTTGATGTGACCCAAGGGCACTTGACCTTCTTGAATATTGTACAAATGACCTCAAATCTTCAATCCAACCTGTCAAGATGCCACTGCAGAACCTTCCTACTCTTTAGCACATCAACACTCTCACTCAACTCGGTGTCATCTGCCAGCTGACTGAGGGTACATCTTGGGTTGCAATACAGGGTGTGACCAAAAGTATCTATTCTATCACCATCTGCTGAGACCGGGTGGGGCCAGTGATCCTTATCTCCACGGGAGATATTCTGCTAATGGGCCATCCATTGAAACCAGGTGGGGCACTGTTCTTTATCTTTTCACAAGCCATCCCTCCTCCAGGTAGATTACATCCACAGCTTTTCCCTCACCTACGTAGCGGGTCATCTGATCATAGGACATCAAGAATGATCTGTTTTCTCTAAACTCATGTTTTTTTGGGGCTGATTCCCTGGTTATCCTGTATAACAGTACTTAAGGTGATCTGCTTCATAGACCTCCTGGGAACTGAGCTTAGGCTATAGTTACCCAGATTCTCCTTCCAGCTGCTCTAATAGATGGGTGTTTATATTTACTGACCTCCATCCAATTGGAACCTCTCCAGTGAGCCAGGACTGCTTATAAATGATGAGGAGTGGCTTGGTTAGCTCTTCCACCAGCTCCCTCAGTGCCAGCCCCATAGACTTGTGAGTGTCTAAATGGCTCAGCAGGTCAATAACTACTTCCTCCTGGATTATAGGGGATCTAGCCTTCTCCCCATCCCTACCAGCTCAGGGGACTGCTTGTCCTGAGGATATCAGGCTTATTGTTGAAGACTGAGGCTAAGAAGGCATTAAACACTTCAGCCTTTTCCTCCTCCTCAGTGACAGTAAAATATGGAGATATTCCTTAGCCCTCCATTTGTTGATGATATATTTATAAAACACTTTATCTTTCACAGAAGTGCTTAGCCTGAGTTCTAGCTGAGCTTTCAACTTTCTAATTTTCTCTCTATATAACCTAGCATATTTGAATTCTTTTGGAGTTGCCTGCCTCTTCTTCTGAAGGTCATAAACTCTCATCTCTTCCACATGCTCCAGGAACTTCCTAGACTGCTTCCTCTCTGATGAGTTTCCAGCAGACATCTGACAAGCTAAACTTTCCAAAAGAACAGGCACCAGAGATCATGAAATGTCAGCCTGCCACTTACAGAATACCTTGATTGCACCTCCACTGGGATCAAATCTTCTGGGGAATAAACTCAGCCACTGACATCCCACGTTTCCTTACAGGGCTGGGTTATGGCAGCAAGCTCAAGAAAGCACTGAATCAGAGCCCTGCAAGTGGCTGCTGTATGAGCTGGAACTATCAATTGTATATGACAGCATGGATTTCACTCTGAAACCCATTTATTTTTTTGAGCAATGACTGCTTCAGTAAAAAATTTGCAAACCATCAGCTTTCCTTGAGGAGTCCCTTTCTTGGATGTTCTTTATCTTATCATTTTTCATGGCATGTTTTGTACTGTAATAGTGCAAGTGTTATCTTGAGAACAGTGTTCACAGTTTTGTGGGTGCTCTCCTACAAATTGAATTGTCCTCATCCTCAGTTCTACTGTCACTTGGCAACTAAGAGGATTATCAGGGAAATTCGAAATATTATCTTGTCAAGGAGGTCAAAACACAAAATATTTAACTAAATTACTGGGGAAAATACCACCTTTTTTTTTTGTTGTTGTTTGTTTGGTTGGTTGGTTGGTTTTTTGTTTTGTTTTGTTTTTTTTTTAATTTGTTTTGTTTTGTTTTGTTTGTTTGTCTTTTGTTTGCTTTGCTTCAGCAAATAGAAGAGGCAGAAAAAGTTGCTAGTCATAGTGAATTTATACTGGAGTCTACGGATCTGGAAGATATCTCCAGGAACGGATTTATTTTAATACTCTTTAAGTCAAAAATAGTCCGAAGAGACATGGAGGTGCATCTATTGGAGACAGAACTATGGCTTACTGTAATATCACCAGTAATATCCTTCTGGTATTGTGATTTAATAAAATATTTTGTGCACAGAGGTCAGTGACACTTCACCTACTGGAAAGGTAGAGAACATTGTAAGATTAGGTCTGTGCAAGAATTTTAGATGGCATTAATAGCACACAAGGAGTTTGGACAAGGACTTAAAAGAGTTGGGTCCCACAGTCTTCACCCATCATTATTGCCTTGTGGTTTGACTTCCTGGATCACCCAGGCCACAGATTATCACTCAGCAATTCTGTTCTATGCCCATGACTGAGTTAAAAAATATCTTTCCAGAGAGGCAGACTGTCACAGAGGATACATTTAAAGGGAGATGGCTATTTAATCAGGTTGTAAAGGAAGGGTTTCAGTGCTTGATTATCTATTAAAACATGTTTCATTTCCAATCTGAATTTGCCTAGCTTGAGAAGACTGAATTCTGCCCTTTTCTGTTACTTCCCACTGTGACTTTTATTAAGCTTCTCTATCAACTTTCTCTAGTCTCTCTCCCTAGTACTGTCTCCAACCTCTCCCTACACTGCTCTGGAACCTTTGTTTCTTGGAAACTAAAGAAAAGGAACAAGAAAAATCCCCCAATCTTTGCAGTGGGTGGAAGCCATTGCTCTTCAAATGCAAACCTCAGCACTGAGCTCAGTATCCTAGCACTGAGTTCCTCAGGCAGAGGTAAATACTTTAGACCTTTTCCTGATTAGCACTTCCTTTCCACAGTTAGGAATGGGGCTTGGTCTCCTCAGTAATTTATTATAAAAAGAGACAGGGCTCATCTGGTCACCCTCACAGGACTCTGAGCAGCCTGTTTTAAAAACATAGTTCTTTATTATGAAAGTGCAACTTGGTTACTGTGATGAACTATATGTGCCTGTGTTAAATAATACCTTGCTTGAGTTCAGCTTGCATGTTTTCTAGATCCCACTATATGACTAATGGTTGCTTTGAGAAACTTATCAGGTTTTGGGTCATTCTGCAACTTTACTCCTTACCATTTTATAATTTCTCCTGGCTAACAACTATTGATCATGGACTATAAATATAGAATGGACTTCAGTAGGTCACCTAAACTATCCTGCTGAACACAGGAAATTATTAAGAAAAGCCCCAAGCAAGTGAGTTCAGTGTTATTCTGTCTTCTGACTGAAGACACTCCAGTTTCACAGCTGCTGCACACAAGAGCAGGGCAAGGTATGACCAGCACTTCCACCTGTCCATCTTGAGCTCTTGGCACAGCTTATCAGGTACTTGCTTACATTTGGAGGTGGCTCCAGTGCATGTCTCCAACCAAAATCTCATGCTTTTCAAGCTTTGGTGACCTAACAGCAGCACAGTTGTCCCCTGGGACTCTGTTAGGATGGGTGACAGAATTTAAGGCGCACAGAAGCAGCTCCCTCAAGATGCAGCTCCTGTATCTCAGAAACCAGCAGCCCAAGCAAACAGAGCTTTCCATGAGAGGAGGTAGTTAAAAAGTGGAGGACTGTGTTGATATCACAGCAGAGAGTTGTTCAGGGGCACTGCAGCCTTAGGCCATGCAACTGAAATTAATCTCAATGTTTCCTACAGAAATCCCTGTGCTGAAGGGTAACTGGTACTGGTAGAGTTGTTTCTTACTAAATAGGGGAAAAAAAATGAACAGGCGAAATCATCTTGGAGCATATCTGTAGTTCAGGATAATATTAAATAAAGAAAAAGCAAAAGAAAGCTTTTATCTCCATTTTCAATTGCATTAATAGCAGTTAAGCTGCCTTCAGAGACCCTGGGGCCTCTGAGAATAGAATGTTGCTGTCTCCTTTCTGCAGGCTGGGATTCAAAAGGCACAAAGATAAGCTGACTTGGGAGTGTCACACAATAATCATTAAGCCTGAGTTGCGAAAAGACCCTCAGGTGTGACTATAATTTCTCTATACTGCTCAGGTCTAACTTTTACTTCTCTGCCCTGCTTAATAGATAATACCCTCATTTATTCAGAGAATACACAGAGTTGCTATCACCAGCAAATTATTTTTTTATCTCCTATTTGTATCCACATAAATGATAAAATTAATCTGTGTACAAGAACTCAAGGGACAATGTCTACTCACATGTACAATGATATCATAGTAGCAACCGGTTTCCAACATATTTTACTGATTTCTTGCCACTAAGGGCTTGGCTGTCACATTCTCTACTTGCTTTCTTGTTTCTTGCTGCCTGACTCTGAGGTTCTTATAGCACTTACCAGGAAAGAAGACCATGATGACAAATTTCCAGGATGTCTGGCTAAAGTGTTGGTGGATTACCCTAAGCTAATATAGATCACATGTCAACCTGGATTCTCTTTGGGACGCAGTTGGTATAAGAGGCATGTGCAGCATTAAGCAATATTTGAAGCCTACCAATTGCACACCTCTTTGCTTTCGTCTGATCTTCTCACTTTCAGTTTTTTTGTGCCTTCAGAAGCCCTGGAACTATTCTGAACTCTCTTCCTTCTGCTTTGGAGATTTTTTATGTGATGGATTATTCCTGGCTGGATACCAGGTGCCCACCAAAGCAGCTCAGTCACTCCACTCCTCAGATGGACAAGGTAGAGAAGAATAAGGCAAAAGGCTCATGGGTGCAGATAAGGGCAGGAAGAGATGACCAGTAACATGCATGGGCAAAACAGACCTGACTTGGGGTAATTAGTCTAATTTATTACCAGCCAAAGCAGGATAACGAGAAATAGAACCAAATATTAAAACACTTTTTCCCCACCCCTTCCTTCTTCCTTGGGCTCAGTTTCACTGCTGATTTACCCTCTCCCTGCCACAGCACCTGGGCACAGGGAGCTGGGATTGAGGTCAATTCATCACATATTGTCTCTGCCTCTCCTTCCTTCTCTGGAGGACTCCTCACACTCCTTCCCTGCTCCAGAGTGGGGTTTCTCCCATGGGACACTCCTGCAGTTCTTCACAAAGTGCTCCAGTGTGGATGCCTTCCATGGGGTGCAGCCCTTCAGGAACAGGCTGCTCCAGCAAGGGTCCCCCGTAGGGTCACAAATCTTACCAGCGAACCTGCTCCAGCATGGGCTCCTCTCTCCACAGGGCCCCAGAAGAAGGAAATCAGTAGTGAAACACACCACAAGCTAGTAATAGAACTATTTTAACCCTTTGCCCTTTCTGTCTTTCCCCTATTTACTGAGTCTGATGGGCTTATGTTCTTTGTGTGAAGCTGTATTTCCTCATCGTCTTAGTAACTTTTGGGAGCTACTCAGATCTTCATAGATCTACAAAGACCATGATTAGCCTTCAGGTATTAAATACCTGTCACATAAAAACCAACTCAAATAATGTGTGTGCCATCATATTGATTGCCTAAATTAACTCCTACAGTGAAACAAGGAGACAAAATTGTGTGGCTGTTTTTTCCAAAGCATGACAAATACACAGAGAAATATAGCAACACAGGGGCAGATACCAATAATATTACAGATAAAGGGACACAACAAGTGGTGAAGGGCATGTGCAGGGGTGATCCTCATTCCTGTTTATATGGCAGCTGCATTTTCCCCAGGATGGCCCATGCCACCTCCAACCAGGACTTCCAAAACATGGTGAGAGGTAAAATTTCCCTCCTGGGATGATAATTTGGTACTTTTTTTCTTCTCTTTCTGTCCTTGCTCCTGTAGTGCTTGTGATGTTGAAAGCCAGGACGAGAATTTTAATGTTCTCGCTATACGCATTTATGAACTATGAAATAAATTAAAATTGTCACTTCTGTGCCCTTGGCTGAGGCTCACAAATTTCCTGAATGGTGCCCTCATTTTTAGCAGCATCAGTGAAAGGAGGCAATATGAAAGCTCATATACTGTTTCCATCCCTTTTTGGTAGTGTCTGAACAACAAAGGAAGAGCAATTGATGTTCTCACATTAAACATTTTGTTCAATATTTAAACACCACGGCCTAAATTTTTAACATGGTACAGAAATCTTCAGCTGTGTGCCTCCTGTGAAAAGTAATAGGAGGCAGGGAGCTAAATCCCACCACACCACATTTAATATTTATCCCTAAAGGGTCCTTCTGCTGCTGAAGAGATTTGAGCACACTGCACTTGCTCAGGCTTTTGGAGGCATTTCAATATCACCTAGCTGATTATACGGTTTGAAAGAGCATATTAACTTTATGCCTTGCAGTGCATATGGAAGGGAGGGGGGAGCAAAATAGTTGTGCCAGGCTGCAGGCAACAAAAGATGTTTGTAGGATTTAGAAGAAAATCAGAGTTAATCAATTCAGCCTAAATAATTTAATATACTAATCTGACAGGGATAGATAAAAGATAAATGAGCTAACAGACCCCATGTATTTACCATCCCATATTTTTAGATCTTGGCCACAAAACCTCTTTCTATTTATGGTATCTTTAATTTTAGCTCCTTTTTGTGTCTATGCAATCTCTGTCCGTAAGTTTTTATCAGTCTCTGAAGAGGCAATGGCATGCACTTATTCTGTGCTAAAATGTTTGAGTCAGTTGCAGAAAGGTCCCTAATTGTCTCTCCTATCTGGGGAAAGCTGTGTCTATTTTGTATTCCACATAGAGTACTTTCCCCTCCGCACTTCCTGAACAGTGCAATTCTCTTGGGGGAGGAAAACTTGCACCCACTGCCGTCCCCAGAGTGCTGGGATAGAGAGAAAGGAGGCTGTGCCCCTCATGATGGCTCTGTGGTGCACTGCTGGGATGGGGCAGGGGCTGGGGATGCAGCAGTGCACAGGGCAAGGGCAGGATTGCCCCAGGGGCTCTGGGGCTCAGTGGCAGGTCCAGTGAGGCACTTTGCTGTTGTCCCAGGGTGGAGCTGTGGGTTCTCCCACTCGTTCCTTTATCCTACAAACACAGAAATGTGAGTGTGAGAAATGTTTCTACCACATATTTCCCATGCTGTGCTTTACCATCCCAAACTGCTGAGAGAATAAACTTCATGGTCATGGGATGGTTCCCTGGGCACAGCTCAGGTGTAAGCTCACAGTAAGGACTATTTACAAGTCTGGCCTTAAAGCTGTGTTCAGCAGAGCAGGCACAGCCCACTGCCTCATACTGTGAAAGGTCCCACGGGAAGCTTTGCCCAGCTTTTCTCTCCTTGCAAGGAATCTTGTTTCAGACAATTATTGGCCTGTGCTTTTGAGCCCAGACTCAGAAGGGATCAGATGACACTTGCAGAGTTGTGAAGAAAACTTTACAGAGCTACTACAGATTAATGAGATGGAATAATTAAAACAGTATATGGACTGTTATCTAGATGAGTTAGTGATTTATCAGTTAAGAGATTCAGGAATTAAAAATTTCCATAACCTGATAAGGATTATCTGTAGATTGTTATGTATAATGGAAACTCTGAAATAGACTTTATAATTATGATGAATTTTCAGTAAAAAAAAGTAACAAACGTTGAAGAATGTGGCGAAGTGAGAGAGGGCACTTAGTGAATCTACTTACCTCAGAGTATTTAACCAGAATATTTCAGGGTATGGATACTTCATCATTATGCTTATAAAATTTAAACATATGACATAATGAATATGTGATTTCAAAATGAGCAATTTAAAAAGTTTTTCATTAATCCAAATCAAAAATGCCAGGAAAGTACCACAATTGTAATGTCATATGCTGGGTGGTTTTCCCATACAAGGGAAGCCTGTTGGGCTTGTCCCTCAGTGCAGAGGGGGTTACATGAGGATAACGTGGGAAGAGGAGGGCTGACCCTGCATGGAGATGCTTGAAGACTTTCTTCCTTTCCTCCTGATTTATCTCCATAGGTTGGCTATGCCTGCAATCCAGGTCAGCCTCTTCATCTTGAGGTGGAGCCAAGAGACTTCTAAGACATACCACTAATCTTTCAGTCTGACTCTATTATGTATCCGATAAAAATCTGATATAGTAATATTATCATTATCTCAGTGGCAATGCTTGCAGCAATGAATCAAAAGGAATATGAGCTGTAGTCTGCTGCTGTGGTAGAGACTTGATATGGATCTGTCAAATAATGAATAAAAAGCAGTGGGAATCAGATTTAACCTCTGCAGCTGCAATTTTTTAATCGCTGCTCATAACCATGTAAAATTTCATTTTGCATATGGGGTTCCTTATATGCTCCCCTCAGCAACTGGCAGGAGGAATAGGATATGGTCCTTTATATCCTACTGTGTTAGAGCTTTACTGAGCATTTGTAGGCACATTTGTGATTTGTGAGAGCACCACTTTGCTTTGGGGCAACACAATGAACAGGAACCTGCAAAACTCCACAGGAACCTGCATGGAGGCAGAAAAGGGTGGGCTGCTGTGCAGGATGGGCTGGCTGAAGCTGGAATACCTTTATGCCAAACTTTCATTGTTCTACAGTCACCTCCCTGCAATGACCAAAGGCTGAGGAATAATAATGGAGTGAAAGAAAAAAACAAACAAAGCAAAAGCTGCTTCTGAAAAAAAAGCATGTGTGAAACTGGAGAGCAAAATCCCCCAATAAGTTCTCTACTGAATTATTTATCTGAATTTTAATTGTTGTGGTTGGATCCAGTCTTTTGGCTCAGCCACAAGCACTGAAAGTTGTTTGCTGAATGCCGTCAAAAGTGCTCTGAAGAAGTGGTCATGATACATTTCAAATGTTCCTTTGCTCCTGTCTTTCCTTTCTTGTTCTGCACAGCAAAAAAGCTGCTGCATTTTTTCTGGCATGTGGCACTTCAGAGGGGTGGGTGGAAAATAACTACAAAGTAGAAAACTGCTCTTTTTGAACACACAGGTTGCAAAAATCACCTTACAAAATGAGGCTCCTTCTGGTCTCATGAAGTCAGAATTAAAAGTAATTTTAAAAGGTTTTATATTGAGGTACGTAGATAAAACCCTATTTTTTACTATTAATTAGCATTTGTTACTTTCAGCTAAAATCAACCACATAATCAATGTGTTGAGAATAATATTGTAATTTACACTACAAGTTGAAAAGGCCTGACCTATCTGAGGAAGTTTTCTGAAAGAAAGTCACCAGAAACTGAAAACACAGCAGAAGCTGAGATAGATGGTTACTCCCAAACCACATTTTAATTTGTAAGGTGATGTTCTCTGCAAAGGAGATGTGTCAGACAGGTAGGGGAGGAAACAGCCCTGACATGTGATGAAGACCCATTGACCAAATGTAGAACATCAGCTGGAGCTGGCACCAAAAATTAGGAAAATCGCTAGTAGTAACCCTTTTAGGGTTGCTAGTTGGAGATGTGGAAAATTACATTAGGGAGGCAGTGAAAAATTCAACCCTTAAGGGAATAAGGAAACCACAAATTTGAAAGCTAATTTGGTCAAAGCTCTAGTGAAATCTTGTTCCTTGGGCTCTGTACTATCTAATAAAATTTAATGTCCATTTTAAACCAAAATAATTTATTATTTGTTTTACGTGAGTTTTAAACAGCAAATCCTCATAACTTTCATCTAAACCAATACAAGTTGTACTCCTGCAATCACTGGCTAGAAATGCCATCCAATTTTAATTTCTTATTTTGTTAAAGGTGTTTACATTGACTGCAACAACTTGTTATTGCCACCAAGTGTAAATACTTTAAGGTACTTATCTTCCTCTATGTCACCAGAGAAAAATCACAAAAGTATTTAGCTGGAAAGACCTAAATACTAGATTAGAAGCAACACAGGGCCTAACACTGCCTGGCAAGCACTAGCACAGGAGCAAACAGAGAATGTGATCAAAGTTGTGATTGATGTAACGACAGAAGATGTTGCTCTGATCAGGAGTTAGGCTTTGACCATCTCACATGAAACATTTTTTTATCTCGATATAGATGGCAAAAGAGTAAGTTCTTTGCTAGCTCAAGCACTTATCCCTCTCCAGTTGATTGCAGTGAACATCTGGCAGATTCATTTCCCATGAAAATGCAAAAAGTTTTTCTTGAAATGTTTTATTTCTCATTGTTTCTCAGCTTGTACAAGATGATTTAGCTTAGTGGCTATATTTGCATTGGTTTTTATTGCATTTGAGTGTCATTAGGCAAGTTGAGGTAGTGAATTAAAATGTTTGTTACCAAAATTTAATATCCTGAATTTCACTTTGCATAAAACATGAATTTATATTAAGTTTTCAAGGTGTACATCTTCCAGATAAAACTACCATTCCTTCATAAGAAAATACATGAGTGTACTGCTTGTGTGTGGTGTGTGAGGAGAGTTTCTGTGATGTTGCATAAGGCATTGCCTTCATAAAATAATGAGGGGGAAACAGACTCATTTTTTGGAGATGTAGCAATGTTAATCAGAGTCATCTTGATTAGATGGCAAGAAGTATAATTGCTCTTCGAGTGTAACATCTCCACTGATTGCTGACAATGTAAATGCAAGGAGTTGATAAAAGACCCTGGCAGCACTGTCATTAACTCTCTGCAGCTTCTCTGGAATTCTAAACAAAGTGTATGAATGTGATTGCTAAAAAATGGTATTGGAGCAAGTTTTTCAGTTGTCATGATGCACTTCTAGCACCTTATACCTGCTAACCAAAACATTGTTAGAAGACAGGTTTGTGAATCTCACCCAGTGTGGGCTGAGGGAGCGACACACACTCATTGATTTGTAAGGAGTGAACCTTGGATCTTCTCTACATGGGTCAAAACTGACATCGTGAGAGGTCAGAGAGAGCTGTCCCAGGGACAGAGTTGTGGAATGCATATTACAGGCTGGTCCTGTGAGTAAGACAACAAACACTTCAGGTCTCTTGTGACTTTCAACAAATCTTCCGTGATCTTTCTCAAATGAGGCTTTTCATACTTTAGCACTCCTAAACGAATACAGCTGCACCAGTAGTCTACTGGTTTCAGTAAAACTGATGCATAGTTTCAGAAGAACAAAGTGATTAAACTTCATATGGGGGCTCATATCCTGTTGTTAATGAAGAACTGCCCTCCTTGGTTTTGCAGGCTGAGGTCTCAAGTCTCTCTTTAGAACACCTTCACAGATTATTTTCCTTTTGTTGAAGGTTTGACAGATGTCACAAGCTAAAATCCTCCTATCCCTGGGCATGACCTGATTAACTTTAGTCTGAGGTTATTTTAAAACCTCATTTAATACCACTTCTTGTCAGTGACAATTTATTATGATAATGAAGGTTAATAGAGAGGAACTTTTTTCCATCAGCCATGAGAGATGATCTTTAATTTTCTGGATAGAACTCTTGTAAAAATTTTGCATTTTCTTTGAATGGCAGGCATCATATTAATAACAATTATAAAAAGGGTGTTTCTGAAGAGAAGTACATTAATATCAGCATCAATAATAGCCAGAGGATGTGGTCAGTGAAAAGCAAGGAAAGAAGATAATGAATGGTTGTGCCTTGAAAAATAAAAACATTGTAGAATTTTATCTGTACCTTTTATAGAGGCCGTTAAAGGATAAGAGAAGGTAGAATGAACTTGGAAGATCTTGTGTATGAACACTAATGCCCAGCTCTCTGCAAAGGATGGAGCCAGAACTTCCACCTAGCAGTTGTCCTTGCACAGAAGAGCTGATCTCCCATCCAGGATTCTAGTTCTGATTCGTGTTTACATTTCCAACAACTTCATATGGCATCTACTACCCCCAAAATCCAATACTGTACCTGTAGGGGAATTTATCTCCCTTAGATGTAGGTGTTTGTAATACAGACTCCTATATGGGACCATGGGATGCCTTTGTAATCAGCAGAGACCCATCTGGTAGAGTTAAAGGAGTGCGGGATGTGCTTGTCTTACTGCAAGGTAGGTGCCCAAATTTGACCAGCTGGGTCACAACCCACACTCCACTGCCTCACCACTGGCTATAAGAGCACTTAAGCTACTGAAGGGAATACTTCACTGTGCTCTCCCCTCTCTTGGCTTTTTGTGCCCAATTATTCCACAATTCTGGGGGTTTGGTGTTTTGACAGAGCAGACCTGCATTATGACACACAAGGGCAGACATAAAATCCAGAAGTCCTCAAGTAGAATTAATTTCAACTGGTTACTTGGGGGGTTAAAAACTTTCAGCATCAATTACTACCAATGCTGCCATTTGTATTGAATTTACCAATGTTAAACATTAATCACAATTGCTTTGTATCTTGTTGGGGCCCATTCAAAAGACAGAAAGGCTCCAGCTGGTTTTAATGAGATAGGGGAGAAGCCTAAGATAGGCATTAAATGTGGGATTCTTTGCTATGTTCTGACATGAGAATCATGGTTTATATGTCTGCCATGGAAAGCTTTCTGTTGAAATAAAATTGGGTCCTCTTCAGCTACAGTCAATTATGGATGTATCTCTCCAGAAAATATCTGTTGTACCTTGTGAAACACACATCCATGGTGGGCTAGTTCAGAACTCATTAGAAAGTATTCTTAAACCTGAGGTGCACAATTGGGAATTTGTGTGTTCTTAAGATGTCTAAAGGAGTATACGCCAATTTATGCAGAAACCCCTCTCAGTATAAAGAAGAGACCTCCAGACTTCATGCAGGGCTGGATGAGCTCCCTGTGAATGTCTGCTGAGGGCTGGTCTTGAGCAGATCATACTGTCTGATACACTTCTAGGAAACAATTATTTTTGCTTATGTTTCCTCTGCAACAACATAGGTAAAGAGTGTGAGAAGTTACTGTTTAGTAATTTGGAAGTGCCTCCTGGATGTAAAATGGACATTTAGATATCCTTACTTTTTAATTTGACCAGTGGTTCTTTCTTCCAGTAAACCTGTGTCTCAAGGCAGTGATTTCAATGTTAATTACATTTTTCCTAATTAAAACAGGTAGCTGAATTACGGGTCTATTGCACAGATAATTTCCTGTTCTAAGAGTGGTAGATGTATAATTGTGCTGCTGTTCCTCAAGCATCTAACCACAGGTTTGGGATATTTTTTCCCATTCACAGAATGGGGCAAAGATTTCTGCAACCTTCTATTTTGAGCGAATAAATAGTTTCTCTGCTATCTGAAAAACATAAATCTCTCACAGCCTAAATTTCCTTAAGCATAAAGCCAATTAAAAGTGTAGAAGAATATCTCCCAAAACTAATTAGGTTTTCTTAGCAGAGCTTTTAAACCCTCCAGGTTGGAGCAGATCTTGAGGCAGAGGCAGCTATTAATATGCAGCCTTGTGGCCCAGGTGATGTAGACATAGCTAGAAAGCGATAGCCTGGAATCTATACTTACTTTTTTATGATGGGCTGACACTGAGGTGCCCTGGCAGGATGCAACAATGAGGGAAAGTTTTTGGAGAAACGTATCCAGAGACCAGCCAGCACCTTGAGTGACTGCTGAGATGCTCACGTCCTCAGGTGTGTGGGGAGATAGGTTGAAAGGATAGTACAGAAGGCAATCTCTCCTGATGAATTACAGCTGTAATGATTACTGAGAGTGACACTTCTGAGCTCTACAGATCACTTGTCAACTACCAAAAGAGTTTCTCAGCATCAGGAAAGGAACCATTGTGTTAATTTACCTGAATACAGTCTCTCACAGCCATGGCTGCCTTCAGTTCCCTTGTGTTCAAATGTACAGGGTCCAGCTGCCTCATCAGATATTATCAAAAAAGTTTTTTTTTATTTTTCTCACTTCCCTTGAGCTGAGACATGTCTAAATGACAAAGATATAAATTCATTTAGGTGAATAACACTGTAACTTGATGTTGCAGTGCGCAATGGTAGCTAGAACTCTGTGACCTTCCCAGAGAAATGTCCTTAAAATGATGTCCTGATGGCACAGGCATATCTGCTGCCACTGAGCCATCTCAGCTCAGGAATGAGGTGCTGCTGCAGGTGATGCTGAAAAAAAGGACAACAGCCTTCCCATGGAGCTCCATGGAGATTTTTATTCTTCCACGAGGGACACCAGAGACTAAGACTGACTGAAGAGGTCTGAGGGAGAAAAATTTATATGGGGAAAGCAGGGGGTGGGGTAGAACAACAGGGCCAATGATCTGAGGGTTCAGGGGTGGCACAAAGGGAGAGAGCCAATGCGGTACAAAGTGTCTGCATACAACTGGACAGCATTGTGGGAGGGATTTTATCTTGCCATAACAAGCAGAGGAGGCCCCTAAGAGTTACCTCTTTAGGGGAGAGCAGTGTAGCTTCTGTGTGAAGGGCTTTGCTCCTAGGGAAAGACCATGGTCTCTATCAGGTCTGGTGCTTCCACAGCTTGGAAAACATTAGACAACTGAAGAGCTCTGAAAAACCAAAGAATGGTGCTCGAAAAATGAAAGGAAAAGGACCTTGGCAATTGTTGTCTCTTAAACTGCAAATAAAGTGACAGGGGTGTTCTTGAAGAAGATTCTGTGTTCAGAAAAGCATGGAAGAAATTTTGAAAACTTGATTTTTGATAGAATTACACTGCAAAGGTTTGTCCCCTGCAGCTCTCTTTAAAGCCAAGACAGCTTTAAATTTAAAGGAGCTATCAAGAGTGGTGCTGGAATGGATTCCTACCCAGAACATGAATTCAAAATGTCTTTGCAGGCTAGTGAGCTAGAAAACACTGCAATTGCACCATTTTTAAAGTAAAGGCTAATGGTTGCGGTTAGAATCAATCTTTTTTTAACGTCCATGTTAGTGGTCTAAGAAGGCTGAGTAGGCTGATTGTTAACGGAGTTCTTAGACCTTTGAATTAAAGGGAAATGTGAATACCAATAACAAAGATAAAAGCTGCTGGCAGATAAAAATTGGGTTTGGTTAAGAGGAAAATAAAATGATGCAGGGAAAGCTATTAATTTTTATTTTTTTTTAGGCAGTAGGTAGAAGAATACCAAAAATTAAGGGTGCTGGCTAAAATCTAGAAACAGAAATATATCTGTGGGAATGTTATGAATAGAGATGACAGGGTTGAATCAGGAGGATGGCCCAGATGCTTTCTGTCCTTTCTAGGGCTCTGCAACTTTTCAACAAGCTA
>VRYO01001463.1:7885996-7975504 GCA_009812075.1 Sialia sialis | reverse complement strand
ACATCACTGTACACAGGACAATGCAGTCAACGCAATGAAAAGTCAAAGAAAATCATGACATTTAGGGAAAACAGAAATTCTATCTATACATAGATAAATTAAAGATAAGAAAAAAATATTAGGTACCAAATTGGTGAAGCTAAATAAGATGTTGTAAGCAGGGCTGGGCAAGTTCCAGAGGAGAAATGTTTTGGCTGTGGCATTTCTGACATGACAGTTCACTGCTGTGCAGGTCTCCCAAACAGGATAAGCAGCAGGGAGGGTGGGAGGGGGCCCTGCACCTTTCCTGAAATGCAGCTGCTGCCAAGAAGGCCAACACCATCCTGGCTGGTATCACTAAAAAGTGACCAGCAGGGCTGTACTTAGCACTGGTGAGGTCACACCTCGAATTCTGTGTCCAGTTTTGGGCCCATCATAAAGACATTGAGGTTCTAGAGCATGTCCAGAAAATGGCAATGGAGCCGGGGAACGGTCTGGAACACAAATCTGAGGAGCAGCTGAGGGAATTGGGGGTGTTTAGCCTGGAGCAAAAGGAGCTCAAGGGGAGATGTTACCATTATCTACAACTCTCTGAAATTTGGTTGTAGCCAGGTGGGAGTTGGTCTCTCAGGCAAAATAATGTGCTAAATTCACAAAGCGTGAATAAACAGGGTTGTCACTACAGTTTGGGAATCAGAAATTGCTGCAGAACTGAATGTGTTGCTCATTACTGAAAATCAATAGATACTAATTGGCATCACTTCTTTCTCTCGTAATTTATGTTGTGTTTTCTGGGTGTTAAATATTATTGTGGGTCCAGTGAGTGGAAAAACAGTGATTTGACATTTTTTTCTCATTTTGCCACATTCTGTATGAGGACATAACAAAAATGATTCCAGAAACTTAGGACCTGAGGGTGTTGGTTTGTTTTCAATGCTCTGAGCATGAGATTGGTTAAGCTGTTCCTTAAATTGAGCATAAGAAATATGATATCTTATGGGCTAGAGTTTCTGCAGGTGGTAATTAATGTAGCATCAGTCAATGCAGCAGAGCTACACCCATTTGCAGCAATCAGTGACTTACAGAAATTTGCATTGGCTTGGAACAGTGTACTGATTTCCTGTGCACATCTTCCCACATATCAAAGCAATATGTATTTTTGCTCTTCATGTTTGGACTGTTTGTTAATGAGATATGTGACAGGCAGTGCATGAGTTTACTAGTGTCAGGGATTTAAACAAAACAGTAGTTACCTGCAGCAAATTACTGATGATAACACTTGGCTGGTTCCATCATAAGGTAGTGCTGTCTCCAGCTGTGTGCGCTATGTGGTCACAGGAGATAAAAAAGAGCTTGGGGTTCACATGGGGGGAGAGCATTAGTGAATTGCCAGGCTATTTTGCACACTGGACAGCATTCATCAGCCTTAGAAAGGCACTCATAGTTAGTTATGTCAGGCATTACATGAACAAATAGAGCATTTTTGGCCTGAGAGAATGCAAACATTATGCAGCTTGGTCAAGTGGGCAGAGTACGGGTGTCCAATTCAAATAATGGAATATGCTTGCTTCCTGTGTGACCTTGAATGAGTTGATTTACCTCTTAGTTTTTTAGTTATCTCATCTGTAGAATTGTGGTTGTGTTGATCTCCACTGAAAAATATTTTGGGATAATTTGCTAGAAAAAAATCCCAGTGATGCCTATTTCATTATCTCTAGAGAGCCCAGTGAGAGCGCTTCAAATTTTAGTGCCAAGCTCATACTAGATGAATCCCTTCCATTACAGTGATTCACCCTCTTGAACTGAGGTTCTGGCTCACACTTACCACTTTTGACAAGAGACTTTCTTTTGCTTCCTGAAAAATTAATGGGGATGTTCTACGTTGTTCCAGCATCATGAATTGCTTGCTGACGAACTTTCCCACTCCAACTACCAGATGTCCTCTTCTAGGATCTGTGGTCTCCCTCTTTGAACCCTTTTAAACTAATTCACCAAATTTACACAAAGAATGTATGGAGTTTTTTCACCAAATGATCACAGAACCATTAACACAGAACATTTGCAATTATTCTGGATTTGGGAAGTCACATGCACCAAAATATTGAGATACAGAACAGTCCAACAAGAAGACCTGTAGTGCTAGTCTTCTCTGAAAACAGGAAGGTGCTGATGGAAATCTTTGAAAAGTTTCAGGTGAGCTCACTATGTTTCAGAGTAGCAGACTGTTACATAAAATCTAATGTTTGGTCTTACTTTAGAAGTAGCTGTGAAGTACTGCAAACAGTGCACTGGTTTCATGAATTAATTGTTTTGGGAGAGAGGGAAGTGGCATAATCTTCCAAATCCACTTCTTTTAGGCTGACTTTTAGTTTCCTAAGCGCCCTCAAACAACTAACTTGGCTTGTACATGCCAGCATCACCCACGGTGACGTTTGAAGGGGGTTGTGGTGGATTTACAGGGGTGTGCTCCTTCATCTTCTTCAGTTAATGGTGGCTCCAAAGGCTTTTGCTTGCCCAAGGAAAGAGAGGCATCCTCTTGAAAACTCAAGGGAAGAGTTTATGGTGGTATAAACTGCCAGAGTTTGGAAACATCAGCCACTTCTTGAAGATGTGAATCTCTGCCTGCTGATTATGGAATTCAGCATTTGCCATCCAAAAGAGAGAATTTTTAACTAGAGAGGAAAAAAAGGGAGATAATCTCAAGGTAAAATGTATAAAGTGTCTGAGCTGATGCTATTTTCAGTGCCTTAGTGAGACCACGTTTAGTTGCAATGCAGCACCTCAGAGCCTTGCATCTCCCAGGCTTTTACAGCAGTTTCACTGGCATGGCAGAAAGACCTGCAGGGCCCTCAGGTTTATATCACACATTCTGTGGATATTTTCTTTGACAGTGGAGCAAGCTGGAGGCAGCCTTGGCTGCAGCTCATCTAGAGATGATTACATTATCTGCTCTGGGCCACCCTGTATTGGATAATAACATTTGGCTACTCATACACATCATGTGGAACCATCAGTCAGAAATTAAAGATGTTAATGAACTGGTTCTGTGAAAGAGAACCTGCCATGGCTATAAAATTCTCAGGTCAATTGTTATGATTTACCAACATAAAGTTGCACTCTAAGTTCATGATGCCACAGGACATCCTTAAATTGTCCATGAGTTTTGTCATTTGTATGAACTTAAGCAATCTTTACAGCATCTAATATATGATTATTCTGAGGGTTTGAGTATTTTCTGCTCGTCCCTATTTTGTATAAAAAGGCTGTCTATGTGGTGAAATGTACTTTTTATTGTCACAATCACAAATAAAAAAGTATTTACCTGATAATAAACAAGGGCTTGCATAATCTTAATTGTTCATCTCAAACAGTTCCACAAACATATAAACCTCAAAATGACCTTTGTTTAGCTTAATTTTAGAGACAAATCTGTATTGCCCTGAAGAATAGATCTCTTCTTGGAAAATCTTGGATAACAATGTACTTGCAAAAGGGAAAATCATCTGTAATGTGAGATGAATGCAGAGTGCAAGTGACACTGAGAACTTCAGCACTGAGGTTAAAAGTGTAGGTCTCTCATAGATCCTTTCAGGTGCTAGAAGGAGCTGAGATTTTTTTCCTGGAGCCTTCTCTTCTCCAGGCTGAACACCTCCTCTCATAGGAGAGGTGCTCCAGCCCTGTGATCAGCTTCATTGCTTCCCCAGGGCCATGTCCTTCCTGTGCTGGGACCCCAGAGCTGGATGCAGCACTGCAGGTGGGGTATCACCAGGGCAGGGTGGAGAGGCAGAATCACCTCATCCAACCTGCTCCTCGTGTTTATTTTGATGCAATCCAAGACACGTTTGGCTTTCTGGGCTGTAAGTGCACATTGCTGAATCACAGTAAGCTTTTTGTTCATAAAGTGAATTTCTCTTCTCTGCTAATCTTGGCTCACCCAGCCTCTACTTGTGCTTAAATGTATATTTAGATAATACCTGTGTATACAGTACATATAGATATATATTGTATGTATATATTTCTATTTTGCCCCAGTTCATTAAGGGAAAAAAGTGGTTCATGCTGGTTTCACCTGTCCTGAATGCTGCAGTTTTACCACACAGATATTTGACATTGAGCTGTTTTACCATACAGTGACTAGCACCAACAGAAATCTCCTGTGAAGAAACTGCATGAAATGAAACAGGCTCCTTTCACAGAGATGTATCTCCAGCATAGGTGAATTTAGGTCAGGATTTTGGTGAATGAAGGCTTTTCTTTTTGTTCTGAATGGGCGTGTTTTTGCTATTCTCTCACAAGAGGGCAGCAAAGGAAAGTGGTTTGCTAAAACCCAAGACAAAAACATTCAAGGACGTTTAAGCATTTAAGTTTCCTACTGTGTTTAATAAGATTCTGAAAATACCATTGTGTGGGAACTAGGAGAGCTTGTAGAAGCCACCTGGTGAGAGAAAGAGATTTTTATTTTTTTTCAAAAGCTCTCCAAACTTCTCAATCTATTGATAGCTTAATGAAGTTATTTGCTATTACCTTCAAATATGCTCCCTGATCATTTGATAAGAGCACTGCAGCTGAGCAAGGTCTCCTGGGCTTCAGCATCCTCATCTCTAGTGTCAATTGCTCTATTACCTCAGAATTTAAGTGCTTTATTTCAAATACCTCCTTTCCTTTCTAAACACTCTGCCTGCAGATGCACTGACACAAGTGGAAAGGGCTACACTTGAAGAATGACCTGGTGGTAACAGAACTATCTCACTCTGGGATATTTTATCCCAAAATCCAGCCTAAGTACTGAAGGGGTTCTGATTGGGTGTGTAGGGATTGGGGAAGTGTTGGGGTGTGTTTTTACTCAGAGCTATTCAAGCAGGGGTCAGGGTGTTGTAGCGGGTTGGAATTGCTGGGGGAGTGCCCGTGAGCCACAGTTGCTGTGCTGAATGAAATAGAGGTTTAATCAAAGTGGTTCTGTGCAGCAAGCTGCACTTTCATTCATGTGTTCTGCAGTCCTTGCAGGCAACCAGGGCTCCAGCATGTTGATTGTCTTTAAAATATACAGGAGAATTTTCCTCTTTTTAAATGTTTCAGCTTCTAAATAAATGACAAACAGAAAGTAGAGGAAAAAAATCTTAACAAAAATTAGCATAGGAAAGTGAAGGTATCTTTCCAAGGGGTGTGTTAGAGCTTGGATTTAGACCCAAATCTCAGTTGTTTTGTAGCCTCAGGATTGTGGTGTTTTCTGCTACCACTGCTGCCAAATTGTAATAAACAGAACAGATATGAGAGGGACAGGGACACAGGAACAGGTTTGCTCATTCCAAGCAGGATCTCCCCCATGCTGGTGTCTTCCAGTGATTGTAGTAGAATGAGAGGTGAATTGCAGCAAGCCTCAAGTACAGTCAAAAACCACTACAGTTTGACTGAGGATGCAGAGAAGCTACCCCTTCTAAAATGATCTCCCAGGGCTACTAGGTCTGGGTGCCAGACCTGGTCATCCCTCCATGTGCCTGACTGCCTGAAAACAAACCCTGAGCATCTGCCCCAAGGGAAGCACCAACATGCTCAGATGAAGGGGAGCATCTCCAGTGCCATCTGAGCTGGATGTGGCTGTACAGAGCTGCTCTCTTAACGGAGACAAACTTGGCTGCCTGGAACATTGCTCTAAAAAAGGTTCGTTACCTCTGTGTGCCTCTCTCCCCACCTTTAATTTTTTACTGCAAACTGACCTATTCCTTTTTTCCTAGTGGAGAGGTCATCTTCAAATTCAAGCTAAAAATGATAACTAAGCACTCAAATGAAAAGTGGAAATGAACTTTGCACCTTGTCTGCTGCTGCTCACGGGATGAGACAGCTCAGCATTCACTGCAGTGCACCACACTGTGAGCAGAGCATCTCACTTTGTGCATCTCTGTGGAGCAGCAGCCTGGGTCTGGGACCTGCCTGCAGCTGTGCAAGCTTCCCTAGCACATCTGCCTGACACCAGGGCACCACATCCCTCTATGGCCTTTGGGTCATGCTTCTCCTGTGGCTTTTTATGGTGAGGGCGATGGTCCCATCCCTTCAGGTTTGCAAGAATCAACCCTAGATCTGTTCCAGGGCAGGAAAGCTCTGGCGCAGTCCTGGTTAAGACCAAAGATGAAACCCGCATAGAATACAACTATGAACACAGAGTAACACTTTAAAGAAAGGGAAAATGAAATATTTTTGTGTTAGACTGAACATCTAAAATAGTAAGTATCATTCAGCTCTCCAGAGCTCTAGCAGATGGATGAACTGGGAGTGTTTTTTTAAGGCAATACACAGCTCTCCAAGTCAAATGCCACTCTCCATTATTTCGAGTTGGAAGAATAATGAGAGGATCAATCAAATCCTCTAACACTGACAGAAAACAGACAGAAATCCATGAATCCGTTTGAGGCTCTGAGAGGATGAAGCTCCACAGGCAGGAACTCTTCTATAAGGGCTTGTTTATGGTAAGAAAAAAGTTTGATAGATGTGTATGGTCAGTTCAAAACAGCAGTCTTAAAAACCTTGTATGTTATCTGAAGTGGAACAACCCTGTTCTTTAGATCTGTGTTAGGATCAACAATCTGAATTGCGATTTTGACTCTGATACAAACAAGCCAAGAAGCATCAGACAAATCCCTTTGGTGCTGAGAGCTCTTCAATTCCTTCTATAATCAGCCCATTTGTTTCTTTGGTAGCAAACTCCTTGAGGCTGGCATTATAGACACACTTAGAGGAGCAGCTAAAAAGTGATTAATGGAACCTGAGACCACCCAGGGAGCCTTGTGTGGTCCCACTGTGCTAGGTCTGTGTGCAGTGATGGAGTTGAGGAGAACCAAGGAAGAGTCCCTTGCATCATCAATGCTTTCTGAGGTGTCAGCCCCCCACCATGAGTCTGTAATAGTGCAAAAGCACTGCTGAATTCTTTCCCTTATCCACAGTGTAATTGCACCTGGATCTGCATCTGATGACATTTCCAGGAGCACTGAAGAGATAACTAATTCCTTTTATACAGTGTGAAGTGGGGGGTGTCCAATTTTGGCTAGAGAGCATTAAAAATCAAAGAGCATCTGATGTGATATAAAAGTAAGTGTAGCATGAATAAGCCATTGCCTTGTATTTTGCTGAGGTGAGATAATGTTTTGGAGAATATAAAGCACAGGGTGGAGTTTCCAGGATTTTCTGGGTTGAGTCTCGGGCTATGTTCTCCTGGGTTGCAAGATATTATTAAGGTTGCTTCAAGCATTGTGGGGAGCAATGATTCGTCTGTGTAGCTGGAACATGGTGATGTTAATTACTGCTCATCCTGTGTGACATTGGCAGGGATATACACACTGGATATGTAATGCTGTAAAGCCCAGGACCTACAGAGATCCAGCAGGGAGATGTCCTGGGTGTTTTTCTCAGTATTACTTCCATTTAGCTATTCCTAGCTCATCTGACTGCTGTACATGACAAAGATACTAAAAAAAAAAAAAAAAAAAAAAAAAGATTTGAAAAGAAACATGGGAAATACTGAGGATTGCCAGAAGAAAACAGGTTGGAAAAGTTCACCTGTTATCTACCACCCTTCTTCTCATTTCAATTTCTGTCTCATTCCCAGCACTGAGTCACAGATTGGTTTGGGTTGGAAGGGACCCTTAAACATCCTCTTGTCCAGCTTCACCACCAAATTTCAGGGTTAGTTTGAGTCTTACAGCTGACCTGAAAAACTGAAATGTTATGTGTCCTTCCGGGAAACTGATCTTTGAGTAAAGTCAGATTTCCATGCACTTTAATTTGCATTCTAAATTTTTATCTCTGCTATAAATACAATAGCATTATATTTTTGGACATATCTGCATTCCTTGTTGAAGGCAGAGGGTATTGAGCATGAGCAGAGGATCTGATAGTTGTTTATTAAAGGCCTACATGAATTGAGAGCTCCTTTTAAAAAGGATGCACTGTAGAGGAATGAAAACAGCAGATCTTAGTGCACATTAGCATTCTGTGCTGGTAAAAAACTGAGTGCTATTTAAGGGTGTCACAGAAACCAAGAAAGAGAGAAAATTGTTCATAGCTACCTAAACAATGATTACACAGTAAATGGCTCCCTCAGAAAATACGGGAATGATTTCTAATGCTTGTGGTTTTCCTCTGCGTGCAGCATAACAGATTTGCAACAGTCAGCAGATGTGAATGTTTTCCAGAGCCATTTTTAAAGAAAACCCTACTGAATTCATCTGATTTTTCAAGCACCCTACCTCCAAAAGGAGCTTATATTGTTTCTTTTTTCTGCACCACCCAGAACATGTTACAGATTTTGGTGTTTATGAACTTACAAAATGAAGTGAGACCTAAGAGCCTGTTGATTTCATGGCAGCTTGTTTCAGATAAGCAGAGCTGAGCCTGCGTTTGCCCATGTTCTACATGCAGTTTTGCATCCTGTTTCTGTACTTGTGACTCTTTATAACTTCCATCATTTTCATCATAGAAGTATAGAATATGCTGAGTTGGAAGGGACCCATCAGGATCATTAACTCCTGGCCCTGCACAGGACACCCCAAGAGTCACCCCATGTGCCTGAGAGCATTGTCCAAACCCTTTTTGAGCTCTGTCAGACTTGGTGCTGTTATCACTTCCATGGGAAGCTTGTTCCAGTGCCCAGCCACCCTCTGGGGGAAGAACCTTTTCCTGATATCCAGCCCAAACCTCCCCAGGCACAGCTTGAGGCCATTCCTTGTCACTGGTCACTAGAGAGAGGAGATCAGTGTCTGCTCCTCCTTTTCCCCTGAGGAAACTGCAATAAGAACCTCCCCTCAGTCTCCTCTCCCCCAGGCTGAACAATCCAAGTGACCTCAACTGCTCCTCGCAGTACCAGCTGTCTTACAAAAAAAAAAAAAAAAAAAAAAAAAGAAAAAAAAATGAAAACAACAACCACCAACCAACCAGTCAAAAACAAAAACAACAAACCCCCAAAAATTAAAAAAAAAGAAAATAATTTGCACCTAACTCTAACAAGGGTTCAGGTCATGCCAAGTGTGGGAAGATTCATGAGCTAAAATAATTTCATATAAGTGTGCCTATGATGTTTTAGCACCAAACTTGACATCCTGCAGCCAAGTGCTGTAGCATAACTCAGGAGAGGTGTCTGTTCTGATCTGACTGCTCTGGAAAAAGAGCTCACAGTCCCTAATGTGCTTTGGCAACCACAGTAATGAACATCATGCTCGGGGGCTGCAGTCCAGCAGGAATACAAGATTCAACATGAAGAATGCCAAGATTAGTCCCTGGAGTGGCCTGTCAATACTGGTAGGATGATGATCATGAGGGAAAGTCAACAGCAAAGATCAGATTAGGAGGAGAATTCTCAGGGGCATCTGAAACACCAGTACCCACTTTATGCTGTTTGTCTTGGAAGGAAAGGGCTTAGTTGAGCTGGTTCTAATAAAACTATGGGCTCATTCATTCCCCCAATTCACATGTCTGTGGCTGAGATTTGTATCAGCAGAGTGGAGACATGAAGTGATTAAGGAGTTTTCAGACAGAGCTGGAAGGAGGTAAGTTTTCATGAATGCTTGGAGAAATGCAATATATGTACTCCTGAGGAAAGGATTAGCTGTCCCCAGGTTGGGAGAGAAATTTCAGGACTTGGGAGAGTGACAGGGTCCAGGTCATAGATTAAAATTGAGTGAGGTCAGAAATTAGTGCTAATTTTTGCTTGGGTGATAAAACTAATTTATTTCGATTGTCCAGCCCTAGATGATTTCAGTGTAAGACAGTAAAAACAGGGGCATAACATGCTGAAGAACTGTGCCCTTCGGCAATACCCATAGCTCTGAATGCATAATCCCTGCCTTTCCTTATGGTGGCATTGTGAAAAGGGAACGTACAACAGCACTTTTGTCTGGATTTATCCTGAGCCTGGTTATTTGCTGCTAGGGAATCAAAATCAGTAACTTGGTCAGCTGTGTCTGCTTCATCTTTTCCATCTCTCTGGCCAATAATTCCATCCTGCCTGCAGGTGCAAAAGGAATTGCTGTGTCATTCATACTTGTTTCATGTTTTAAGTGTTTCTGCAAAGGAATAAAAAGTGAGCTTCTGCAGCAGAAATACAATCTTATGTTTTCTAGGTAAATTAATCTAAAATGACGAGGTTCATCTGCAAGCCATCACACCTTCACTTATCCAAGAGAGAGGAGGTAGGAAAAGTTGTAAACATGTTTCGGAAGAAAGAACTTTTTACACAGTTCAAGAGCAGACAGAGAGCACAATGGACATAGCTGACTCTAGCATGCTGCAGCTTAAACATCAAGCTTTTTAGAAAGTAAGGTCATTATATTTCTGAACATTTATGTGAACAAAAACATGACTGAGTTTTGCTTGCTGGCATTTCCCAATAATTTTCCATAATGATTTCAGGACACCTATGACAGGCATCCAGCAAAGTGCTTTCCTGTTGTCTTGAAGAAGCTGCTTCTCTGCCTCAAAAACACCATTTGAGCTGTAAGATATGTTAGGAAAAGACTGAAAATCAGAACCTGTAGGGTAAATTGCATAAAGACAATCAATAGAAAGGAATCATGATGCATGACATTTCAGATGCAATTGTTTGCCTACATAATTTTTAAAAAATACTCTTTGTTAACAGCATCTAAGGAGCTTGATGGCACTAAACTCTTGTCCCTCCACTTAGATGCAATTGAAAATGTCTTCCCAAAAATAACCCTTGTGAAATTGTCATTTCATGCCCCTGAGCAGGATGTTATGTCTTTAAGAAGTCTGCCCTGCCCTGACACTACCCCTGGTGTGAAATAGCTGTGTGGGCTCAAAGCACTGTTAAAAGGCTTGAAGTGCACTGGAAACTGTGCTCCCTTCTCCTGAGGTCCCCAACAAGAGAACAGTGACTGGCTGTGCTCTGAGGTGAGGCACTATTAATAATTCAGAGCAGCAGGCAGAGACTTATTCTGCCTTGTCACTGTGACCTTCCAGTACAAATCTCTCACCTCTGTCACTTGGTGAGAACTGCTAATCCAAGTGAAATATTAGGAGTTATTCTCATCTTGGTGTCAGAATTATGTAACTGCATTTTGGGTAGGGAAAGGGGAAAAAATCTTCTTGTCAACCTTTGTGAGAAGTTTGAGAAATAAATCATGAATCACAGGTTGTAAATAGGTAATTGGGTTATTTGGAAGGTATTTTATGAGCATTTAATGTGCCTCTTTTTCTTCCTAGCAGTCAAGTTCAGAGGTAGCTTTTCCTTTCATTCTTCTTTTCCTGCATCCTGTGTTTTCTGTTCCCAAGAGGCTTTTCTGGATGTGGAATAAAAGCATACAGAAGCGTTGTAAGGCTGGATATCTTATGTATGCAATATCACATGTTTATACAAAAATGACAGGGATGCATCATTATAATAAACTACTCTTGTAGAAAACCCTTAATTTATTTAAGACAAGGCCACATTTCTCGATTTAAGGGAAAGTACAAACACCCTCAGTTGGACAAGGTCACACAACACCATAAACACTTCCTGACATCTCACTGAACCCTGTGTGAAGAAACTCTTGTTCAGAAACAAATGTTCTTCCCCAGTGGGTCTTACAGCCTTGCTTAGAACAACTGCAATGGGGAATGATTGCTCTGAGTGCTAGGGTAAGGAAGAAAAATGTCAGTGAGCAGTAAGGGGGTGGAAATGGTGGAATGCAATTGTGGGAGTAATTCAGTTTCTTTCTTGATGCTTGACTACAGAGTTTTTTGGTGAAATCAATGAAGCAGTTATATAAATGATTGGGAAGCTAAATAGCTTGGTGGAATGTGTGCCAGTGAGCTGAGCCACTGGTTTGCAATGCCTCCAGAACATTCACAAAGGGAAACATATAACAAATTTTGCTTTTTCCAGGCTCTGAATCAATGCATGAAATTGAAAAGGTTTTCCTTCCTCGTCTTCAGCCAGTATTTCAGTACTAGTAAGAGCAGTCTCAGGACTGAAGATTTTGCCTTTTTCTCTTTATCTCAGTGGTGAAGAGATAATGCCAAATGCACGGATATAGAAGACAGAAAGCTTGAAATATCCAGCCTGTCTTTTGGAATTTCACAGATCATTGTTCCCCATCAGTGGACTTAGGAACTTGTATTTGAATAAAGCATAATTTCCACAAAGGTCTTCTTGAACTCTTCAGGAGATAACAGATCCATTGTTTTTCATTGTGTCCTGTTCAGTGGTTAGGCATATTTGCTGTTAGGTGTATGTGCTTTATTTCCAATTTGATATTGTGTAGCTTTCCATCTTAATTTTTGTTCTGCTTTTCTTCACTAGATTAAGGAGGTCTCAAGAAACAACTGTGTTTGGCCCATGAAAGCATTCATACGTTGGAATTGAATCAATTAAGCCTTCATTTCCATAAGCTACAGAGCTTGACTTAGTTCTGGCACTGACAGAATTTTTATGAACACATTTTTGACAGTCTTACGGATCACAAGATCATAGAATCATTTAGGTTGGAAAAGACCTCTAAGATCAACAAGTTCAACTATTAACCCACCTCCGCCAGCTCCACCATTAAACAATACCTGAAGTTCCATGCCTACTTCTTTTTGAAATACCCCCAGGGATGGTGACTCCACCACTTCCCTGCACAGCTTGTTCCAATGCCTGATTATGCCTTTTTCCCAATCTTAACCTCTCCTGGAACAAGTTGGGGCCATTTCCTCTTGTCCTGTCACTTGTTACCTGGGAGAAGAGACTGACCCCCACTTGAGTACAGCTTCTTTTCAGGAGCTGTAGAGAATAATAAGGTCTGAGCTTCCTTTTCTCCAGGCTGAACAGCCCCAGCTCCCTCAGCTGCTCCCCATCAGACTTGTGCTCCATTGTCCAGCTCCGTTGTCCTCTGGACACTCCAAGACCTCAAAGTCTTTCTTTTGGTGAGGGACTCATGGCTGGACACGGGGTTTGAAGTGCAGGCTCACCCATGCTATGTACAGGAGGAATGGTCACTGCCCGCGTCCTGTTGGCCTGTTGGAGTAGCAAAGACTGTGAGCCAGGGCTGAAAGAGTCTGAATTCTAAATGGACTTATGAATAAGATAAGGGCCAAAACTTGAAGCTGTGGCCTTGAGCAAAGGTGGTGATGGCTGTTGTTTAGTTTGTTTAGGCTGTTGTTTAGATGTAGTGGCTTCCACCTTGAAGGAGAAACTCTGGTTGGGTACCAGTCTCTGCTTCAAAGACAGATTAAGGCAGTTTTTTGTTATTGTTTTCCTGGTAATTTCTTAACCTTTGGAACATGGAACAAAACCAACTTCTTCCCAATATATTGATGCTAAGATGCAATACTTTGTGACATCCACAAGATACATTTCAGCATGGATTTTTAAAAAGAGATTGGATAATTTGGAACTATAAGGATGTTTTTAGGACTCTTAATGAAAGAATCCATAGTAGGGCATGGCCAAGTGTCTGAAAGCAGAAGTCCCCATTGCAGTGGTTACTATCAAAGTTTTTTCGTTTGGGTGTTTGACAGGAGATGCTCCAAAGAGAGAATCCAAAGGCATGGGTTGCTGAGCCTAGCCAAGACTGGCCAATGTCAGTATGCTCTGCATGGGAATACAGAGTAGATGTGAAGGCAGCATCAAATGTGGAAATAAAACCTGTGAAACTGTGCTCCAGGGGAAAGGGGTGATACTGGTGTTCTCTGTGCTCACTCTGGCCTTAAAACTGAAAATAAAATATTGACTTTTATCCCAAAACCTCAAAATAGCTTGGAACTTTTTTCATGGAGTTTCTTTTTCCTTTTTAAAAAATATAATTCTCAGGCACATAGAGGACTTTCTGCTCTAGTCTCTAGCTCTGAAATTGATGTGAGCAGCAAGATGGGGTGAATTGGTGCTTGAGATCACCTTGCAAACATGCTGTGTAGGAAACTTTCAGCTCATAGAGGTGAGGGCAGCATAGCTCTGGAAGAGAAATGTGGTGGAGATCCATAAGCTGCAATGAGCACGTCGCCTATCTTGTCTGAGAGAGTAAGAGGAGGAAATGTCGCTTAAATTGAGTTTGAAGTATTGCTGAGTTTTTTGTTTCTGAATCAATTCAGAGTGGATAAATAAAATGAAAATTATTAGTGTTTGGATTTCTGTTTATTCTGCAGGAAGCAATAAAAAAAAAACCCAAACAAGACCAGCAGTAGAAAAGGATGTTGTTGGAGATGGTTCTATGAGAACTTGCCTGCTAATATCCTGATGGTGGCTTCTGAGAGGTAATGGGTCCTGCCAAGTTAATTGCCAGGAAAAGAGGAGCCCCACGGGGCAGCAGGTGATTGCACACTGCAGTGTCAGCTGTGGCAGGTGGGATGTATTCCCTGTGCCCTCATTATCCTGTGAACAGGGCTGGGACTGCAAGCTGCCGAGTGTAACAACTTGCAGATTATTGAGCTCTTAATGAAGAATGAACTGCAGAGGCAGAGTGTTGATTCACCTTGTGGTATAGATCCTGCTAGGATCATCTTCCCAGCATCATTCAGATGGGAAAAGTGCTAAAGAACATCTGCCAGCTTGTTCAAGCCTCTGGTCTTGCCTTTCTTGGGAATGAATTGGTGCCACTGCAAGACTTGGTTTTATCCATACAGAATATGGTGACTCCGAGACAGGATTGTAACTCCTGACTCCTGGATGGAGCTTTAGAGCATGGTTCTGGACACATCCAAAAGGGATAGTTACTCATCTGAAGCAAAATTACTTGAATTTATAGAAACTTACAGAACTGAGAGCCTGTCAAAATGGTCTCTGTGTGAAATGATGACTAGGAGGAGACTGTTGCATTTTTTATTATTTGAAGTAAGTGATTACTTCATTAAAATTATACTTAATATCCTGTGGTTGTAATAGTGTCCATTGGAGTACTCCAGGTCAATACTGCTGGGAATGGGTTTTGCAATCAGAAGTAATTTCACATATATAATTTATTTTAGAACCTTAGATTTTCAACAAATCAGCTGAGATTTCTTCTTTGTCTCCGTGTGGCAAACAGTGGTGCTTCTTTGTGTTCAATTAATATTGCAAAGCTGAAGGAGGCACTGATTTCAGGACCCTCAAAAGGTACACAGACTGTGAAACAGAGAGATGTTCAATATATAAGTATTAACATAATATCCTGTGATCTGGAAATATTTCACAAGCACAACAACACACCTTGAGGTGAGTGAGATCTGGGTCAGGAGACGTAGCATAAAATGGCATTTTACAGGAGATTAACCAGCCCTGCATATAGCTGTTGTTTTCACATGGAAGAACTGAATGAATCAGTGTCTGTAACTCTGACAGCTATCACATATAGAACACCTTAAGGGTAAATAGACAGAAAAGAAGAAAAATTTAAAAAAAAAATTGGGCCTTATCTGCTAAAGTTATGTAAACAATGGAAATTTTCTGTTCTGGAAGAGCTAATGAGAGCATTCCTTAAAAACTGCTGTAAGCCTCAAGTGCCTGGAGATATGCATATTGAATTTTTACCCCTTCCCTCTCATCTGCCAGCTGCTCTGCTGTCATTTTTTTTTTTTTTTTTCTCCAGCAAAACAGAGCTGGGGAAACCACATCCCCTGAATTGTGTCAGTGCACAGAAGAAGATTGATGGGGAGGTTAATAAGTTGACTGTGCAATTATAACGCTCACCATGTACCTCCAACAATGGTTAATGTGGTTATTTCCTGCTCCTCTGATTGTTTTTCTGCCTGTTTGTCAAATCAGCTGTGGAGCCAGGCTCTGCTCCCTGCCTTGCTGCTCCACAGTGGGCAGCCCCAGGAAACTTGGCTATCAGGCACTTTTCTGTGCTGGTGTTTGTATAAACTCCTTGACTCCCAGTGCACTTAGGAAAGGCAGCTGAAGTTCTGCTAATGAGAAAAGGATTAGATGAGATTTTTTTTTTAATGCTGTGCTTTTCCAAATGTGAAAACAACTGTGAAATAATCAGGAGTGGATTAAAGCTGAGGACAGGGAGTGATTTTTTTCCCCCCCTGTGTTTAAAAGCTATTTTTTGAATCTTTTTGTTAACATGCAGCTCTAAATGATATCACACACCTCTCACACTGTTCTCAGTAGAGTTAAACTCAGTGGTTTGAGTCTTAATGTGAGCGAAGAGTAGATACCTTGACTGCCATTGGTACCTAACTGTGAATTTCTAAATATACATTATAAAAATTGGACAGTGGCTTAAATTAATTAACACAAAAACTCCTTCACTGCCTTTCAAACCAGCACTCATGCTACAGGTATAGTTTTTTGCTAGAATATAGGCGTGATGGTTGCAAAAATGCACTTGGAGCACTACAAAGTAATGATTTTGGTTCAGAACTGTTATCCAGATTGTCAATATTCCATCTGCTTTAATGATTGAGTACTTCAAAGCATAAGGTGCCCTTGATGCAGTTGATTGTATGTTGCTTTTCAGAGAAGAAAGCTGTGGGTTTCAGACTGTTTATTTAGAAATAATTTAAGAGCTCCTGACATCGAGCTTTGTGGAGGAGCTGAGGTACAAATTTCTGAGGAAGCAGCCTGCTACTGTTTGTTTCTGTGTAAAGTACATTTGTAGAAAGAAATAAGGTGACATCAAAGAGTATAGTTAAATTTTGCCAAGGCTTTCTTCTCCTAATAGGGAAAGTCAATGAAAGTTCTCAATATTTGCTGGCTGCTTTGGCTGAAGTGTTATGATATCAAGGCAATTTGCTTTCATTAACCCAGGCATCCATGTTTCAAGGGGTAATAACTGGGTGTTTAGCTTTATAGGTCCTTCTTGTATGAGCAATTCTATCCTCTATGAACAAGAAGCCCTGAAGATGGTTGTGAGGGAAAGCTGAATACACTAATGGCACCATAAAGTCATGGAGTACAACAAGCAGACTCAGACCATAAATAATAGCTGTGCCCCACAGCAAACAGCTGCTACAATGAGAAATAACATTGCTGAACCTATAAGGTTACCACATATGAAAAGGAACAAACAGTGCAATGCTGGGGTGACAAATAGACAGCAAGCACAGAAAAATAGAAAAGTCATGCAGGGATTTACCTTCTACAGTAAAAAGTGAAATTTCTCACTGAAGAAATCGCTCATGGCAATGAGGTGATCTAGCAGTAATGAGCTGATTTCTTTATCTGGTCAACACAGATTCAGACTTCACTAGCCAGTGTTTTTTCTTGGGAACACAGTTATGCTAATGGGGATTTGAGAGGGATACCAGAGAAAGACATCTGTGTCTGATAGGAAGCAGGAAATTTGGGGCTGTGCTAAAGAGCAGTGCAGTTGCCCTCATAACTACAGTCTCCAATCCTATTATCCAGTTAACACCTTCCACTCACTGCAAATTGTCATTATAGATGTGGTGAGAATTAGAAAATCAGAATTAGAAAATCTGGGCTATTAGCAAGAATTAAATGTTTAGAGGACTCAGAGAAGTGAACCCATCCGGCACAGAAAAAAACTCCAAAACCTTAACAGGAGAGGACAGCTATTAATGAACTGTTTAAACCAACCAAAGCTTTCTTATGTGCCTGATATACCACTGTAAACATGAAATTAATTTAAATGCTTCAGATGACATCACTTCCATGTCTTCGCACCTGCAGTATCAGCACCTAGGTTAGCAGAAGGATTTGATTTTCCATGCATGGCATAAAAGTGATATTTGTGGGGACTGAAAGGAGTAACATTAGGAATGATAGCTCAGTTGCTGGCTGAAACATCACCAGGTATAACGTTTCAGACTGCTCATTGCTTTCTCTCTTCAGAACTACTATTCAGTGATATAACTTTCTGTTGAATTTACCTATCTTTCTTATTTTCTATTTCAGAATATGGTGCTTTGCTGATAAAACATTGCCCTAGAAACCGATTCATTGGATCGCCTTACACTGAAATGCATTTTTTTATATCTCATTACAATTAAACATTTTCATGTTTTGGTATCTCTTTTGTTAGTGAACAGTAGTGTATATTAGTCAAGATGTTCTAGCCAAATTGGCCATTTTCTAAAATTGAGGCTAATCCAGCAGCAGTGCTCCTAAGAATCCTGAGTTTTTATTCAGGGCCAGGTAACATCGGCTTGCAAAAAGCAAGCCTGTATTTATAAAGAATCTGTATGTTGCACTGTAGTGTTTGAGCATGGCTCATCTGGGGATTGCTGTGTGATTACAGGTTCTGCTCTACTGTCTGTGATTTACTTTAAAGACAGTATTTACTGAAACAAGCCAGCTCCTCTGAGAACAGACTTGATGAGAGGTTCATTCGTGCACTTCACTGCCCAGTGTGAATCATGACATGAGTGCATGTACAAACCTGGGCTATATATTTCCTTTTTCCAAGGTGAAGTTGAATAGCCAGTCCCCAAAATGTTAACCTCCTTTTGATGCAGGACTTGTAGCACTGAGGTGTGCCCTTGTAGCGTCTCGCTAGGACTGTTTGTGCTGTCACACAAATTTAGGATATTCTCAGTCTTGGCTTCCCCTCATCTTGGGGCAGCTGAGTGGGAGCTTAGCAGTGAGTTTTGTCTCCTGCTGTACTTCAACACACACTCATTTTATAGCCTCATAGAATCCTTGTTTTGGAGACAACAGACTGGTGACAGGGTGAAGAGCTAAGTTCTGGGAAACGCCACCAGGGAATCCAATTGGTTTCTTGTACAATTGATTCAGCTGTAGGCTCCAGCTGTGTCATTCAAGATGAAACTCTGTTGTCTGTTTTTCTGTGTGCCAGTCAAGACACCCCAATGTGTTTGAGGCCTCCAGACAGGACTGGTGGATGTGCCATAATGCCCAAAGGAGAGCCGTGACCTCCTGCCATGGCTGCAAGAGGTCAGCTGGACACCAACACACAATTTATCTACAGCGCAGCCACCCGGCTGTGAGGAGGATGCCTTAGTCTATTCTGAGAGTGAACTCAATGGAATCACTGAATTTAGGACAAGATTCATCTCTTCTGTCTTCCAGATCCTCACACCTGGGTGGATGACACACCTTAAAACCCTTTGGCTGTATTGTCAATATTTTTCCTGTCGTTATGGGATGAGACAACTACCTTGGATTGTATAAATCTACTTGAAGGCAATTAAAGTGAGAAGAACCAATCTCCTTTTGTTTTGCTTTCATATGAAAAATGTGGACAGTATTTCCTCCTTTCATGATCATTAACTCCCTACACAATTCATGTTCTAAATCTCTCCAGTCGGGTTTATTCTTGCCCTTTTCTGCAGCTAGATTGATACAGCAGAGTGGTGGCCTACGCCTACTGTGTCTGAACATTCAGAGGTTAATCACAGATGACTGGGGAGAGATGCTGGCACCATTTGTTAAAATATAGGAATTTGAATCTCATCAAAATATGACACCAGAAGAAAAAAAAATCACACTCCTTCTAAAAAAAATTAAACCCTTTTTATTTGTATATTTATTTTTATATATAAAAGAAATACAAAAAACAACCCCACAAACAATGCTGATTATGGCAATTCAGTTTTGTCAGCCCCCTCTGCTTGGGCTGCTGCCTCAGATCCACCAGGAGTGAGCAAAGTCCTCCGGTTGTAATGTCCTTTTATGATTCCAGAGTTATTGTTCTCATTAAGAATTTGCTTCTGTTTTTGCCTGTTAAGAGACTGAACAAGTCCTAATACAACAGCTGCTAATGAATACTGTCCAGTCAGTTTTCTTGGTTGTAGGATTAGAGGATTTGGTTGAACTCTTCCTAGAAGAAAATACGTTTTGATTTTTCCTTCCTGTTCACTGATACCTTTGACATAAATTTCTCCCCGGTAGTCGAAGGCAAATCCCCGGTCCTTCAGGATCAGATACGTTTCTTCAGGCACTTGTATTCTGTCACTAACACCTGTGCTGTCCATTCGACTCGCTAAATTCACTGTTTTGCCCCAGATGTCGTACTGGGGCTTCTTAGCACCGATAACTCCTGCTACAACAGAGCCATGGCTAATCCCTAATTAAAATAAAATAAAAAAAAAAAAAAAAAAGAAAAAGAGAAGATAAACTGTATACAATAATGATTAAAACTCATATTTGCTTAAGAAAGAGGTGCATATATATGCTGTGACCCTCCATGCTGTGACTGATGAATATATTTCAGTTTTTCTATGTCAGGATTATCTATAAAAAATATGTCCCTTCCAGGTGTGTTTTTTTGTTTTGTTTTGTTTTCATTTTTTTTTTTTGTAGCTTTGGCCAGTGATCAAGTCAGCATGAGAAGTCATCAGATTTGCTCCTGCTGAGTGCCATATATTCAGGCCATATTTTTTGTGTCCCATTCCACTAGCCGTGCAGGATATTCCATCCAGAACAATACCCATCACAGCAATTCAGAGATGCTGCTACTGGTCAGGTCAGAGATGGAATTAAATTTTTGTGCAAAACAGAAGTGCTACTCCCAGGATTTAGGAGAAACTACTTTTGTCCCTTTACTGAACAAGAATATTATACAGGGAGATTAATTAGAGACTGTGTGAGTATCAGTCTTGGGGTTGGATCTAGGTTGTCCTGTTCATCTTCCATTTTATATCTGTGAGTTCTTAGTACCAGACTTACTAAAGACAGTAAATTAATTATGTTCCCCATTCAGAATTCACTGAAACTTTGAACTCCTGCAGTCCCCAAATCAGGCCCTATATTCTGCAAATGGAGTATTTAATATTTCTGACTTTGCCTGGGATGAAGTAAATTTGAAAACAGAGGATACAGTACTTGGGCTCTCCAAAATTGTGCATGTCCTTGCAGTGTTCCTGGAGTGCACTCAGTGATGTCACATCCTTGCAGACAAAACCCCGTTTTAGCTCTCGTGTTTGAACCATGCTTACCAATACGGAGTTCAAAGTTGTTGAACGAGTGCTTGTTGATCTCCTGTATGCTTTCATTCAGAGCTATGGAGAAGTCAGCCAGGGCACACAAATGTCCCCATTTGTCTTCACATTGCTGAGGAAAAAGTTATAACCCAATATGTTAATACAGTTTTGCATTTTCCCAGCTGCTACACATCCCTACAAGTGCCAAGTGTTTGGAATCCAGGTTCAACATTCTAGATGAAAGAGAGGTACAGTGCAATTAATAGTAATGCTTCCCATTCTGTTATACTTGTATAACTGGATAGAGAGAGCTTAAAGGGCCAGAGAAAGTAACTTTCTGTCAACAATCTGACAAGCAATCATGAGAATTAACAAAACATGTCTAAGGCTGAGAAAGAAAGTATAGAGAGGATTGAGATTGTTAGACTCAAGGGTCAAAATCAAGTGAGAACATGTGTTTGTGACCCACATAAGCAAGAAGCAGAGTGAAAGAAGTGAAGGATGTGTAATTCTGCTTTGCTGAAACTGTCACCCAGGAAAAGCATCAATTCAAGTGCTCTCAGAGATGTAATGATGACAGAAACAACAGGGCAAGCCAGGCAATCTGGGCTTGGTTAAGGGAGAGAGGAAAGGCTCTTCTGTATTTCATAAATTGCCTTTGCTTAGGGCAGACAAGTCACTCCTTGCTCTTTCCCTTCCATTTCCATTCCTACAAAGCAGTGAATATACAGATGGGAACCAGCAGCAGGTTTTAGTCATCCCAGAACACCAACAGAACAGGTGATGGGGCAGACTCAAGGGAGACAGCAGAGTAAGGAACAGCTGTGGGTTTGGCCCAATGATTGTATGATGTCTTCTCATCTCTTCTGCAGCAGGTAATTCTTTTTTCAAATTTCCAGTTCATAGTACAAAGGACTCAAGTCTCTGCCTGTGTCATGCAATCCAGCATCCTATGGGTTTAATACTGAACATGAACATCTCCTTGGCATCACCCTGTTCTGTTCACACCATGCTTAGTCCTTATCCTTAACTCGCTCTGTTCACAGCATGCCAACCTCCCTCAGCAGCCTGCACCTCTTAGGTGCAGACAAGGTGACAGACATGTACATATGACAAGTATATTTAAAACATGCATTAAAATTCCATTGCGATATTATAGTTCAAGAAAGAGAAGAGTTAATTAGTCTTGGAAAGGTAGTGAAAGCTTTTCTCCCTTGGAATCTTTACCCCCATCAAGAGTCAGAGGAAGTGATTAGGAGCTGTGTGAACCAACTGTCTCCCTGGTGTTCTATCCTTCTTTTCCCACATCTACACAAAAGCATTTTGACAACCAAAAATCCCATACATATCTAGTTTTATGGATTTCTGGCTGTCAGCATCACTTGTTACTCTGTAGGTGGGAGATACTCAGCTAGTTACACTCCATGTGTTTTATAATGTATTCTTAACAAACAATGGCAATTTTCTGGTTTATAAAGCTCATGATAATCTGGCTTCTGCTTTTCAGAAGTTGTGATCAATGTGGTTCTCAGCCTGTGACCAGACAGGGGCTGCACACCCTTTTTGTGCTGCTCTTCCTGGGGACAGGCACCAGTTGCCAAAGAAACAGATTTCAGCAACAGATGACTTCTCATTGGATGTATTTTAGAGCTTCATCTAATTTGTTTCCAGGCAAATTCTTGTGTGGAATTATGAATGGCTCTCTCTCATCTGTTTTTTGTGAGGTTTATGGCTGTGACTGTGTGTGTGTCCTCTGTGACTATTTATCCCCTCAGCTTGATTTGCTTGTTCTTCAGTTGAACTGATGATCTGCTTTCTTTTTGATGTGTAGTTATCATGCTATCTGTAGATAGGCTGTATCAAAAAAGAGTACAAATGAAGCATTAGACTTGCATAAGTACGTTGTCAGTTAATAGATCCTCTCTCTCCATCGATTATTGGAGGTTGTCAGTCATGTTCCTGTCTCAGTTACTGAGATGGCTTTAGAGTATGTCTGAAGATATAGATAGACCTGATCTAGATTCACATTGGTGTGACTGGAAGGAAATTTTTTTTCTCCTATAAACCTAAATTTGAGGAAAGAATCCATATGGTTCTTGTTCCAAGCACAAGATGGCATTTGAATTAGTCAAGAAGTGCAACTGCAGTCTGCCAGAAGTCCCAAATGTCTATTTTATTTTAGCAAAACAAGTTTCATGAACAACATAGAGATAACATATTTTTGAATATGAATGATCAGAATAATCACAAGTTTTGCTTCTTAAAGAAAATTATCCTCTTACCTGTTTTTCAGGTGATAATCCTGACACGGCCATGTATGTGCTGCCAATTGTTTTGATTTTTTCAATATCTTGAAATCTCTCTTCACCTAGTAACTAATACATATGTAAAAACAAAAATACTGTTACTTCTGCAATTCCTAACACAAAATGCTTCTAAAGATGTGAGAATGTAACTTTGCACCTGTGTTATCTTTGAGTCAGTCATGGCACACAATTTATTCTGGGTTCTGGGGAACACTGATCTGGAACTCTGGAACATCATCTACTCACTGAGTGCATGCAAGCTAAATTGTGCTCTTTGGTAAATTCTACAATGGATAATATAGGACATGCATATTCCAGCCTAAGAGAAATGCATCCAAGTCCTGCATTTCCCAAGGTATGATCACTGAATATCAGTGAAGACAAACTCTCTGTGAATGTATGTGTGAATAGAAGAAGACTTGATCACTTACCAGAATTCCTAAAACTCTACTGGAGGAACTCAGTTTGCAAACTATGTGCTGCTACAGCAACAATTAAGGTGATGAGATCAGGGTTCAAGACCAGGCTGGTTGGGCTCTGAGCAACCTGATCTAGTGGAAGGTGTCCCTCACCATGGCAGGGGGGCTGGAACAAGATGATCTTCCAACCCAAACCATTCTATAATTCTATGATCTTACACAGTCAATGGATGGAGGTAGATGCCCCCAAAGAAATCCTGAAAGAGATCAAGTCCTCTTCTAGCCCCTGCTTCCCTCTACTTAGTGTCAGACTGGACACCAGCAAGTCCATTGGATCATTCAGTCTATACATTTGTTATGTATTTTCCCCTTCTAACAAAAATTCCAAGAACCAATGGGAAATGGTAAATGCCTGTATCTATTTGGGATTTGCTACAGCTGTGGGTGTTAAGTAGGTATTGTCAGATTGAGAATGTGGAAGAGGAAGAATAAATTTAGTTGAGTGACTAAAGCACCGAATGAAGTGGGAGTGAAAGTTTGGCCCCTATTCCAAGTCCATATTTATGGTTTAACTTAAGACTTTTCATTAAATAGAAACCAGAGCCTTACATTCGTTGAAAGACCTTAGCAGAGTTCAGGATGTGGATTCTATCAGTGATAATGGAATGTGGGATATGGGCATTAATCACCTCATCACAGGAAAATGTTTGTTGCTGGTGTTAATGCCAAATACCCTGTGAAAAGTTGTGATAAGCTCTATGGTATCTAATAAATTTAGAGATCGATAAGGTTATGAAGTCATGGGAGAAAAAAAGCACTTCATAAAAAAAGAAGAGGAATTTCAAACTTTCAATTCTAAAGGCTCAATTTAGTTGAGGTTTAAATGGAAAAAAGTCTTTCTGTGGTCAGGCAAAAATGTAACAAAATATTTTCCCCTTTCTTTTTTCTACACTGTTGTGCATTCTTTTTTCCCATCTTATGGGATGGAATTTCCTGTCCACTAAAGGCATTCTTTCATTCAAAGGGAGAAACACACCAAAGGCATAACTTGAACTATCCCCTGGCACTCGGTGACCCCAGCAGAGGCCAGGCTGTGCTGTGGGTGTGCAGATATGGCACCATCTGTCCCTAATGGGAGGCTGCACAGCCTGCACAGAGGGAATACAAAGCCATATGCTTAATGGCTCCTGTCCAAGCCAGCAAAGTCCAAAGACTTAACCTGCTTCTCATTTCTCTTCAAACTGCCAGAACAGCCCATTGTGTACCCTTCCCTCTTACAAGGGCAGCTCTTCCAACTGCTCTCTTAAAGAAAAAGATCATTTCTTGCAGCTCTGCCTCTGTGAGCAGTCTGAGAGCACCATGTGTGTGGGCAAGTGAAGAAAATGGTCTTGCTTGAAAACAGTCTATATTTTCATTTCCAGATGGTTGCTGGAAGCAACTTCAAACAGCACACTAATTTAAAATTTATAATAAATATCTAAAATTACTCTTTTTAGGAAAGAAAAATAACATTGGCTGTGATGCACTTTAGAAAAAATGATCCCAAGTTTTGGTTTTTTTTCCTCATTCATTATTGTTTCCAAATCTCAGTTTGTTTCTTTTTTCCCCCTGCTTTATATGGCTCGTTCAATAGCTTCTTTCCCTCTTCAAATAATGGTCTATTTGCTAATTAATTTCTTCATAGTATTACAGGATGATGGATTTTGATATTAGGGAAAGATATTCCACCTCAGTCCTAAATCAGCTGCCATTTGTTAAAACATTTTAAATAGGCTGCTAATTTAACATGATAGTCCGGGGACACATTTGCAAACACTAGAATGTGGTTTGTATCTAAAAAGAAATTAATGGCTTGGTGCTGCAATTCATGTACAGCTACAGCTGTGTGGAGGTCAGACCCTGGGATCACATGTACAAAATTGTACAAAAAATGGATATTGCAGGACATGGCACACAACTGCACAGTAAACAAAGAATCTGAAACAGGATCCAGTGTTCTGTTGAAGCCTCTGCTTGTGGCAACATAATATGTTAATATCTGTTGTGATATACACTGTGTAAATCATTGCAGGATAAATAAAATGCAAGAAAGTAAAAAAAATGTGTGAACCAAAAAGCTCTTCTGAAAACACAAATCCCAACTATTCTCATGCATAAATGACAGATTAACAAGCCTAGAAAAAATATTGCATTTTTAAAAAATCCTTCTAGATTCATCTACAGAAATGTTATATTGTTAATTTTTTGGTCTAACATCTCTAAGAAACAGAGTTTATCCCTGTATGAGTCTTAGAACAACAGTCATATAAAAAGGAAGTAATTATAAAAGTTTAGTATTCATATTTGTTTCTTTTTGCCAGTCCAGAAACTAGCACCTCCTGTTCTGCCTTAGCTGGCAGAATCTGGATAATTTGGAAGTCAAAAAATTTTTGAAACATGAGAGGAAAAGAATTAACTGAGTGAAAGCTGTATTTTGGCAGTAGTTGACCACCTATTCTGCAAAAATGACTTTGGACCACATTCTCCCACTCCTTAAGAAAGGCCCAGTCAAAATCTGACTCCTCTGTGGGCACCTACCCCATGCACTTGTCAGTGACAGTTTCTCTTCCAACATTCTCTATTTATTTACTACTTTTTTGTAACTGGCTTTGTCTCTCTAACATAGATCTATTAAATGGAAAGCAAAGTAACAGACCCAGATTGTAACCTTGCTGTGTTGCATTAACAAGGAAAACCCTGTAAAAAGAAGAAATAACCCAGATTTCCTTCTCGTGTACCTATCACATTTCCCAAACCAGGTCAATCTGTGTTTTTACCACAGCTTCCATTCAGAAGCATAATTTTGGCCCTGTATGTGTTTATTATTATTATTATTATTATTATTATTATTATTATTATTATTTTTATTATCTCTGTAAGGAGAACAGGCAGTTCACCGTGTAGAATCTGATCTGAGTTTAGGAACTCAGTTCAGTTGTCTAAACATATATATGCTGTGTGATCTAGAGTACTTTTGCCTTGAAAACTTCCAATGACTTTCTCCAGAACATGAATATTCTGACAATGCAGTCCCTGTGTGGGTGTCCCAAATCACCTAGGATCACAAATGGCATAGGGTGCCTATGTCCTACACTGCTGTGCTAGGATTTCTACATTAGGGTGTCTCTCCAGAGATGCTGAGAAGCAGAGTTTCCTCATGGATAGCAGAGCTGTTCTGCTCTTGAGCTGCACATCTGCACATTTTGCTCCCAGGGCTGTATTGGAACAGCAGGCAAATGTTGGCAAGGAACATAGGGGGAAAAAAAGAAAGAATAGTGACATTGTATAGTGTCAGTCAATAGTCACATGGAAGCATTTCTAGCCCTGAAACATTGCACCTGGAATGATTTCTGGTTCCTTTTCCATGGATAGGGTTACTTCTTTCAGTTGTTTTGTCTGGCATATCACTTTTCAGATTGCTTAGACAGAGTAAGCTAATGGCATGACCACGCTGCAAGTAGGTTAGCAGTCAGCAGGGGATCCCATAATTTCATTTGCTACCTGTACCAAGAACATATCTATTCTTCAAATAAACATGTCTGGGACATAACACAGTCTCCAATTAGGTCCTTTATTAATTACAGAGCAGGTGTTAGGGGCCTGAAAGTAATATTGTGTTAGGGTTTTGATTAAAACCTTGTCTTCAGTAATTGCCACAGCAGCAAAGGAATTTTGTTGCGAAGCTTACATGAATGTGCATGACAAAATATCCTAATGCAAAGACTACTGCTATGAATTAATTTAAGTTTGAGGGGTAATCATTTTAATCAGATCTGGATATAAAAACAAAACTATTAATCAAGAAGCGTGCTGACAGCTGTGCTGGATCCTGGAGGTAGGAAGCAGGCATTTATACCCATGGGGAATGCAGTGCAGGAGCTTAGCAGGTGACAGAGTTCTTCTCATGAGGGGGAAATTTTGTTGTCTGTTTAAATGCACAGGGAAATGTTCCCTGTGAATTCTTCTATTTCCCACTCGTCGTTTTAGTGTCTCACCAATTATATGGATAAACTCCCAATTTCAGTGTCATTAATCTTAGCCTTGGTACAATCTTTGTGATTCCCCATGCAGGACCCCAGGATGGAAGTCACAGACCAATAATTCCACATTTTCTCCTTCTCTTTTCTGTCTGGATCATCGCAGTCTGGTGCATAGGTCCAATCTCATTGATAAGTAGAGGTAGTTCCAATTCTATTTTTACCACTCAGAGAGGGCTACACACTCCTGAAAACTGCCTGCAGTAAGAGGTTAAAATTCTCTCTGCTAGGTAATTTTGGCAGTACTTTTTCATCCCTCCTGGTTTTTAATTTTTTTTAAAGCTCCTCACTAGCCTATGCTTTGTTTCCTTTCTTAGTTCCTCTTTGGCTTTTTGCAGGACATGATGCCAACTTCTAAGCTTCCTTACAAACTACTTTGCAGAATATGCAAATTTCTCCTGACTTCATCTTTACTTAGAGGTTTTCTTTGCTTCCACTTAGAAGTAGCTACATTTGGGATCTGACTTTTCCTTTTTATCTTGTCCCCTCCTCAGCTCATTTTCTGAAATTAACTGGACAGAATACCTAAATAAATTCTTTTCCCTTTCTGTGTCCTTTTAACAAAGAAAAAAGCAACAAACCAACCAACCAAAAAAAATCCATTCACCTCTGAATTCCTCTATAAAAATAGCAGCTGAACTTCATTTATCTCTATAAAATTACTAAGCTAAAATTCCAAGCCTCCTCAGGTCAGGTCACCACCACCTTTCATTCTCTATCTAACATTTGCTTCTGAGCTGTGTGCTTCACATTTAACTGGACACTGTTTTACCCTTTAATATTCATTGAGTATGTTCAACCAACACCTTTAAAGCAACACCTTTACCTGTTTCTATTTAGACCACTGTTTTCCAGAAAAGTTGCAGATTTGTTCATACTTCTTTCTTCTACAGAACTGAAGTATTTTCTACTTTCAGATACTCTGGTGCAGATTTGTGCTTTTATGGATGTTTATATTTGACTATTGCTTTCAGTCTCTATATCATTAGTTTATTCAGACCAAAATTTGGCAGGATGAAGGGTGAAAAAGCAAACCAGGTAATTGTAATATGAGAAAAAAAAAAAAAAAAAAAAGAAAAAAATCAGAGAACTACTGGAAACAAAATAATTACCAAATTTTATAATTTAGGATGACATATTTGCCATTTGGAAACTCATATTTTAAACACTATCAGCAGCTGGTATTACCTCATCAAAGTCTGCAATGATTTCATTCAGTAAGCGCAGACATTCTACTCCTTGGTTATTCATCTCAGTCTGGGAATAAAAGTCAGCAAATCCAGGAATAGAAGCAAACATCACACCAACAGCATCATAGGACTGAGAGTATAATTCCTAAAAAACAATGAGGAAAAATGAAGTGGTAACATAAGGGAGAAAATGTAATTGGCAGCAATTAAATTAGTTTTCTTAATTTTTCCATTCATTAGTATATTAAGGGTTAACCAGGTTCAACAGGAGGAGGCTGACAGCTCTTCATGTTCTTATTGCAGATTATATGCAGGGTTTTCCCTTTCTTTGAATGCCTGCTCTTGCTGCTTCTCAAGTCAAGGAGCCACGCCAGCAAAAGTGAAATAAAAATTTTGCCTTTGATTTATATGGGGAATGACTTGAAGACATGAAAGATTCATTGCCATGTACAAATACCAGTTATCAGGTTTTCTGGTGGATAATTTGTGCTTCACACTACTGCAGCTCTTTACAAGCTTGTTTATTCCCAAGTTTTCAGAAAACCCTTACTCTCTGGTAAATTCCAGCTCTCCTAAGGTGGCTGTGGAGCTCTTTGGTTGACTGACTCTGGGAGATGTTCCTGCTCCTAGGGTTCAAAAGGAGGGAGAAACAGAAGTGGAAGTGATAAGAGTTACTGGGAGGGTCAGAAAGCAGCTTATAAAGGATCAGTCACAGAAGGCTGTTTGGATAAAGTATGCCCTGGAATAAGCTCATATCATTCATACAATTCACTCTGGTACTGAATTACAGATTTATTTATGGAGGGCTTATGCCATTACATATGTGGAAATGTGGACAGCTCTTGTTTGAACTAAAGCTAAGTTTTAGGTAAAAAAACTAATTTCAACTTTAAAGATTCCAAGGAGTGCTATCACAATACCTGGTATGCTTTTCTTTTGGCTAATGTATATTAACTCTAATATATTAATGTATATAATATTACATAATTTGTTAATATACATTAATATTAATATATTAATGTATATTACACATCATATGTATTCTCCTTTGATTTTTTTTCCCTGGCTTCAACTACTGTAGTTTTGCCTAGTGGTGGACACTTCTATTTCTGTTTATGAACCTTTCTTATATCATTATGTAGTACTTTTTTCCTCAAAGTTCTTGTTAGTGGCTTTAAGAAATTTTAATGCTTTGGTTTTGTGATAAAAAGATTTACTGCTGGTTGCCATGAACAATTCAGGTTCTTCTTTCTTCATCCTGCTTCTCCTCAGAAAAACCTCCTGAACCTCTGCTCTTTGATCTGCTGCTTATGCTTCTACTTAATGCAGGCTCTTTCACAATGTGTCTTAGAGTGGAAGTGGGGAAATTCTTCTAGTTTCCAAAGCCACTGCAAAGCTTTGACTGAGAAAACCTGATTGATTCCTTTACTGCCTTACCCTTTCTTTCACTGAAGATCATCTTCAGGATTGTGGAAGCTGTACTCTAAGAACATTCTTATTCCCTTTTGTGGGTAAAGAAAAAGGTCATACACACATTAATTGGTGGATGCTTATGAAAAATTTGACAATGTGTGGTAGGAGAAGCAGGAATACACTCAGCCATACTCTTGCCTTGGATCAGGACAACTGCCTGAGCCTTCAGTTGCTCCATTTTTCTATTTTTGGTAAGAAGCATAAGGACAGAAATAATACATCCATAAGAAAATGCTGCAGTACACATTTGAGAATTCATTTTTTTGAGAGCAGGGAAATTAACTTAATGGCCAGACATGAACTGCAGGATTGATTGCACTGAAATCTGGTAGATTTTACTTTCTGCCAGCTCATGCATAAATCATCCCCCAGTATAGTTACTCTGGAAATTGCCTTACAAAAAGCAGGGGTGGTGGAATTTAATTCAGTGACAAAGTATTGAAGCATCAGCAGTGATCCATGGAGCATCTGCTTCTTCTGAAGATTATTATGCATGTGACCATATGTGAATGAAAGTGTAAGATGGGAAACTTATTCCCTGAAAATCCATGATGCAGAAATGCCAGAACACACACCTGGCTGGTGTGGAGGTCTGCTCCATTTTCAATGAAACATTTTAACTTGGTTGCTTTAACACTCATATTTTCTCATGTGCATAGCAGGGTTTCTATGGCGCTTTCATACCTGCAGAGTGCAAAATTTCTCAAGAGTGATTTCTAAAGCGCCTTTTCTTGTAGCTTCTCACTGTGTCATCCTTCCCTAGGTGATACTTGAAATCAGAACACAATGATTCCTCATTGTGCAGTTTAATTTGTCTGGCTACATCCATTTCCAAAATGTACAACCAAAAATTGAAGCCTTAATTTCTTTTTGCTGCATGATCAGTAGATATGGCAGTGCTGGCAAGGTGAACCTTGCAACATTCCTTCCCATTATAAAATTCCAACATTACATGGAAAAATTCCAATTTCATACAATACCTTAATATATAAATATAATATTATAATATGCATTTATTTTGTTTAAAATAAGGAGTAAGTGATTTACTGCTGCTTTTAAAAAAATTCTGGACTTTCCTTTATCCATCTTCAAACTTCATTTTAGGAATATTCAGAGACTCCATTATCATGGTTTTCTTTGTGTACTGCAAACAGTTTTTGGGAACATAGCCACAAACTATGTCACTGAAATGGGTGTTTTGTTATCTGCCTCAAACAGGCAATTCAGGGGCAATGTGAAATGGCAAAAATGTTCTGTTGTGTCTGAAGATACGAGAGCCTCAGATCTGTTGCAGTTTGTTCCTTCCATAGCCACTGTCAGGCTTCTAGTAATGTTTCTGCAACACTGGGCTATCATAAACTTGCACAGATATTCTGTTAAATTCACTTATCTTTTTTATAAATAATAGGTTTTCATAGACTCATAGACTGGAGCAAACTTCTGGATCTCATTTAATACAGTTTTCTTTCAAAGCAGGACCAATTAGATCAAATCTTTCACAGTCCTTTTGATTTGAGGGTTGAGCCCTTCTCAGCCTTCACAGAATCACAAAACCACAGAATCAGAGAATTTCTGCGGTTAGAAAGGAGGTCATCCAGGCCAGCCCCTCTGCCCAGGTCACCTAGAGCAGGATACACAGGAATATATCCAGAAGGGTTTGGAATGTCTCCAGAGAGGGAGACTCCATGAACTCTGTCAGCAGCCTGTTCCAGGGCTCTGCCACCCTCTATGTAAAGCAGTTCTTCCTCATGTTGAGGTGGAACATTTTGTGTTTTAATTTATGGACAGTGGTCCTTGTCCTGTCCCTGAGCACTGAAAAGAGCCTGGCGCCAACCTCTTGGTGCCTGCCTTGGAGACATTTAAATGCATTAATGAGATCCCTTCTCAGTCTTCTCTTCCCAAGTCTCTCCTCATAAGAGAGACATTCTAGACCCCTAAGAAAGCCTTCTTTATAAACACTCATTAGGTGCTTGAAGACAATGAGATGCTCTTTCAATCTTTTCTTCCTAAAGTTGTGTGATCTCAGGTCTCTCAGCCTTTCCTCACATATTATGTACCCCAGTCCCATTGCTGTCCTGATTTATTGCCGGAAATTCTCTATGTATGGCCCATGTGTTTCCTACTGGGGAGTCTCATGGAAACATCATTCCAAATGTAGAACCAAGTCCTAGAACCTTTACTTCAAAACACAGTTATTTTTCAATGTTGTTCGGATACCAAACATTGTCAGTGTTTGTGCGATGAATCCTACCGAGAAATGTTTCAGCAATTTCCTACCAGATCTACTTTTCTTTTAATAATTAGACAAAAATATCAGTAAACTGACACATACTTCATTAATTAGACAGAAATATCAGAGAACTGACACATACTTCATTATCCCGATCCTTCTCCAGGAAGTGACGGGCAACATGGCTGGGTAAAATATTCCGCAGCATGTTTTCATTGTGCTCCCTTAGCTCCTTCATTTCATTGATTTCTTCTTTTGCTTGAACACGCCACAGAAAATCCAGCCTTGCTGTGTATTCAAGCTGTAGTTTCAGAAAGAAAAATGAGGCAAAAATAAAACCTGACAAGATAACAGTAGAGATTGTATTGCCATCCTGGCAGGCTGCTGCTGCCATGTAACCACCTTCAGTGCTGCTGAAGATCTTTGAAACAATTTGATTTTCTTGCCAGAGGAAGAGATTATTTCTTTGCCTTGTGTACAGTGAGACTCTCAGAATAATCTTGAGCAAAATAAATTTGTCATATTACTGCTATGGTCAGTGGATAAAAACTGTCACCAAATTATTTTCCCTTTAAGCATATCTTTATTATTTAGATAATGGAGTCAGACAGGAGATAAGGTATTGGCAGGTATTGGTGTGAAATAAATATGTTCCCCTTTTCATAAGTGTCTTCAAATTAAATGAGAAAATTAGCACAAAGCTAAATCTAAACTCTTGGCAAGAATGTCCTTCTCAAGAATGAAAATCTTTCAGCAAAACTCTGTATAACAGCCCTAAGTACTCTCGAAGAGAACGTCCAAATCTGTGGCACAAAAGTGATATAGTTCTGCCATTGGGACATGCAGTTATTTGCAACTTCAATCTTCAGAAAAAAAAAAGAAGGAAAACAAGCTATTGTCATCCCCTGCACTACTCTGTGCCTGTATTTTTGGATCAGAGTCTACAATCAGTTTATACATGCAAATTCTCACTGCCTAATTCCCACAGCTAAAAACTGAAGTGAAATGATTTCCAGTGCAGTGTGTGTGCAGAACAAAAGTTGTGCACAGCAGAGCTAATACAGGCATACATATATATGCATTGTTGATATATGTATAAATTCATATTAATTTTAATGTGAATGGCAACTATCTGCTAGCTGAAGCAGGGAACAAATTGAAGCATCTTGACACTTGCCTGAGAGGCTCGTGTGTGTCAGCACATGGGCAAGCCCAGTACTGCCAGAGATTTTGTGTGCATTGCTCCGAAGCAGTTTTAAGCAGATTTCAAGGCAGCTGATATTGTAACTTGCATGAGGGGTGACTTATTAAGCTACAGTATTACTAAAAATTATGAAAAAAATATATAGTTGGTAAACTGAAAGAGTAATATATTTGTGAGGTCTGAGGTGCTCCAACCAGAGAGAATAACACCTAGCAAAGATGTATATTATACCAGCAAATAGATAAATTTTACAATTTTGAGAGATATCAAAAGGTGCTGGGATAGAGGAATTTTTTGAAATGCAATTCATATACCAAACTAAAATAAAGGAGCAGCCTGTAGTGGGTGGGAATGACTAAGAGGGGGTTCAGGCATTGTTTAGTGACTCATCTTGGTCACAGCTTTAGTCAGCAGCAGTCATGAATGGCAAACTCTTCAGGAAAAAAAAAAGCAAAGCACTTTGCAAGGGACCTTGTATGTTGGCTGTACTCTAGGGAGCTTTCCTTCCTAAAAGCTAAAAGTGCCTGTGGCTTGATATAAATTCCAAAGCCTGTATGCCATTTGGCAGTGATTTACTTGCCCTCTGGATGCTGTAGCCAGCTTTATAAATAAATTTCTTTCTACTGATATGTTGGTCTTCTATCTTGGGACCATTAATTCCCTGAATTAATGGAAACAAAAAAAGTCTGTCATGAAAGAGTATTTAAAAAAAAAAATATCAACAGTTTTCAGTTTTCTTTGCCCTTATTTTATGCTAGAGGATGGAACCATACCAGATAACTGACTTTTATTTCTACCAACTAACTGATAAGAAAAAAAATGATCTATAAATTTGCTGGGAGTTCTAAAGGTATTTCAAAGACTGAATTCAAATAGGAGCTGCTGCTGGATTTTGAGTTCTTTTATGCTTCAAGATATTTGATTCTACTACAATAACAGCTTGGCAAAAAACTGTGGTATTTTTTCAGAGCTGATTTTTTTATGCTGCTTTACAGGGAAATGTCACATCCCTAAGCCCAGCTCAGAATAGCAGCAGCTAATCTTTAAATTTTAGATAACATCATTCTGGTTATTTATGATCACATATTAGCATTAAATGCTTTTCTTTCATCATCAGTGGAGAACCAAGATGACACTCAGCTCAGAAAGAAAGGAGTGATATAAATGAGATTTGAAAATAGAAAATATTAAGAAGGTGCTTTGCTAAGTTCTTATATTTGCTAAAACAAAAAGAATTGTAGGGTTGAGTTTAAGGTTTGTTGTTTGATTGTCTAAAGAAATATTTCTAGATTTAAATCCCAAAGTGCCCATGTTTTCCTGTCCTGATATGTAGCTTTAAGAAACACCTCTAATTACAATAGTTAGTGAAGAAAAGAGAGATGTATTACACAGAAAACCTAAAATTATGTCCTCTACATGCTGCACAAACCAACCACAATTTTACCACCTGCAAAAAAATTAAATCTATTAAAATTGTACCACACACCTTTTTCTCAAATTTAATTTTAAATTTTGGGTGCTAAATATGGCATTAATTTTAAATCACAATAGATAAAAACCAATGGTCAGTTATTAAAAAATTGAAGGTTCATAAATATTATCTTACAAAAATAATCCTTTTCAGTAAATCCACTTAGAATAAGACAAGTTGTAAGCTATTCTGCTTCAGAATACTTTTGCAGCTTGTGAGATGGGAAGATGTTCTGGAAGATAACTTTATTGGATTTAATGTGCACCTCAATTCACACTTTTGAAGAGTTTTTTGGTTTTATTAATGTCATTTGAATAGAACTTATATTTATATATATAAAAAGTTGGCAACTATACAGAGACTTTTAGGTAAACTCTATAATAAGAAATTAAACAATTCAATGAAATGTTCCTGGACTCTGCCATTGGATGCTGTAAAATTGATAGACTGGTCTTATGAATCATTTGGATGAACATGCAGGACTGAGCACATCTCAGGGACCATTTCCAAGGGCAGTTTGGATGCAGCCATCCTGTTTTATGGACCAAGAATGGTTAATAAAATTGAAAATAACTTGTGCTTTGCTTACTGGTCTCTGATCTGGAAAACACTCTTAAACACCCCATATCAGGCTTTTGTAGAAGACAGACATTTACACTCAGGATTGGGATCCTGAAGAGCGTTGCTTGAATTCTGCCTAATTCTTACTCCACCTAAACTCCTTTAGTGTTGTTTTTCTTAGTACCTTGGCTGATTCTCTAGCCTGAGATTTTTATCTTGACATATGTTAATAATTACTGGGAATACTATAAGGCTTATCACAAATTTGAGTTGTTCAGTTCTTATTTGCTCCATATTTCTCCTAAGTGGACTTTGTCTTGATAAAGATATGTCACAGTTCATTAATTCCCATCAAATTTAAATGTGTGCATTGTGCAAAACTTATTTAATCTCTTGCTTCCCCTACTCACTCATTCCTCATTCTCTCAAAAAGAAGATAAACAGTAGGAAAATTAATAGAATATTTAAGTGTTGGCTTCTTTTTGCTCTCCTGTGGAAGGAATGGAAGCTCTAACTTCTGGGACAGCTTAGAAAGCAATTTTAATAAAGTGAATAATATTGTCTTATTCATCAGAGCATCATTCCCCTCTTACTGCCTCATTCCAGGAAGATTGATAAATGCTGGAGTTTTTCAGCCTAATGGTCTTGAGGGGAAAATCTTTAGGCAAGTCAGCAATGTCTTGAGACAATTGTTCTTTGTGCTTTCTTTAATACAGCATGCCCCTTGCTTTTTGTGATCAGAAGCTGCCTCAACTCAGCGTGTTTGACATCCAGAGCTTGAGAATCAAAAACACTGTGGAGAAAAAACTCTGCTTCAGCTGGTGTTCAATGCATTTGTTATTTTAAATCTGAATTTTCCATAGTTCTCTCTCCCTGTGCATTGTGTATGTATTCCTGAAATACTCAGTTTCTCAATTCCTACTCAAGGATATCAGTCCTAAATCTGTGAGACCCCTAAATCCTGTTTAAGATCCTATTAAGGTCCATATGGAAGGATTCTTGTAAGTGGTCTATGACACAGATGAGCAAATACTGGTTCTTTACCCAAATTTTCTTCATTTCCTCAATTCTGTTGTTTTTTCTTTAGAAATATAATAAGCTATTTCACTGTTGTTTCATTATTAACTGTGTTTGTTCCCTTTCTGTATTTTGGGTTTATGCCTACTCAAGTGCACTGAAGCTTTCAGGTGCCTCCAGAACCTCACATGTGTCTAAAATATTGGTGTGCTGTTTGTTCCTTCAAATAGAGAATCAAATATAATTCGAGTATTGCTGAATAGAATATTGCACATGTTTTTTAAGAATGCTAGGCAGTGTCAGATGTGGGTTTTCTTTAATCAGATTCTGCATATGGTTTATTAAATTGCAAAAGGTCATGTTCTCAAGAGGGTAAAAAGGCAGATGGTATTTCAAAAATAATTGTTGTCACATCTTGTAATTGCAAGGGACAAAGGGAAAGGTTGAAGGAAATGTTTGCATTACCTGTTGACCATGATAAAACACAGCTAAAAGGAACATTGCCATCAGTAGTAAAGATGCCTCCTTTGTACCCAGGAAGTCTGTGCTGGAAAAAAAAACCAAACACACAGAGAAATAAAATACAGTTATTGATTTGTAAGTGTTGTAATTGTTCAGAAGTTTCGTTTCATAAGTGGTAATTTTTGTTGTTCTTTTAAAAAATCCACTGTATTTGAGAATTTAATTTAGCAGTAATTAGTTCAAGAGAACAGGAGTGTAATTGGAGAGCTCCCTGTTTGGAAACACATCTTAAGCAAGTAAATTGTAGCCTACAGGAGGTACACAGGAGGTGATGAGCTTTCACTTTCAAATGTGAAATGCAAGCTGTGTGTCAGCCAGTGGAGCTTGGTAACTGCCCCTGTGGAGTGCAGGAGGGAGCCTGGGGGGAAAGGTTGAGGTGGAGCTGACAAAGGGAAACTTCCAGGCTGTGAAAGTAAAAGCACAGTGAATAAGGCTAAAGATAAAGGAGCTCCAAGGCAGGAGCTGAAATTAAATATCCCCTGTTGTGAGAAGGGTTTGGAGATGACAGGAATATAGGGTGGATTAAAAGAGGAAATGGCAAACAGGAGCTAGGGCTGGTTTTAGAACTACAAACAGGAGAAGCCTGTGATAAGGGAGAGAAAGGAAACCCTTGCAAACCACAGGGAAGCAGAGATGAGCCAAGCAGGTATTGGATGTATGAAATCTGCTGTATAAAATCATTGAGGTGAGGTGTATGGAGCACAAAGTTGAAAATAACATGAAGGGGTTAAAAGCAGTAACAGGGGGTTTCAAATATTGAGAGAAATTAAAGGTATGTGGAAAGATGAGTAAAAACTGAAGAAAATACCTCTGTATGCCAGGGATATTTTAAAAAAGCATGTTTCCCAGGGAACAGACAAAAGAGGTTGGGGAACTGGTAGAGAAAAACTTATAGTAAAGCAAATGACAGGAAAAAATTAGAGGTGAGTTGAAAAGGGATACTTGTCAATTATTTTGGTGAAAGGAGATGAGAAAAGGAAATTGTTATGTGGTGTTAAAACCTTGAAATTTTAGAAAAACAAAATAGTAAAAGAGAACCAGAAATTGGAAAAGATTTTGGTACAGTCTTTAGTCTGCCTTCAAAAGCAAAGTCCAGATACTGGATCTGTTTTCCATAGGAATTTTTAAAGAAGTATTGGGTGATATTTGTTGGAGAAGGACTCCTATGACAGAGAAATTAGAGAAAGAACAGAACTTGAGACTAAACCAAAAGGAAACTTTCTAGTGAGAGAGATAACTGAACTGACTTTGTGGTCCTAATGAATTTACTGTGCTGGAAATGTGCTGCTTGGGATGAGTCATCAGTATGGAGCAAGAGCAAGCAGGAAGCATCCTTGTCATCTGCAAATACGCTGGAATTCAAATATTTCCTCTTTTGAAGTTGCCCTAAATACAACTCCAAATGAACACATTCCAAAAGGATCCCGTGTACACTGGCCAGAGACAAGAGCCTTAAAGGTCTTAGTTTATAAACTCACCTGTTATTGCATACTGTGGTGTTGTAGCTATACCCACCACAGGTGGATGAGTTTTGTAAGGAGTTGCAAAACCTTTTATTCAATTGATATAGCTAAAAAAGCAAATAATTTTCAGGGCACACAACCTTGAACTTCATTCTCCCTAATACCAGAGCTTAAGTTCATATCCTTGTTGTGAGAGTGGAGCATCTAAACTGATTTCCTTATGTCTTGGCTACTCCAGGGAATATTTCTGCCTCTTTCTCACTCTTCTGTGACAACAGTCTCTAGAGAGTTTCATTGACACAGGGAATAGAGGCTACTGTGAATTCTTCAAGATTTTTAGACGAAAGAGATTCTTTGCAATGCCTTGTTAGTGACAATTATCAAGATTTCTACATCTAGTTACTTAGCCAAAGTAAAGCTTATTGCCATTTGTCAGATTTGCTGGGGTCTGCTCTGGATAGATGATGTGTCTGTACAATGATAACTAGCATTAGAAAAAGGAATTGCAGCCCAAATCTCTGCTACTGCGGTGAGAATTAATTGTGCTGCAAATCCATGTTCTTCTCTCACTCTGAGCATCTTCATCTGCACTTACAAGCACAAGCAACTGCAGTACTACACTGCTCAAGTATCAAAGACTGAAGAAGTGTTTTCATGAGTGATTTAAATTACTGCTGCTCTAGATTCAGTTATTGCAACACTAATTGCACCTCTAACTCTGTAAATCTTTGTGGTTCTGTTCTTCTCTTTGGTTCTTCTTGCAGGGAAAGAAACCTGGGAGGAGGAGGAGGAGGAGGAGGAGGAGGAGGAGGAGGAGGCGGAGGAGGAGTGTGTCCTCCAAGCACTCTCCTACAAAACAGGATCATTCATGTGTTCCTTATATCTTTCACAACTGCACACTATCTGTTTGGATTTCATTCTAAAAAATCAGTTGTTCTCTCCTGTTTTTTTTTTAAACTGAGAGGAATTTTTCTATTGGTATCTCTGGAGCTTTCAAGAATAGAAATGACCAGAGTATGGGCATTGCAGTACATATTTTTAGTCAACATTGTTAGACTATAGGAGACATAAAAGACAAATCTTGCTCAATATTCAAATTCCCTCATGAAATGAAAATTTTAATAAAAAAGGCTTGAGAAATAAACAGATTATAAATAATTTTGAATTAGTCATTGCCTGTTGCAATGATCACTCCATATTTAACTATGCTGCTGTCCAATACACTCATACTCTGGCAAGACTTAAACCAGCACCTTAAGAAAAAGCAGTTCCTGAAGGGGGTTGTGAACACTTACTCTCCATTGTGGTTAAAGTTGTCATATTGCAGAAAAAGGGAAGCATAAATGGTCTCAGTCAGCAGAGAGTAGATTGCAATCATGATGAGAAGTACTGCCAGCTTCAGGACAGAGTTGAGACGAAGAAAAACTGCACAAGTCACCATTGCCAGCACACCAGTGAAGACAAAATACTGAACACAAAACAGAACTGGTTAGTTTTGGAGATCAGAGATAAGCATCTATGTAAATAATCAAGTAACCAGAAGTATGGAAAGATTATTTTGGATTTCAATGCTCAGCTAAGTCCTCTTAGGGCCAGGGCACTTTATAAAAAGCATTTTGCTAAAATATGAAATTACAAATTCTCCATTTTTCATGGTACCTCCATGTCAGCAGAGATAATTTTCTGTGCTTTTATGGCATTTTTATTGCATTATAAGGGTAATGGCATCCTCTACAGTTAAAAGAGGAAAGGGAGAGATGATACATGCAGTAGTTTGCTACTGAAAAGTCAACTGGGAGAAAACAATTTCTATTCCTTTGGAGTCTAAATTTCCACAAGAAATGCAAAATAGTCAGAATGGAATTACCACATTTCTTCTTTAATTCTTCCCATGCTACTGAAGAGAGAAGATAAAGCCACAAGTTTCAACTTTTTTTTTTTTTTTAATTTTTAATGTTGTAGGTCTAGCTTGGTTACATTACTCTCTTAAAATGTGATGCTAGGAAGTTTTATTAATATCTTATTTTCTAATCTTTTCATTGCCTCATTTTTCTCAATGATTAGTCATCTGCCAAATGCAATCCATGCAGCTGATACTGGACACAGAGACAATCATGGTCATGAGCTGTTCAGACTGAAAATAGCAACATCAACACCCACAGTCCAAATCTAGTTTAAATTAACTCCAATCACACATCTTTAGAGTGATAGTATTCATTTTTTCTGTGTAAAGTTTCTCTTTGGTACAGTTTCTCTGTAGGAAAGTCTGCATCCCTGCTGTTTAGAGCATACTGCCATATGACTCCCAAGCAACATACTTCCCTTATCACATTGATTTTGTTGCCTGCTTGCTCATCTTAGAGAAGATTTATTTTTTTTACCCTCCAAAACCAATCTTAAAATAACCCAAACAGTCTAACTACTGTTTTTGTCTTGTAAGAAATTTTGCTCTCCATTACATTCATGCAAATTAGGTAGTGTGTTTTATTCTTTAGGTTCATTGAATCGTTGCTGGGTGTGTTCCCAGCATAAAGGTTCTGTATAAAGTTCAAAGGTTAAATCTTATTTGTAATGCCCCATTAGATCATAAGGTTATTTCCTTTGGTAACCAGCCTCTGCTTTTTCTATCAACACATAGTTAGATGAAAGCGTTCCCTTCTTCACAGTGTTGAGCCCCTGACTCCACCACAAGGTAGTGGTTGCCACAGAACCTCACTGGATCCACACCTCAGATTCAAAAGTACCCTCAGAAATACCTCAGGACAGGAACAGATGTCCGTAAAAGAAGCAGAGGAATTGAAGGTCTGGTTCTTCAGGGCTATTGGTTTGTCAAAGTCACACCATAGCTGTGAAGAAATAAAACAAAATCAGGGCTATACTGTGCGCTGGTGGCTGTTGCTTGTCTGGCTGGGTTTAGGGGTGGGACTGGCTGACCTGCTGCTCTCCATGCCAGCTCCCCAGCTGGTACCAAGGACTGAATAAATGGACAGTAAGAACACATAATGTGGAGATGAAATTGAAAAGGGGAGGTATTTGTGCTGCAGACATCTGAATAGCCTATCCTATCTTTCCAGAGCAGAAAGATAAGCTCCTTTGGGATTTCCAGAGGACTGATGTTGGACCCTTAAGAAGTACCTCTCACAGTGTTTAGACTTTGCTATAAACTATAGAGAAAATTATTTAATTGGGAGCATAAAATCAGATTAAATGTGTGCCCTTTCTGTAAGCTATTTTCATCTGCTATGGATAGTGTTATCCTTTTGGATATGGGATATCCATCCTTCCATTTTCAGGATATCACCCAGACCTGGTTGTACCAAAATACGATGTGGTCCCAGAACAGCAACTGTGATGCTTAGAATAGAAGGGAATAAAAATGAAACAATTATTTTGATAATGTAATATTGCTTTTTGCTGTTATGACCTGCATTCATTTTAATGATATATCCAACCAAGAGCATGAGATAAAAAAAACACAGCAGTGTCGATTTGGAATATATTACGGTCTTAGAATGAAGGAAAAAATTATTAATTGTTTCATGTTTTGACACTTCAAGCAGATGGAGTCTCCTTCATATATTTATTTACTCTGGATGATTATAATAGGTCATGCCGTCAACCTGGTGTGTACAAGCTAGCTAGAGGTATTTTTTTCCAATAGTTAAAGAATTCATTTAATGAGGCCCAATTTATTATCATTAAATTCAAATTAATTTTGAACTTGGGACTCTTTTGTTTGTTCTTTTAGCCACTCAGCCATCTCTGCAGTGCAGGAGTATTACCTGGCTGGCTGTGCACTCTTCTGTGACACCAGACAATTAATGGTACCTTCTAAAAATGTATAAGGCATACAGCACCTCTTTACAGGGTAGAATGTCACAAGAACAAGTACAGGTGTTTTTTAAAAATGCTTTCAGGATCAGAAACCTAAATTTATAGCAATAAGAATGCAGTTAAGATTCATTTGCCTCCCTAGAGAAACCAAAGCTTTATAGATCTTAGAAAGCATCTGAACCCTAGACCCCTCCAGTTGGCTGCTTTTGAACTCAGCAAACACACAAAACTGCAAAGCTTTGAGATGCATTGCCTGTTTTTAAATACATCTAGCTCCCTCCTGAACAAGCTATTTTTATGGAAGAAATTTAATGCATAAAATAATGAGATTATATTAATGTTGTCATTTCCAATAGAGGTCAGGATTCAGTGACTCAAGTCATTGTCCAGCTAAATATATGACAATACATATAAATGTTTATTGGTTTATAGAAAACTGGTGTGACAGTAAAAAGTAATAGTTTTATTATGACTGTCTTTAGATTAACCAACTCAAAAAATTGCACAGAACACAACCTCAAAAAAAAAAAAAAAATGCACAAGAAGTCAGGGGAAGTAACAAATTGTAATTCTACAAAATCTTTCCTGAAAGCTATTTGGTAGACATGATTTTAAAACCTCTAAATTCTAGAAAACCAGTTAGGGATTTATATTGTAATGCACCACTGTCCTTTTCTTCAGGAAGTTTTCAGCCCAATTGAACTTCCTGATGATTACAGTATTTATATTTTTCTGCAATGGTAGAAATGGGTGGCTGCTTTTTTCTTTTTCTGACTAACTCTCACATCAGTGATACTTTTAATCTATCAGTGAGATGTTTACCACATTCTTGGCTCAGATTTCAGCACCTGTCAGGTTGTCTGACATTATAATCTGCCTAATTTATGCAAAACTCTTTCATGTTGCTGAATACATCAGGATATTCAGGGCTGTATTGGAATTTTTGAAATTATTATTTCAGCAATGGTTTTATTTTTCTTAGTAATCTAAATAATAGTAGAACTGCAAGATGAGCTGAGAACTTATGAGAGGAGGAATTTAATATTCATAAGCATTTTTTGGATTGATGGTATCTAAGAAAGTATCTCAGCATGTCAGAAAATTACAAATGGTCCTTAAAGTGTGGATTGATTGAACAGAAAGTCGACAAAAGGTTTTAAAAATAGATGATACTCAAGAGGGAGAAATAATTAGATATTTCAGAAATACATAGATTAAGCGATGGATTGAATTTCCTGAGGCTGTGATGTGTTGCTTTTTTATGTTCTCTAAATCACAGCTGGCTTATAGACATAGTTAGCAAGTCCTGTAGCAATCTTAGTAATTCATAAATCATCTTTTCCTGTATAATATTCCTTGGTTCCCTATAAGCTTACAATATTGATGATGGCTCCAAGAAAATTAATCAGAATGGATGCAAATATAATGACATTCCTTGCCAAGTAGGTCTCATTAATCCAGCAGCAAGTTTTCCGGAGCATTAAGGGTAAACATTTGTAATCCTCTGCCGTAGTTATCAGCACGAGAGCGGAGTGCAGCATAATCAGGATAGAAAACTGAATGACCATTGGTATCACTCTGAGGAAAAATAAAAAAGAGAATACAGCATTAAACCTCAACACAATCAGTAAATCAAGGGAGAAGCTGGACAACATGCCCATGTAGAACTAGTGAAGGCAGTCAGGAGGGCTCATCACCTGTGTAGTTTTGGACACAATTCACCTCTCTTCACTGTCATCTCTTAGATCTGTGCAGACCTTGAGATTCAGATTGACTCATTCTCCAATGGCTATACTTTGATCTCAGGTTATGGACTCTGACAGAGGGTCATGCAAGATTAATTCCCTCAGTTTCCCACAGTACAGAAGTATTCTGCAGCAGCCTTCTTGCTTTGCAAAGCCAAGTGCCTGTGATCTGATTTGGAACTGATAGTTCTAACTATATCTCAGATATATATAGACAGTCTATACGTGCTGGTGTAGCCTACCAGTTCTGCTAACCTAGCCTGATCTAGCTCTGAACAAAACCAAATTCAGGCCTTTACAAAGATTAGGATCAAGCCTCAAGAGGTCCGGCTAAGGACACTAAACATTAGCTTTTATTTTGGACTGCTAAACTATACATGTGAGACCCATGTAATTGAATTAAGGTACTATAAAGGGGGTATCTATACACCTAAGTCTGGCATATAAACCCAAAATTCCAGAATAACCTGCTTATGTGCCTGAGAAACTGAGACCTTGTATTTGTCCACAATAAATTTATAGGCAGCAATTTTTTTCCCACTTTAGCTGTTCAATGGAAGATTAGTGTGTTTGTCTCTTGCCTAAGCCTGCTTGATTTAAAAACAAAACTGAAGGTGGCATAATATGATCTCTCAGATGAACAATCCATTATCTATGCTAAGATTTTGATGGGAGTATGCTGATAAGCTCAAGTAACTAAAATACATAGACAAGGTTAGAAGAATCCGAACAAAAAAACGTAATAATTTTCTTTCTGTGAATTTCTCCCAGAACTCAAGACACCTGGCTTGGATCACCCCTTCATTCAAGAAGAGGCTCAAGACCAATTGATTTTCTTTTTAGGGGTCCTCTTACTGCCAAGATCAAGTGAAGTTTAAAAAAAGCTTGCCATCCCTATTCCTCATGTACAGTCCCAAATCAACTGATTAAAGCCAAAAAGAAAACTTATGTAAAAACAGAGATGCAAGGGTTTAAATTAATAACAATTTGAAATCTGCTTTTCTCCTTCACAAGAATAACCCAGTGAAAAATGAGCAGAAATAAGAGTATTTCAGCAGTCTACTCTAGTAAGACCTTCTGTCCATGTGAGCTTATAAATAGTTCATTGCAGGAAATTAATGAAACTCCCAGGCCTCTCAAATGGAGAAGATGAATCACTGCAAGGTTGGCAATGTAATATAATGGTTTCATAGAGGACAATTATGGTAAAAAATGTGGCATTAATTTATCTGACTTACAGTAATTTCCCCAACTCTATATTTCAAGGAATAAAAACTATTGCAAAGATTTTTAAATTCAAGGCATCTGCCCTGTCAGGGAAAAGTGTATGAATGGATGAAATATTTATCCTTAGGGAGATAGATATAAACTGAGATAAAATTCTGAAACTTCTATACATACTAGATTTGAGATATTATTTCCTTCTTTAACACACAGAGTAAGGTAAACTCTGTAGGAAACTCCCCAAAGAACCTTAGTAATATATGTTCTATGACAATTGAAATAATATTTTCATCAAATTTCCAGAAACCAAAAGACTCAGCTCAAAAAAAATCCACACACCTACTTAAGCAAGTACAAAATTTCATTATTTTTCAACAGAAATCTGAAGCATTCACTGAAAAATTCTTGTCTAACTTTCTAAGAAATGGGTAAGTTATCATGAGGACTGAATTATAGTTTGTTAGTGGTTTCATGGAAATTATTTCCATGATTTTCCACCCTATATTTATATTTACCAGAGGTATAACAAGTGAATATGCAGTTATTTCAAGGATTCTTTGAATCCAAATCCTAATTTTGTGATAGTTTATGCAATTGCTCATGCCTTGAACTGCTTTTCGAACTGGAACTCAGGAAATTTGAACTTCCAATATGTTTAAGCATATTGAAACCTTCTCACTCAAAACCCCTATCCTGTTATTTTAGGGTTGCTCATCTGTTGACAGCCATGCTTTTTAAAAAACTGAAACACACTTTTTGAAGCAGAGTAGCAGAACATGAAAAAAAACAAGACCAAAATTTGTCTCCTTATGCCTTGACAATGATCTTTAGCTCCTGACAGAACATAGGAAACACCATAAAACACCCATGTGTCTCCAAAACTTCTCTCACAAAAGGGGTACTGGTAAATATCCTTTCCCTAAATATCTTTGCAGGTTCCAGCAATCAACCTTTCAGGGTATTCTTGAAGACAAGGTCATATTTTTAAAAAAAAACCTCTGCAGATCTTTTCTTGTAGGAATTTATCTAATCTTCATTTTGACCTGTTTGTATTTGCAGCCTCTCTAACATTCAGTGACAAAAATGTCCTCAGGGAAAAACAAAAGACTACTGGCAAGATGAGAAACTAGGTGAGACAGCTGCAGGCAATGTGTGTGACTCCTTCCCCCTCATTCCAGTGGCACCAGACACCCTCACAAGAATTAACAGAGATGAATCTGTGCAGATAGAAAAAAAAGTGGGGTTTTTGTTGTTGTTTTTTTTTGTTTTGTTTTGGTTTTGTTTTTTGGTTTTTTTTTTTACACTGGTATGGCAGTGATTGATATAGCAGCAGAAATCTCTTTGGAAAACAGGTTCTGTTAATAAGATCCATAAATCTTGTACATACTGAGGAAAAAAATAAACAAACACACACAAACAAACAAAAACATCTACCAGAATTGGAGAACTTTAAATGTGAATTGGGAGAAGAGCTGTTATAAAGGTAGCAAACTTACTAGGAGCAATATAGCACATAAGGATGGTCATGTACTACTCTGGGTACTTTCTCAGCTGAGAATTACCAAACATAAGAGACACCACTGCTGCAGAATGTAGCTGCCTGCCTGCACCTGACCACCCCTGGTGTTCTCAGACATCTACTGGTAACTCATGCCTTCCAAAGATGAACCAAGAAATCTTGCCGCACTACTGTAACGCAATAAATATCTTATTTCTTGTCCAAATAATGCATTTTCAAAGTTACTCTACTGTCAGCCATAAGTTACGGTTCATCTGAGTACTAGAAACTGAGAAATATACAGTAATTTCACAATTATAAGCCACACCTGAATATAAGCCGCACCTTTTTTTTTTTTTTTTTTTTTTAAGCGAGGATCCATGTGTAACAAAATAACAAATTAGTAACAGAATTGCGCCAGCTGGGTTTGGTGTCAGGTGCTCAAGTTGCAACAGTTTTCATAGATCAGCTAAGCCTTTAAAGGCAGCCCCAGGTGCCCTCCGGCTGGCTCTCACTTCCAGGTTGGCATTTCACTGGGATTTGTCCATAGATAAGCCGCACCTGAATATAAGCCGCACTACTGGGGTAGGCTGGATTCTTCAATGAAAAAGGTGCGGCTTATAATTGTGAAATTACTGTATTAATCTGGGCATTTCTATTTTAACACTTGCTCTGTCAAAGACCAGATGGGACCAGAGGGCTGTTGTAGTGGCAGTCCTGTTCTAGAAAACTGACCTCAGCCCCTGCACATACTGTTGTGATCTCATTATTAAATTGTAGACAACAATGTCAAATGATAGGTTTGAGTCTGTGAAATGTGGACACCGAGGTCTCATCTATGTCACATTTTCATCACCTTGATAGGAATATATTGCTTGGTCAGCCCCAAAGAAGAGCAGAAATGAAAACAGATCTACCAGATCACCTCTGTGCTTATTAATGACCTGAGACTGCTTGTCCCAGCTGGGCAAATCACACTGTCAGCAGCAGAGCAAGCAGTACAGTTCTCTTACAAAGCATTTATGAAACAAAACTGGGAGAGTCACTGATACCCAAGGTAATTTTCAATCACTGAGCAAAGAGGCCCAGCTACTGTTCTGGATCATGTTTCACCAGGACACACTGTGGCAAATTTTTGTAACCCAAAATTTCCACTTAACTTGGTGGTAGTTCTACTTGGAAGCATAACAACATAACATCAGTACATGCTGCTGTCTCACTTGAAAACCTGATGCAAATAATGGGGTAAAAAAAGTAGTTAGTATTGCAAAAAAAGTGAACAAATATTTCCAAACACTTCTGGGTAGCAAGCAGATTTTATTGGTTCATTGCACATCAGTCCTAAAAATGTTATTCCACTGTGACCATTAGAGTGCCTTCAAATAAATAGACTCATATTTTTGTATTTACCTGGAAGAAGGTAGCAAGCTTTGGATAGCGGTGATAAATACAAGAACAATAAATGCACACACCAAGTTTGATTTGAATACTTCATCCCGCATTTGAGAATACTAGAATAAAAAAAACAAACAAACAAAACACACACAGAAAAGTAAATTAGCTGTTAACATATGCAGTAGTTTCATTATGGTTGATGTTTACGAGAGACATGGGGAAAATTAGCACAAGGCACTAAAAAATCAATAACCTTAATTTTGTTTTAAAATCAAACCCATCAAATAAATTGTTAATAATCTGGTAGAACACTTTAACCAAGAGAGCAAAACTTTGTAATTTGCAGTACAAAATTGTTCTGTTTAGTTCCACAGTATTTGCTTTAAAAATCCTGAGGTAGATACCAGGAGCTTGTGCTTCTGAGTAGAATTCTAAACATGCAATTGCTTAATAAAATACTTAATAACCAGAGAAACCACAAATTTCCTCACATGAAGACAAACACTAGAGTCATCTGTGACTCTGCATGCATGATGGCACAGAGGTGTCTCCATGATGGCCAAATTGAGGCTGCTCTGCTATTTTTTCTAATTTTCTCTTTAAAGAAAATTACATAGGACATTCTGTGACTATTTGGGATGCTGGAAATCTATCCTAACTTACTCAGAGGCTGTGTGGACACTTGGCAGAATGGGCGTTCTCCAAATGTAAAAGATTGTTTGAGGTCCATTTTTATAAAGATTTATTGAAAAAAATTACTCCAGCATATTAAACAACTGAGAATGCCATCAGGTTCCTTTTTTATGGGAATTACCAAAAAATGGAGTAACAGACACATGGATAGACAGCAGTGGATCAATTAAAGTGGAAGTATTAACCAAGTCCTCAGCTGTTATCTATCATTGCTAATTCAATTAAACTGCAGCTTTTTACAGCAGATGAAAATTAGTCCATAGGATTATTTTTTTGAATTCTCTATATCCCTTATAAATGCCACTAAAGTTTCTTTGTCTTATGAGAAATCCTGAAAAGTCTTGCTCCAGTTATTTTTCTTCCTCTGAACAATGACTTCATTTACTTTAAACCCTTGCAGTTGTAAAGAGGTTGAAAAAAAGATCATAAAAGTCAAAGCAATATCAGATACCAGAATCTCTCGCGAGAAGTTTGGAAATAGGGAAAAGTGCTGTAATAAATGGCTAGAAAGTATTATAACATTAAAAAAAAAAAATTAAGAAATGTGTCAAGAACATACACTGAGAGAGCCCCGCTATGAACTGGATTTCATAGCTAATTTGCTCTTGAAGGGAGATCCTTGCTGGACTTGGAGAATTTTCCCTACATGGACCTTTGGTCAGGACATCATCTCAGCTGTAATCATCTGGTCCAGACAGTCTCAAGCTTCCAGATGGAAAAAAGGTTTCTCACTTCCCTGCTCCCATTAGTCATGAGTAACAGAGGGTGCTTGTTTGTTGGTGTCCCTCATTTTAACTCTTCTCCTCCTTGTGTCTGCTGTTGGCAGCATAATTTTGGCATGATTTTTGATAGTGCTTACAGGCAATGCCACTTCATTTTGCTGCTGGAGCCCCAGAGGCACTGACCCTGATTTCATATGCAAGGAAACAGAGCTGCATCAGTCTGCATAAAGATAGGGCTTTTTTCAAATAGGGAAAAAGAAAGGTACGTTCCTTAAAATATAACATGAAATCCCTACTGTTCCATAGGGAAATTAAGGCAAACTAGATGAATGAAACACAAACATAGAATGGCCTGCTGTGTTGAGGATGGATGCTGTGTTCTAATCAGTAACAACATTGTGATGAAGAATTGTTGACATCCCTTGGTAGCACTGACATAAATGATAAACGTAGCAGTTCTGTAGCAGTCTACCCCTTAATGACTTGGAGAAATAATTGAAGGACTGACTAAGCCTCAAGGTCCTTCAAAAAACATGGGGAGGTTTGTAGCCAACCAGAGCTGTGTAGAGTGCTAGGAAGAATTGTGATGTGACCTTGTATGCAGCGCAAACCTTCACTGCAGCATCCCCCAGAGCCCCCTGTGCTGGCAGGACTTGCTCAGGGCACAGTCAAGGCTCCCATGGGGCTTGGGCAATTTGCCTGCACTGTTGGAACAGTTTATCCATGTGCTTGTCCAGCCTGCTGGCTGAAGCTGAGAAAGGTTTCTTCTGGTTTCTTCTGTCGAGTAATGCTGCTTACTCCTCAACTCTGTCTTCCAAAGCCTCTTTGAAAAGGGAGCACTGGTAATATTACAGGCTTCATGTGTTCCCCTAAAGAAAATCTTTGTGCACTAATGGGGAAGGATTTTGGTCTTATGCTCACTGCTGCTCTTTGGCTCAGATAGCACCTTACAGATGAAAAGGGAGATCAGGTTTTGTCTTCATCAGAGTAATGTTGGCAAGGTTCCTGCAGTACAGGAGAGGGACAGAAGAATAAGTTTCAAGAAGTCTAAGCCAGGAGAGGAAATGAACTCCTGAGAAGACCAAAGAGTAGACAAAGACCCAGTTGCTGACCAATGACAGAAAAGTTGCTGAACAGGCTGAACAGGCCCAGCATCTCTTGCAGATCTCCTTGTAAATGGAGAGTTGAAGGAAGGAGGTGATGCCTGTGTCTACTGAGATACAGCAAGTAGGAAGAGAAAAATTGTTTTCCTACTCATGTAATTTCTATTTATCTTACCAGTCAGAAATTTTGAAAGAGAGAAACTTAGATATTTTGGTCTAATATTTGAACAAAGAGAATGTGTACTTTGAATTTCAAAGCTCTTTTGATATTTCCAGTGTGCTCACCTCACAGAAAATACATAAATGTTTCATGTCTAAGCCCAGCCTGTTTTCTAATCCAAGTACAAATATGCAGGAAGACTTTGAATATCTTTATACAAATCTTCACATTGGAAACTTCCTTTAATAAATCCCCACCAGCATGTAAAATTCCCTGTCCTGTGCCTCTGCTTTACCCTGCATGAAAGTACATAGTATGGATATTTTCAAGTTGCTGATATTTACGGAGATCATCATGCTGATATCTTTTAATTATTGAAATAATCTGAAGTTGTATCAGATTTTCCTATGAGTAATTACATATTTGGAAATTTTAGTATCTTTTCATGCTACCATCAGAATTACTTTCCTGTGGTGAGTTGCTCCATCTACCCACATGCTATTTGTGAAAAAATCCGAAAAAACCTCTAGCACAATTGAGGGTGAATGGTCTCTAAATGACATATTGAGTGTTAATGAGTGAAACACAGGTTAGTAATGACTAGTCCATTTCAGTAAAGAATCTCTAAAATATACCAGGTGTGGTCCTGCACAAATCCCATGAAAAATGAAATATTGCAGAATTCATATGGAAATACACATAAAGCCTCAGAGAGATAACCCATTCTCCAATGCAACTGCTACAGCTTGCTGTGGAATACACACTTATCCTGTCACCAGAGAAGGACAAAGAGCAATGAGATAAGAGAGGAGTGGCAAGATGTTCCAGTGGCTTAAGCTGCAGTGACATAGCAGTTTTCTAAACCACTGTAAACCAGGATCTGTGATAGCTCCATGGTACTTTTTTGTTTGTTGATTCCAGAAATGTTTTGGGATTCTTTTCTAGCCTTTTGAAGTCTTAAAGGAAGAGAACCAGAAATTTCATGGCGGGTGTAAACCCGATATCTGGAATTGCTTTATAGTGAAAAAATTCAAACCAATCCAGATAGTTCAAACAGAAGTCTAGTATAACATTTCAGATCAATTCATGTCACCCCATGATCCTGCATCGTGGTAGTCCTGTTAATGCAAGAGTGAAGAAATATAGTTTATTGTTCATGTAGTTACAGTAGTTTCACAATTATAAGCCGCACCTGATAATAAGCCACACATCCGGGCAGCCAGGCAGACCATGGGATTTGTCCATATATAAGCCACACCCGAATATAAGCTGCTTTTTTTTTTTTTTTTTAAAGCGAGGATCCATGTGCGACAAAGTAACGAGTTAGTAACAGAATTGCGCCAGCACGGTGTTTGGTGTCAGGTGCTTAAGTTGCAAACAGTTTTCATAGACCAGAGAAGCCTTTAAAGGCAGCCCCAGGCACCCTCCCGGCCTGCTCTCACTTCTGGGTTGGCATTTCCCTGGCATTTGTCCATAAATAAGCCGCACCTGATGATTAGCCGCACTACTGGGGTAGGCTGAATTCTTCAATGAAAAAGGTGCGGCTTATAATAGTGAAATTACTGTACTCAATTTTCTGTCAATTGAAGAGGGGGACATTAACACAATTCTCACTGAACTAGGTAAAGGTAACACTTCCACGCCGGGATCTCAGCTATGGGTGCTGGTGTTTCTGTCTCCTCTTAAGTGTAAAGTCTGGGGTGAGAGGCATTTACAGATTATAGCAATGAGTATTTAGCAGATGCCAGTGCTCTCTGGAAGTGTGATGGCTAAATGAGAAGGCACAGGGTTTTACGTGGGGGAGGTTATTTTACGTCAGAGCTCTCTCTGGCTTGAAACTCTGTTGAGCAGAAGATGTCAGCCAAGGGTGAGAGGGGATGCCCACAGACACTGCTGACTCTCAGGCACACCATGGGGAGCAGCTCAAGTGTTGGTGTAGAAGATCATATAAGCAGCACTAAAATGTTAATGGCTAGACAAAACCCCATAATTTCAGACTGAAAGGTTAGGGTTGGGGGGAGCAGAGGGAAAAGGCTGCTGAAAGAGCTTAGTGATACTCTAATTTAAACCTGATTTTGCTGAGTTTCCCAAATGAACTGGAAGAAGGGAGAAAGTGGTAGTAACGAGATAGCATGGAGGAAATAGCTGCTATCTGCAGGAAAATGATTCAAATATTACTTTTTCCATGACTTCCTGTAAGCTATGGTTGAACACTAAGGTTTTAAGGACAAGCCTATAATTACTGTAATTACCTCCATGCAGGAGGGAAGGGACATTTCCCGTACTACAAGACAATTGCTCCTGTCTAGAACAAAAAGGACACTGTGATTCATCATCCCTTAATCCACATCATTCCTTTGTATCCTGGTACATTGCCCATCAGTATCTGAGCACATTTGTGATGCCCCAGCTCCATGAACAGAAGCAAGGAGGTTGCTGACCAGAGGCTGTCCAGCTATTGGAGGTGGATGTGCCAGAACAAATAAAGCAGTGGTGATATTTTAAAAACATTACTCCTTCCTAATATGAGAAACCAGATTAATTTATGGAACAGAAAGAAGACTCAGTCAACTTTGCTGAACGGATTTTATTTTTCTGTTCCCTTTGCCTACTGGTTGGGACTAACACCTAAGGAAATATTAAATGAAAGCGTAATTCTCCAAACACTGCAGCCCAATTCTGTATTGGAAATGGCCTACTGGGAAGAAAATGTATCAAATCTGCTATAATGTTCACTTTTAGATTTTTTTTCATTCAGGTGCAATTAAGAACTTTATTAATATTTTAAATCTGACCTATGTAATGTGATGGATTAGGGCATGGATCTTCTTTTAGTTCCTTAAATTGCATTTAAATTGAATTTAAATTTAATTCTACACTTGTCTTATAGCTTTTTCTTTGCGGCTGACAATTGTGAAATATAAAATAATAAGAAAATTTATATTCTAGATATGAAATCTGATTCTGAGCAGTGCCCCTTTACACCAGTTCATGCTCAGACCTTGTGTGATTAAATAGTATAGAAGGGTGAGGTGAACAAGTTTGCTCATTCATAAGGTTTTTTGTGAGCAGGCTGTTTCCTCCTTTGAACAAAAAAATTCAGATTCGCCATAATTTTTTATCTTGTGTCTTGAAAAGATTTAAGATTATTCCTGACTTTTGGAGCTTTATGTATTAATTCACATGATATTGGAGATCTTGAATTTTGCTTCCTCTGAGTCCTTGCCAGATTTGCATGATGACTGAACTGAAAGAAATACCTTCATATCTTCCTTTTCACAAGATAATTATTTGTGGATAGTTTGATTTTGGGGGTTTTACCTTGTGTCTCAGTGTAAATGTCCTCATGGGGAAATGCAATCTTGTGTTTTTGTTTTAGCATTTCTTATTTCTTCTACAAGACTACTAGTGCAACAAGGGCTTAGATATACTTTGAGCAGAATTTTTCTTTTCCAGTTGTCTTGATAAAACTCTCAGCCTTCCTGAGGGCTAGTCTCTCATAAATCAAATAAAAATGTGTTTTCCAGTGGAAGTTAGAGTGATGATGGAGTTGTGAGCCTCCATGCTTCCAATTCCTCACTATTTTTATATCCTTTCAGTCAAGTGAACATAGTATTGCAGACCTGCAGTTGCTGCACTGTGAAATTATCAATGAAAATCAATGAAATTATTTGAGATCTGGGCAACCTCACCCTGTGCCATCAGCTTTCAAGGAGTGTTCTCCAATTATCTTATCTTTTAAAACTTACAACTTACGTCTGGATGTGGGCTGAAAGAGAAGTTAATGAGATAATATTGCTGTTGTGAAGCAACAAAGACATGAACCATATTTAGCTCTTAGAAACAGGTTTTTTAAGAAGGATGTTTAAAACAGAGAGTTGAAAAATTACTGTTGACTTGAAATAAATATTGCAGCTGCATAGAGGACATCAGAGGGATTCTATGACTAAATGGAAGGAACATATCTATATAAATATAGATATGTATTTATTGAATAGACATGTCAATGGATTTATATGCTCAATCATTGTTAGTGCCAAAGTAACCTGTCATCTGAGAAAAACTGCTTGTACTTGAAACCAAGTTCAATCCAGCCAGTGGTTATTGTTTCCATAAACTGAGTTTGCTCACTGTACATATTTTCCAACAACAAGATGAAACCTTTTCAGCATTATAACACCTGCATCGTGTCACCGTGTATGAACTCTAGCTCAGCCCCGCCTTCTGGAAACTGAAACCAAATAAAAAAAGAAAACCAAAGCAAGAAAAAAGCAACACAAGGCAGAACCTACAGCTTCTCTACTTCAGTGAACATTTATTACAATTTGAATTGTGAATAATGCAGCTACCAAGCCCCAGCTACCTTATGCTCCAGGCTGGAGTCTTTAAACATCAGTGAAAAAGGCTTGATATGCTCTCTTCTCAATTTATCGCCACTCCGTAAGTCGATGGTGTGCTCTATTCGCTTGTTAATTTCCTCAGGCCCAGACTGGACATGCAAAGCTTGTGCAAGATGGTTTGGAAGCAGATTTATTGAATTTCTTGTTAGGGCAGCCAGAGTCTAGGGGAAAGCACATGCAAACAGAATAAACCTGCTGGTCCCCTTGGGTTAAAAATGCAATGTTTTAGTTCATGTTGCATTGCAAACCATTACAGCATTCCATGCAATTCATCCAATGAAATCTATAGAAGTGTAAAATAGTAAGTCTGTTCCTCTAAACACATACAGTACATTAAGGGGAGTATTTCAATCCCTTCTTTTTCCCAGGCTAGAAAGTTTGTTGCTGCACTGGGCATTAGGACTATTTTCCGCTTTCCAAATCTGATATTGAATTACTAAAGCATGCAGGAGAGGAGTACACACACCAAGATCACAGCAGGGTATCTGACTCAGTGGTGTGCTTTAATAAATAAGAGTGGAAGCCATATAAAACAAGACCCACAAAATAGGACTAATGAACTTTTTCTTATCTCAAAGTTACTGGATGTGTGTAGTTAAGGAACAGATCACTTAGTCAGGAGTGAAGAAGGTGACATTTCTGATTACTTCAGCATGGGTTTTCAGATAATATGTTCTTCTTCACTACTGCTATATTTCAGCCAATGTAGATTACAGTTAGGCTATATGATTTAATGCAACTGTAATTCATATTATTATTTAAAATATCTCAAATGCATTATTCCTTTGGTATTTCAATGACTAATCAAAGGAAAAAATAAAAATACTTTTGCTTCCCAAAGGAAATCTAGCAGATATAGTATGAAGGGTGTTTCATCTCCAGCAAAGAGTTAGTTTGCTTTCACAAAGAGAATAACTCATTCCCATTTCATGGTGCCATTTCATGACACAAACCACAGTGAAGCAGCTCTTTCCCACTTGAATGGGAAAATAAACTCTACTACTGCAATATTCCCAAGGGTTAAGAAATGTTAATGAATGGAAAGGATGTGAAACTTCATACATCATAGCATAAGACATTTCAACATTATTATGGGTGGGAAATAAAATTCTGCCTGAGGAAAGTTATTGAATAGGTCTTTCCAGAAAAATCTACAGCTCTATCTACGATTGGGCATTGTTGAAATAGGAGCTTAGGAGTTTTGTCACCAGATGTCCCTGGAAAGCCAATTACATAGGGAAAATGCTATAGGCAGGTATCCCTTGTTGATATTCAAACTAGAGTCAACAAACAGGTTCTAATGAGCCTTGGACAGCACATTAAAACACAGGAAGGGTCTCAGGTACCCACTGCCAAAGCCCAGGGTACAACTGTCCTTACAATCCTAAAATCAAGTCCATGGATTCCATAGTCACAGATAGTATTTCATTTTCCATCTTATTATCAGTAATTTAAGATCTCAAAATACAGGCAGAAAAGTATGTCAGGATTGAAATCTCTCTGTTTAGTTGAAAAGCAGTTTTCCTGTTTGTTTAGTAGAAAAAGGACTTCAGTAGTGAAGGTTTGTGAGGACACTTGACTCGAATCCTCCCTTTTCTGTCTAGCAAATCAGTATCATCAACATTAGGAGAAAAAAGCAGTATCAAAGAAATTTTTCTCATGCTTAGGTTTCAGATATGTCTGAATTTATATATTGGCCTTGGAGAAAACAATTAAGGCAAGTATATAAATGCTGTATTATTACACACTGTGATACTATTTTAGTTTAAGTACTCCTATCTCTTTTAAAATGGGCTAGAAAGAAAAGCTTTTGTAAATTTTTGGTGGCTGAAAGGGCGTGAGTGTGTCTGAAGTCCCTGTTAAAGGATAAGATCACATCAGATGGTGGTGTGTAAATTGATTCCTCAGAATTACCTTGTATTTCTGCTTCTGCGTTGGAAACAAGGGTGGAGAATGTCCCTAATATTTTTGATAAGCATTTTGTTTTATTTATATAAGGAAAATAATCTCAGTTCATTCTGGTAAGCACTATGTTTTGGTTAAAATTCTATTTTAAGCTGTGATTGATATGAAGGCTTGTCTCCTTGCTGAATGTATGAAGTCTTTTATAAGTTATGGTAGATGAACGTGACATATCACCACTATGGCCATGGTGCCTGTAGTATTTTGCCAAAATAGACTCTGAATTTGCATTTATATTAACAATATAACAAGGAAATTCATATTTGTTTTTCATCATTTTCTCTCCTTTGCATACATGCACATACTTAAGAAAACTGCTTCCCTAGATTTAGAAATAAAACCAATGAAAAAAATAATGCAAATTATTGTCTCAAGAATAACTTCTAAGCACATTTTGTCTCTTATCCCTCTCTTTGCTCTGCATCTTTTAAGACTTCTTTATGCAAACACAAAGAAATATTGATTCTTTCTATTATTTCCCTTACACTTTTGTGAGCAGCTCTATGGAAGACACAGTTATGAATTCTACAATGGACTTTTGAAGTTTTCTGATGTTGACAATAACCATTAATCATACAAGAACAAACATAAAAGTTCTGTTAAAAAAAGAAAAAAAGAAAAAAAAAAAAGCTCGCCAAGCTTGCATCTGAAACTGAAAGAATATGAATTAAAACAAACAAATAATAAAACTGCAACTTTAGACACATTTTATAGAGACTTTAAAAGGTAGAATAGATTAGATTTTACTTCCTTCCTGGGAAGTTTTCCCATAAAATGTCCAAGCATCCTGCTCTCAACAAGAAGGAAAATTTTTAATCTGGGCCATTTGGAAAGCCTTTGGAAGGTTTCAAATTATTTTTTCCATGCTGCAAGGTTTTGGAAGGAAATAGGAAAATAAAAGTCACACGCTTAAAAAGACAGGTTTCAGATAGAATTTAGTTCAAGAGGAAGACACCAAAATGAGGGTGTCTACAAGTTTGGTGTCTACATGCTCTGTGTCTAAGCTTCTATTTCTTCCAATACACACTCCAGATACTTTCATCTGCTCAATCCTGTGTAGCAGTGGTCAGCAGAGATGCCTTGGGGAACTGGGATAGGAGCCAGGAGATGTGGCACAGGACACAGGGGACACCATGTGCCACTGGTCAGTGGTGAGGACCAGCTGGGTGTGCTGGGCTATCTCAGCACAGAAATAACAGCAGTAACAATGGGGCAGCTCTAACACTCAGATACTTTGGTTTTGAACTGAATTCCACCCTTTCGTTTAGACTTGTCTGTCATCTGGGCAGTCTTTTAGGGAAATTTCTGTGCTCACTGTTAAGCTTCACTGCAACCACTACTAAGGTACATATTTAGAAGACAGATATTTTAATATGCTCTTTTTCCTAATTCACATCCTGACACGCCCATCAGGTGCCTCCACCTGCACATACAGTGACCATGTTATGCTTTCAGCTTTTCCTTTTGTAAGGTACATGGAAGAAATCCAACTTAAACAGCTATTAATTCATCCTAGAGGAAGAGGCATTTACTCTCTGGAAGTAAAATAATTTCTCTCCAATTTTCTTTGCTTTAATGAAGAAGCTCAGACACTTGTTTCAACAACAGAAACCTCCATTTATATTGTGCATGTCTGAATTTCAGACAGGAACTTCCACCCTTGGCTTACCTCACAATCAGAGCAAGAGCACATAGTGATAACTGGGCTGTAGACAGCTGTAGATTTTGCTAATTTCTGTGACTGCCTGCATAAAACATGGTTATTTTTTTCTTACTCACATAAACACATCTGCAGTTTGTTGATTCAGGCTGCTCACAGAACATAAGTTTGAGGTAATAAGTATGGATTAGGATAAATTTGAGTTTGGCTTCAGAACACCCCACAGATTTCTTTTCACATGCTTCCTAACATAAGTAGAGCTAAAAGTAAGCTAAAAGTTGTTCAAATTTTGTTGTAATTTATATTGGGTAAAGAAATAATTTAAATTCTATTGGCAAATATTCAGATACAGAGTGATTCATTGCTGGGTTGCTGCTACTACAATTCTCATAGCCTGCTGTTGGCAGTGACCTTTAAGCTGCTTAATTAGTGTTATTAAATGCTTATTCTGTCCAAGACTGACATACCTCTGGAAAAAGCTACTACATCCTAGTATAATTTAAATCTATCATCTGAGTCTTTTAGCTAAAATGCATTATTTATGAGCAATACTGCCTATTTTCTCAACTGTAAATTAAAAATTACATAATAATTGAATCATACATGGAACAGCAGATTTTTAAAATCTTGTCTCCACTGAAAGGCTCAGTGTAAAGCTGTGTAATATAAAATTACAGCTTTTCCCAACACCACTTCAAATTCTTTAAAAAAACAGTGAGAAACTGTTCTAAAAGTAGATTGCTTGTTGCCGTAAGAAAAAAAGTGTTTCAAAGAAACTGTTAAGCTATGCCTGTTTCAATTACTTTCAAGGCCTTTTTAGTAGTACTGGGCAGGAGTTGATTAGTAATTGAATAAAGCCACTAGTTCTTTAGTTTGTTCTTTGTCTTTGTTACCATCAAGGTCATGTGTAGCTGAGAAAATGACTATCAAAATGAGAGCCTACTCTGCGTAGATTTTTTTTGGACAATAGAAATTGGAATATCTTAAATGGAAAGAAATAGAGAGAGATCAGAAGATATTCACAGCAGCATGCACCCACATCTCTACTTCTAACGAAATGACAATATAGAGACAGGTCAACGAAATACAGAGATACTTTAAGGCAGTGAACATGCACATACACAGATGTACAGAGAATATATAAAACAGGTGTTTTATATAACAGCAACCTGTGCCATGCTCAAATTCATTTGAAGAGATGAAGACACTGCTGTGGGCTGACTGATTGTGAAATTTTATCACTTCTGAGCACATTTTTAAAGCAGAAGACGGTTGACAAAAGCAAGACCTCCACACAAAATGCTTGATGTTCAACAGACAGTTCAGACAAGTAGGAATAAGGATGTGCAGCAGAAGAAAGGATATCACGTCATTACAGATCCCCCAAAGAAAATGAAAGAAAGCTTCAGCTGACCTTGCCTCATAAAGATTCATCAATCTTTCAAGTGCAGTGAGAAGAGTGGAGTCTGAGGGCATTTTAACCTTTCTATCTTTAATTCCTCTAAACAAGCAGACTTCACAAAACTATTTTTTTACCATACATGAATTGTTGGTTCCCAGGTTGCTGGCAATCAGCCATGCAGCACTTTTGGAAAAACATCTGATCAGGAGAGTTGCTATTATCTCGAATTTCTATTGAGCTACAGATGTGTTTAGAATCTCATCTGCTAGTCAGCCTTAATTTTATCTTAGAATATGAATTTTTAATATCTTTTTGTTAAAAAAGTGAGACATGAAAAACCTGATTTCACAATCTTTTGCTTTTTTGGTGCTTTTTTTTCGGGTTTTTTTTTCCTTTTCCTCAGATACCAATAAACTACTTTAGGCTTTTTCCTCTGGCAAAGTGTCCTTTCCTCATCCCTTTAATTTGATGGCTCTACAGTGAAGCTATGCAATGAGATATACACTCTGACTAGAATGTTCCAGCTAATTTAGTAACACTACCTTTACTTTTAATTACTTCTTTGTGGAGGTGTTAAATTAAAACTAAGCCATGCAGTATTTGATTTCATTTGGGAAAAAGGGAAAAAACAATGAATCCAAAATCTCTGTTTCACTGGCATTTTCCCAGTTTAGATACATGATTTTTTTCTACCTTGAAACAACTTGTTCAATCCTCTGCTGTTACAGTACATGTTAGAATAAAGGTTAAAGATGAATTTGTCTCCTCTGAGGCCTCCATTATTGAAGTGCACTCAATCATGCATTCATCTCAATGACATTGAAGGAAGTTTGACTTACGTTTTGTTTTCCCACTATGTTATCAAATGGAAGTTCAGGGCTCCAGGATCCTTCTGTAAACGTAGCTCCACTGTTTCTCCTGTCAGAGGAGCTGACAGCCTCTTTCACAATATCTTCAGGTAAAGTCAACAGACTCTCCTCAGGTTGTTTAATTAAATAAGTCTCAATGTTATGTTTCCTCAGGAATTCATTGCGCTCTTTGCCATGCCCTTCTTCAACTTTGTAATCCCCATTCAGGCAGTCCAGAGTGGCTTTGGAGATGTGAATCCTCCTGCATAAGTGAAATAAGTAGTAGCAAATACTGATTGTGCTCTACTATACACAGGTTAGAAGGAGGTTTTGAACTCTGAATATCGTTTAACATCATGGATAAAGACAAAGTTGTCTATTGCAAACAATGAAAATTAAATTGTATATTTAAAAACATGAGCTTTATTTGTGGTCAAGTAATCTCAAGATATGTTTACATCAATAAAATGGCATTAATGCACCAAGTCCTGCCACAGGAAAAACACTTTGACATTCATGACTGATATCTTTGCTCATGGTTAACAGTTTAATGGGAGACCTTCCCAAGCAAAATACTATTCTGAGTGAAATAAATGGTACTTCAGGACGTATGATGAGAGAAAAATAAATGGTAAGCATTAGAGCAGTGAAGGTTTTTCATTTTCTTCAGTTTCCTGAGGTAACTTAAACATTTGAAATTAGTGGTCTGATTGCACCTGAAGTGAATTAGGGAAATAGGGGAACTATGCAAAGGCAAGCTAAGTAATCATTCCTACTAAGACTAAGCAATGAATTCAATAAGTTTGGTCAAAGTAAAGTTGAATTTAAGAGATTAAATGCAAAAGAGCTCAAATATTACAATGGTATGATTGGAATTTGGATGTCTTCCAGCTAAACTATTTTTAAGGAATCTTCAAGTTCCTGCATGTAGGAAAATTGCAGACACCTCTAGAACACATCAATGTGGTCAGCTATGCTCTCTGAACAATGAAGCATCATGCATGCAGTAGGAGTTGTTCATCAGGCACTTATCTAATCCAAGAAAATTGTTGTAATGACTCTTTCAACAGCTCATTTTTTAAACTTTGAGTGTTTGTCACTTTCTGAGACAGACTTGCATGCAGATTCCTAATATTCATAGTGAGCTAAAATTCTTGATCTTTTCTTGATGACGCTTGCTAAGTTGTTTTTCTCAGGCATCACAACTTGGCTTCCTCCTGTGAAGAAAATGGTTCTAGCATGCCCCTTGGGAACTTCTGCAACTCAAAAAATGCCAATACAGAATTGAATTGCATAATATTTTGATGGAATAAAAGACTATAAGGGCATATATAATGTGTATGCATTGCTAGAAAATGAAGTGCTGGTTGTATTTAGGCAATGTGAAGTGCCCAGGCATATCAGAACTTGGCACAAACTGTCCAATCCCAACAACTGTAAATCTCAACATCTAATTAAAAGATCAAAAATTTGTATCCCAGCCATTTTTTAAGCTGTCTAAACTTCCCTTCTTCTTCCCAGGTTTTATACAACCTTCTTTTTCTAAACTCATGCTGTTATCATGATTGCAGAGATTAGTAGTATTTTGTAGTGAAAAACAGTAAAACTCATGATAAAACCTAGTAAAAATGTTCCTGCAATATAACCAACTTTTGGCCTGGAGTTAAACAGCAAAGCATATAACCTCTCAGAAAGATGACATGTTTCCAAGCTCTATGAAATCCAAATATGCTAAATTTATATAAGTACTAACCTAAAACAAAAGGAAAAGAAATGAAATAAAAAGTGATACTCTAGTTGCCAAGATGATTATCTCTCTCTTTGGATTCAAGTAATATTTAGGAAGGATGAGTATAGAGCCATGAAATACAGATTTTATGATGGATATGCATATCTTTAAACAGAATATGGAGATAGGCCTTAATGTAATGTCCTTAAATGGGCCAAATATTAATAAATAGTTTTCAGGTTATAAGTATTTTCTGGCTTCATCTTTTGAACTGCTTGCTTAAAAAAACCCAAAAAACATAAAATGTGAAGAGATGTCTTTTAATTTTATACAAATACAGTACATTGGGAACCTGAGTAATGAAGTCAAAAATATTGCCTGATCTACTCTTGAAAGCATATCTGACCCAAAGTGTTAAATGATACCTGTCATTATTACCTAGAATTTATGCAAGTCAGTACTGGAGATTAATACCTACATACACTAAGTAAAAGACATTAGAAAATGGGATCCTGGCAGAAGAATGTCACTGAAATAACACTGTAGGATCTTACAAGGTTTCCTTCACAGGTGCTGTGGACACATTTTTTACTCTCAGAAAAGCAGAAATTACCATTTTTTTGTCAGTGCTCTTAGCTGCCTTGTCCCACAGCAGCTGGGCTGGTGGCTGATGCTCCTGCCAGGTTCAGTCCCTCCCTGGCTCAGCCATGCTCGTGGGTGCTTGGGGACATGCAGGCACTAGGGGAAGAGCTGAGTCCCTTCTTTCCTGCTCTCAGACTGGGTGAAAGGATGTTTCCCATCCTCAGCTGCCTCTCTCCACTGTGCCCTCAGGAAAATGCTGCAGTTCATCTTTGCTCTTGCTTTATACTGTGAGAGCAGGACTGCTCATAACCCCAGGGCAGCTTTCCTGGTGGAGCTGCTCTAGGAATGGGAATGAGCTCAGTATTACAGCAAGGAGGGGGATTTGAATGCTGGTGGCAGGGAGAAATGAGGAGAGGCTGAAATGGGCTTAACTGCTCTATTAAATCTGCTCTGCACACTGGGAAACTCTGATGTAAATCACTATTCTGAGGGACTTGGTTCATTGCTGTCACATACAGGCTTTGTTCTGCTGGCACACTGATATCCAGGAAATCTCTCTGCTCTGACAGACTGAAAACCTGCCAGGCTTTTTATCTACAGCTAGGTTGTGCATTTTCTGGGTTATTCATTAATAGCCATACGATTTGCACACATTTACAGCAATAGACTCCACTTTTTGCAGGTGTGGATGGTGAAACTTAGGTGATCAATTTGCTCATGTGAACAAAGCATTCTCTTAGTTACATGGGGCTATTGCATGTGGTAAACAGCAGGCAATGAAATTTTATACATGGGTGACATATGTAGAGTACAGAAGTCGCTCTCAGAGCATGCAGAATTTCCTTTTTCTGCTAATTCCAAGAACATATATTAGAGTAAAGGTTTACTATGTAGAACTGCAGAAGAGGCCTGCATTTGCAATATATGAAGCAAATTTCCTTCCAGTTTCCTGGGAACATGACAGCTCTGACAGATCCTGATGTGTGTGTAAGGAGGACAGCACATGACTCAGTTTTGATGACTTAAAATCTCTGTCATTCAAGGTGACAGCACCACTTAGACTTTTTTCCACATAAAGATGCCTGCTGCTATTCCTTCTAAATTCCATGACTAAAATTGGAATTGTCTAAGTTATCTTTTCTACATCATTCATCAATGGCAGGTGGAACTGAAAGTGAACAGAAGATTCCTGCAATCACTACTGCTACTTCAAATTTAGGATTTGTAGCTTCCAAACTAGCAGAATACATTTGCCATATCAGGCAGAAATAACATGCAATTTTCATGTGAATCAGCCATATCAGGCACTCAGACACAGAAAAAAACTAATCTTTTTTTTTTAGTACAAAACCAGACATTTTCACATATATATAGACAGGTTAAGATAAATATCTCTAAACATCTACTAAAGCATCAAATTATTTAAAAGACTTCCTAGGGAGCCTGCTGTTCACAACAACTTGTCATTAGCATATTGACCTATGAACACATAATTTTTCCCACATTTTGTACACTACAAAATAAAACAAATTATAGCTTTGTGCCTCATAGAACCATTTTAATGAAAGAGGTGAGAAAACGAAGCCTGGAAAATCTCATGAATGGTCAACACCTAACTGGGAAATTTGGGCAACCTCTGAACACTATGCAGGCTGAAAGCAAAAATTGATCTTTTTCAGAAAATCAAGGCTGACAAAGAAAAATAAAGATTTTTGTCTTGTCTTTTCAAGCAGCTCTACAATCTGACCATTTCTACCTTTTTTTGGCTACAGCCTCACTAATCCTTGCCAACTGCAATATAGCAAAAAAAAAAATCATAGTTGATGAAACGACGTAAACCAGTTAATCTCTTGGCAAGGTTACCAGTGGAACATTCTGGCAATGTTCTTTGACTGTGGGAAATTCACTTTGCCTTACCCAGGAATTCCACCCGACTCGAGTTTGTTTGCAATGTCCACGTCCCATGACCAGACATCAAACTGCCACTTCCTCAGGCCCAGCACTCCACACAGAACTGATCCAGAATGAATCCCTATTCTCATGTCAATGTCATGCTTTGTTCTTGATCTGACATATCTGTTAAACAAAACACACAAAGAGAAAAGACCAGACTTGTGAAAATATATACCACAATTTTCCATATCATTTTGAAAAGGGTATGATGTAAAATATGGTGTCAATTAGCTGTAAAGGGCAGTTTAGCCTGTAAAATGAAGAGAGAACTTTCTAAATAACAAAGGTAGAATTTGTGTTAAAATTATTCTGAAAGCTAGGTTATCATTAAGCAGTTAATTGCATGCATGGCTCAGTGGCACACTAATCATTCCAATTAGATGGAAAGGGAAAGATAGAGAGGGAAAAAGATGTCTGAGTGAAAGTCTTTTGTTGGATTTATTGAGTGCTTTAGCTTGGAATTATAAAAGGTTCAGGAACAGTATGAAACAGAAACAAAATGGACAGTTCAGGAACAAGAACTCTTTTAATCAAATCTTTAATATTCTTGTTTATTTTTTACTAATTTTCAAATTTTAAAAAATGATTGTTTTATTGATTGGGATTTTCCAGAGTTACTTTTTGTCAAATGATCAATTATTTTCATTAGATTTGACCAGACACCATTTGATCTTTCATGATAACCATGTGAGCTTAAAATCAGTTTTGTTCATTCTGCAGGGTGGTGAAGATCATTTCCCCTCTCAAAAATAAACACATATGAGCATATTTGTTAAGAGGCTGCTTTTCCAGTTCTGTTTGACAATAACTGCTTGCACCAGAAATAGTATTAGAGCTTGTGTTCATTAATCTTTAAATTGTGTGCTCAGGATAGGAAAAGCACATTGCTACTGCTGGTCTACAAACCTGCTGCTTCTCTGTAAAAGACCTCATCTCTACAGTCACTGAAGTCAATAAAGCACAGCAAGATCACACCACAGAGCAGACAAAGAGTAAACAGTTCTATTTCACTGCTCTGGAGTTAACTACATTTTCCTCAGAAGCTTCAGTAATGACCTTGACAGACCCTCTGTAGAGGACAAAAGGATAAATTGCTTACTGCATTCAATACTTGAGCTTTCATTGTTGTAACGGAGCATCAGCTCAGTTTGTAAGGGAAAAAATCAAAGCAAAAAGTTCAACAATGGAGAGAAACTGGTCGCACAAAAATGTGAAAAATTGAAAATAATAAATTAATCTTTATTGCCCTTCCCTTCATATTATCAAAACTTGGAGAAAGGCAGACATATGACAAGTCTCAGAGTAATAGTTTGCCTACAAGGCCTTATAACAGGAAGCTAACATATTTTAGATATCTAAGAGAAAATGGTTTTAAATAGTTAATCATAAAATAATAAAAGAGAAACTTTGAGAAGGGATTTTTCTGTATTCTTATACTTAGAGTTCATAGTTTTCATTTACAAATTTCTTCATTGCATGCAAGCAAGAGGGCTGGAAATATCAAAATTAAACAAACAATGACCTGTCTCTGGAAGATGGGATTTGCAACAACTCCTCCACATAACTTTAAGTGTTGTGAGAAAAGCTAATAGAAGTGATATCACTGAGATTTTAATCTATTTAGAAGAATTTTTATATGTTACAAAAATATCTAAACTGACACTCATAACTGTCAGAGCAATTATCACACAACTCCTGATATGATTGTTTCCCCAGTCAGCCTTTTCCTTTGTTCAGACTGAGACAATTATTTCTCATTTTACATCTGATTTCTTTATCTTGAAATAAAAGATAATTGTATCTAGAGGAATAATTGAGAAAAAAGCTTTTCATTGAAAAATGCAGTCAATAAGAAGGGCTTAAGTTTAATAAAATGTTTTAATAGCATATATTTATGTAATTTTTCTCTATACATATATAGACACACATGCTATTTTACCAATTTGATTTCTATTTCACCAATTGTCATGTCCTGTGACGAGCAGCTAAAGGCTCTAGGTTTGTCTAGTTTAGAGAAGAGGAGGCTGAGGTATGAACCCTGTTGCTCTCTAACACTTTCCTTAGGAGGGAAGGGGGGAAGGAGATGCTGAGTTCCCCTTCCTGGGCTCCAGTGACTGGATGCGTGGGAATAACTCAAAGGCTACATCAGTGAAGGTTCAGCTTGGACACTAGGGAACATTTCTTTACCATAACTGTGGCCAAACAGTGAAACAGGCTGTCTACTGAGATGATTGATACCCCAAGCCCTTGATCAAGAGACATTTGGACAATGCCCTTAACATGCCCTTTTACTTTGGTGACAGCTTATTCTAGTCTATTATTCTATTCTATTCTATTCTATTCTATTCTATTCTATTCTATTCTATTCTATTCTATTCTATTCTATTCTATTCTATTCTATTCCATTCCATTCCATTCCATTCCATTCCATTCCTGTAAATTGTGGTCTTGTATTTGTATCTTATGTGAGAACTAACACCCAGAGGTATCACTGGAGAGACCAGGTACAAATGATGGTGCAACTGAGCAAGGTGTTCCTTCTATTTCCAGAGTGTTCACTTAAGGATTGATGGATTTAACTTTTCCTTTGTTATAAAAATGTGGTGATGGCCTTGGCACCCTCCATCAGCCACACAGGACTTCTGCATTTGTCCAAAACTTCACAGGGCTGTGCTGCCCACACCACCTCCTGTAGGTAACTGCAGACACTAACCAAGGTCCTCTCCTCCTTGCCTTATCTGCCTTTCACAGTCTCCCGAAGCTGCTCTTTATGTGCCACTCAGGTTATTTGATCTCAGCTCTTCATCAGCAGACAGAGTGGATTTGGCTTCCTGCCTGCAGCCTTTGGCTGAGGAACATTCTGCTTCTCTGCTGCAGTGCTGGTGAACATGCAGGGCTCTGTCTGCATCCTCCTCTTGTCACGCACAGCAGTGTGCTCTGTGCTTATAGGTGGGAAAATGCAGGAGGGGACCTGACTGCATGAAGCCACAGTTGAAATATATTTAAACAGGACATGAATTAAAACATAAGAGTGATCTCGTCTCACTCAAATTACTTTATTATTTGCAATAAAAAATTGAAAGCAGAACTGTTGAGAACCTATTGTAGAAACAATAGGCTTCATAAAAGTTTTGTTGTAAGATATTAAATTGAACAAAGAATAAATGGTTTACTTTATTTTAAAATTTCTCTGCAAAGACTAAAAAGTTTAAAAGTGAGGCTATTTGTTAGATGGTAAATAGTCATGAAATTATAATTATTCTTTTTATTTAAAATTGGGAGTGATGTGGGTTGAGAAAGATTTCTGGTTTATGTAAAGAAAGGGACTTAATTATGGTCAAATCCAGCTCCCTTGGAGTCAGCCTACCACATACTTTAGGAGGTCTTGTTTACATACAGGTACAGGAAAAACAAAGCCTGAAATAGCAAAGCCTGGATCACCTTCATCAATAGTGGTGGTTCTAACTTATTCAGAAAAGAATTTCCCAGAAATAATAACATGTATGAGATAAAAAATGTAGAGATAAAAAATTAAAAGAAACCATTTTACAAAAGCTCAAGTATTCCACATCTAGTTCTTCTAAATTTATTCAACTGTCAATAAAGCTTCTAATTAAAAAAAATGTATTTTCTCCAACTTTACTGTCTCTCTGCAGATATGCTGACAAAGTACATGCATGAATGCATTATTGATGATCTATAAAGCAGCCCTCTGTGCCTCACAAGTGCTTTGATATCTTATCCAGGATGAGGTAACTGTGACTGGTGTTATTCTTGTCATTCATCTCATTTCAGTCTAGCCAGAGATAAAAAAATTCAATGATTTTAATTGGATCTAGTCCTTTCCTTCTGGTCAGCATTCTTTGATGAGTATTTGATTTTTGTGGTGCTAATTGAACCCTTTCTTATTTGCATGAAGAAGGTGAGCCAAAAGTCAGAAATTTCCTTTTCAGCCTTTTCTGTAGCTGTTAAAAATCTGAATGCCCTGGAATTCAGGCCTACAGATTGAGAGTGACACACTGGCTAGCTCTGTGCTGACCAGCTCAAGTGTGCAAGGTTATGTTTATGCTTTGAGATATTAAAATAACCCCAGAATGCTTTTCCATTCTCAACAAGCCCTTTCACAACCCCTTCCCAGGTTCAACAGTTTGAATGTGAAGACCATTTCTAGTAGGCAATTTGAATGCAACTGCCTGGTTTTGGAAGCAAAACAACTTCAGAAGAGTGGAGCTGGCCAGTCTGTTCCACTTTTTCCTAGTGATGGCTAAAATTCTCTGGGATGGTTCAATTTACCCATCAAGACATGGTCATTATCATCCTCATGCAGGTGAAATATGAAAGTCTATGTATTCTGGTTGAAGCAAGTAAGGGTTTCAGCTGACTCTGCTGTGGGCAGAAGGATGGACAAGTGATCTCCTTTGTCTCCTGCTAACTGAACTGTCCTTTGACTGTAAGGTTCAGTTATATAGGGAACATTTTGGTTGGACTCAGAACAATTATCAAATTCTCCTAAAGGAATGCAAATGCTTTTTGGTACAGACATGACAAGATAGCAGATGAAGTAAGTGATCTTTTCGGTGTGGCTCTGGGAACTGTGTCATGCCTGTGAAGGAGATATCCATTATTTAAAAAAAGCTAGGTAACAGGATACACTAAACTACTGAACACTTTGAATGGTACAGTGCAAGTAACATGACTTACGGGATGTAACACTTCATAGATGAACTTTACACAAGTTGAATTTACAATTTAATGTAGATATTGTCCCAAGGAGCCAGTTTAAAATAGCACCAGGATGAGTTTACCTTGGATTTAGAACTGGAATCTAACGTAGGCAGAAACTATTACCTGGAGAAGTTTCGTATTGTCAGACCTATCACTAATATAACTGACTTGCTCTGAGTTCAGACAGAAACTGTAGCTACATGGGCAGTGTTAATACTGCTGCATTCTTCTTTCCTATGTCAATCTGCTCTGAGAGGTAGGAAAACAATACAGTACAAGGCACCACACATAACATTATTAGAAGTTTGCTTTTTCATTTGAAACTTACGTTATAAAAATCTATACAATCATATACGTATATATATATATACGCACACACACATACACTCCTTTGCCATATTTCCAATAAAGCCTTGACTGTGTTTTGTGTACTCAAAGGAAAGAGGTCACAGAAATAAATGAACCCATTCATCTCTACCTGGTTTAGTTCATATCATCATCCAACTGCAAAAACAGGGAAAGAAAAACTATTCTGATATTCTCTCTATTCAGAGTCAGTGGCTGAAATGGACATGTGGAGATGACAAGATGATCAAGTCTCAGTGAGAAATCTAAATTCAATCTTAGAATTGTCTAAAAAGTGCTGGCTGAACTTGTGAGTATGTCACAATATCCCTTTCCACCACCAGCCTTAGTTTTTGGGTTTGTGGATACATCCTCTCTTCTATGAATCAGAGCTCATTGCATGATAGGCAGAGCCTTGTAGATCATAGGAGAAATAATCTGTGGTGGGAATCCAGAACTGGATGAATGATAGTAATATATAATTATATAATTAAATAATTTATTAATAATAGAATATGAAAACAATTCCTGTCTCTTTTACTGCCTGAGTAACTTCTTAAATAAGAATTCATCATTTCATTATTTTTGTTAATACTCAACAGATGATGTTAAAAGCAGTTTTTCCATGCTAAAAGCAGGAAACCTGGCAGGGTAGTCAGTTGTTTGAAATAGTTGATGTACTTTTAGTTCTGGATTTTGTTTGGGGTTTTTTGGTTTTCCTTTTTTTCCCCCTCTCTTGTGAATTTGTCTTAATATTTGTACTTAATTAAAGACTTTTAATGAAGACAAGCTGTTATCTAATTTCTGGAGTTTAGCCTATATTGCATGCTGGGACCATCTATTCTGTCATAATAGTTACTCTTTCAGATGTTTTTTAGTGGGAAATGATCCAACAAATGGAACAACTCAGGACTCCTTGATTTATCAAACATATACACCAGTGCAAAGGTTTGTTTGAATTTCCACTGTGATATATATTGTGCCATTTCCACGACTACATTATGAAAGTGAGTCCTTGAGGAGCTGAGCCTCATACAATCTTTCTTCCCCTATACTCCCAGCCACAGAAATTTTAGGAATAAGGATATTTGAGAAGGTGGTGTTATCCTGACAAGCACTTAGCTTGGGTGATAATTGTTAAAATGAAATATAATATCTGGTGACTAAACATTCCACTGGAATCCCATTTCCATCAAGTCAGTACAGACAGCATTGATACAATAAAATTAAACACAATGAGAGTTATTGCTGCATGTGAAAACCAGCTGAATAAAAGAACTCCTTGTGAAGAGATTGTCCTTTTTTTCTTTAATTCACATTTCCAGCTGCAGCTAAACAGAATTTACAGATCCTTGGGTTTTGCAGCACAGATGGAGTAAAGATTTTTTCTCATGCCCAAATGTGGTGGAGCAAAACTACTTTACTTTGGAGTAAATACCAGATTCCACGGGATATTCCTGTGGTTTTATATTGCCCATGAATTGTTTTCAACAGTTAAGGGAGCAAAGTACAAGAAGGCAGATTGGAATAACAACAATAGTGCTTCTTGTACGAGATTTTTAATGAAGCATGATGATGCAAGAAAACATTACAGAGAAAATAATGATCTTGAATTATTTTGTTGAGTTCTGAAAAGTTCCTTTCATCTGCAAAAAGAGTAGTGGAACTGCAAGACTCAAGCTTAAAATCAAGCTGTAGAGTCTCAATTAACAATAAATTAGCAATTTGGCTGTATGGATATGAGCTGTATGAGAACAATCAGAAGTCCCTTGCGAGACAATCTGTCCATGTAGATTTATTTTACATGTTGTATAATGAATGGATCTGACATTATTGTTTTATTCCCTTGACCATGGAGTCATCAAGGAATAGAAGGTGCTTTCAGCAATAGTATTCTGAGATCACAGTGGGTTTTTGGGCACTGCTTCACCAGAAGGGTTGTACTGATTGTTACAACATTCCCAGCCACCTCTTGTCAATGGAGAGAAATGTTTGTCTGTGTAACTTCAGTGCAGCTCTCAGATCTGAGCAATGGTTTCTCATATCTTGGATCTTCTCCCTATTATTTTAGCCTTAAAAAATATTTATTTTCTGAAATCTTCTGATGAAGATAAAAAATTTTCTAATCATCAAAATATCATTTCCATCATGTTTTTAATATGGTAAAATTCTGTGGGGACCAATTTGATAAAAAACTCACTTTTATAAAGAGGGTGTTTTTTTCATCTTAACTGTGAGAGATATCTACTTCTTTAATTCTAATTAATAGCCTGTAGATAACTCCAAATTTTCTCAGAAGTGTGGGCAGAAGTATTTCTAATATTCCATGGCAGGACTGGTCCTCCCTGTGAACTGTGTTAACACACTAAGATAAGCCACATAAGGCTCCTATCCTATGAACACAAAAGCCAGGGGAAAGAACTATTCTCATTGCATAGACAGGAAATCAGATACTGGGATTATCAAATAAATTGGAGGTAATCTGAATTGAATTAGTCTGCGATGGATGACCCAAGTCCTGATGGGCTTTGGTGTCACAGCTCTGGCTGCAGCTGTCATTTAAGATACTAAAAGTAGAGCATCATTTCTACTGGATTACTGCCTTCAAGACCCTGTTCATGGAGGGCATGGGGTGTTGCAGCCTCCCACGTGTGTAAGGAGAGGGAGAGAAATTTACTGTATTAGAAGAAAAAGGGCTTACAGGGGTTGTCTGCAGGTGATGTTACCAAGGAAATGCAGACGATCTGATGTGTGTATCCAAAAAATTTTGACAATAAAGATAGATTTTTGTCATCTCTATGTTCTCTAAGTCATGTTTCTCTTTCTCTGTGGGGATTCCAGAAGCAAAGTATTGATTACTTTATTCAACATTTAGCCTGTGATAATTGAATCCAGCCTTCTTACATATCACTGTTGCATAATCATTATTCAGTTACATTTTCCATTAATTAATTTTAGTCAAATTCTTTCTCTATTAAGAGCTCAATAATGCAGCTTCAGTGTGCATTAACTGTCTGATGTATGTCATGAGACAGGACCAGATAAAAGGGGCAAAGAGGTCTGGACAAGAAGCAGACAAAGAGATTGGCCGCAAAATATCCAGGGAAAGAAGAGAATGCTCATGTTAGGCAACACTATTTTAGGGAAGACAACCACAGAAAAAGTACTTGAATATGCGAAACTCAGTAAATTTTTTATTGATACGTTATATCAGTAAAAACTCATAAGTTTCAAAAAGATGGACAAAACCTCTCTTGGAGTGTTAGATGCCAGCCAAATTCATGGTAACTCATTAAACAAGCTCTACCCACAGGCTGCTGAAACACAATTATTAATTGTAATTGCATCAAAATACAATAATCTAACGGCAACATAATTATATTTACATGATGGGAACACATTCCTTCATTAAAACACTTCCAGTGCTTGTGAATTTAAGCAAGAACCTAATTTAGCAGGTAAAATTTGTTCATCTGGAAAATCTCAGTACTTATGAATTTGTCTGTGAGCTTGTTTCCAAGCTAAAGGCTGGCCAAAGTTGTCTATTTTGTGTTTATATTATGGTTTAATTTTATTAAAGGGATTATAGGAAGCAATTCAGACTCCTCCTCTTCAGTCTCCCCTTGAAATTGACAACAATACAAAGTGAGAGCTGCCAAGGGTTGTGAAACCTCTCAGTTACACACACAGCTATTGTGTTACATCTCTGAAGTAGCACAGGTTAATAAAATCATTTTAGGAACTGCTCCCATCATTACATGGATCAAAAAAGTCTTGTCCTTTTCACAGTGATAATGCTGAGAGTTTTGAACCAACAGAATAATTACTTGGCCAGTGGTAGCATTCTCGGGTAAGAAGTTCAGAACACTGCCAGGTACAATGAATCAGGAGGAGAAAAAAGCATTACCTGATAGTTTTGATCATGCTGAGCCCCATTTCAACACAGCAGTGTGCGTGGTCCTGGCGAGGTTCTGGGAGCCCCGACACACAGTAGTAACAATCCCCCAGGATCTTTATTCTGAGACAGTGATGTTCCTGTGCACAAATGTATCAAAGAGAAAGAAAATGTTTGCACATTTTTTCATGATTTTGAGGGGAAATTAAAAGTGGTTGAAAAATTACGGTTAAACAGCCTACCAAACCCCTACCTTGTTTCTAGATGTTTCCTGCTTGCCATTAGTGTAATTGTCATTTATACCACTTTTGAAATAAAGTACCTTTACATTTGCAGCAAAAAAGGATGTAGTGATTTTTCTTTTATGCTAATCAGAGATGTCCTTGCTGATGAGGAGAAAGGTTTTATTAGAGCTAGGTGGAACATAGGCCAAGGATTCAGAAATGCTAGCTGAGATAATGAATAACCCAATTTAGGCTATGTTCCTCCAGGGTATGTTTTCCTGCCCACTTTTTACACTGGAAATAAATGAAAAACCTCTCTCCTCCCGCTGAAATCCTTTCCCACCTAAAGTTTCCACAGTCACACTCAAGTATTCCCAACAGCTCTAGGAACTGATCAAGTATCTGCAGGGCAAGGATCTCAGAGAAGCTGACTTGCATCGGGCGTCATGCTGAGCTAAATGATGTTTCTTTGGCATCCAGCAGGAGACATCCTTTATCCTATCAGCAAATAGTGAATTCAATTTCTAAAATACATATTAACAGTATCATTCCGTACTGAAATATAATATTATTATGTGATTTGTTCATTATTTAAGAGATCTTTTTCTAGTGAGTAGAAATACGTGAGTTGCTGGAATTTTGCAGTTCCCAGACCAGCACCTGAGACCAAGAGTACCTGTAAATTTTCCCAATGTATTCTGCTGGTTGGGCCCTCACAGGAGGCAATCAATGCACAGGAACAGAGAACATTACAAGTTGTGTCAAAGAAGTGTTTTTATGATGGAGAGTCATGAAATACTGAGTGTAGTATTAATAATCAATCAGTAAAGGCTGCAGAAACAGGCCTTTAAAAAGAAAAAATCAAGTTGGAAAACTGGCTCTCCCAGGAATCAAGTGTGGGTTCCATTCAAAGCTTTGCTTAGGAAGAGTGAAGCTTTTTAGTCAACTTGAAACAAGCCTTGCACAATCCTGGAGTGGCACACAGAATCCACACAGTTTTACCCAAAGCTTTTTGTGAAATCAGCTGAAGCCTTAAGCATGCCAGCAAGGGTAAAATCTGCACTGGGCATATGGCCAAAGAAAGCTGATTCACCCTTAAATCTCCTTAAGCCATCAGTAGGAACTGACTGTGTTTGAAGCTTTGGTTAAGTCTCCAGCTGAAACCAGCTCTGCCTTTCAGAGTGCAATGCCTTGCTGTCCAAGTTTTACACAAAAGTCCAGACTGAACTCAGGCTTCTAAAATATCAAAATTCATATGTAACTCTCCTCTTTCCTCAACCCCTTCTTTTCAGCCCCTCTGCAGACCCACACAAGAACACTAGAATTTTTCTTACGGTTTCAAATGAAATAGTGCATCCTAAACCCCTCCAAAACAACTTAATGACGTTTTTTTTTTTTAAAACTGTCCCCCTCAGTGGAAAGAATAGAGATCTCATTTGACTACATTTCCCACCTATTTTTTTAACTATAGAGTGAAACTGTGAAACATAAAAGTTAATTTGACAGGTAGGTAGGACTCAATGGCGTAAGTGCACATCAAACAATCAGTGAGCCTCCTTAATCTTCTCTTCATGTTTCTGATCTAGACAAAATGCAAAGAGATGGAGATATAAACCACAGATTCTAGAGTTATTTGGCTTTTCTAAAGGTCCCATTCAATTGATTCTTAATATAAGTGATGTTTGCTTTTACATCTGCAAAGTGAAAGGATCATGTATAATGTCACATTGGCTTGACTGAGGTGGAATAAATCAAAAGGCAGCTCTTTATTCAGAGCCACAAAATACTTTACAAATAATAGCCTCGTAATAAAATAGAAGGGAAAAAAGGGGAAAAACAGTAAATGTTTAGGAAAGAAATAGACTGGAAGTAAAGAAAGAAGAAAGATGTATCACAGCATTATTATATTTTAATTTTTAATTTACATTTTTAACTTCAATAGTTATTATACCTATCTGATTATATTATTGAGAATTTATTTCAGCACAGTTAAAGACCATAGCCTTCAATAGGAGAAGATTATTTGATTCTCAATGCCTCAGATGAACTGGCTAAAGTGCTGATTACAGCAAATTCAGATGAGACTTGTGTCACCTTCCTGCAGGTCTGAAATTCAGAATAAAGCAGACGACTTCAGAGGGATGTGCTTTTTGTAAGAATAAGAATCTTAATGCATGTCAAGATCTGCTAATGAGGGTCTGAGAAATGCAAATAGGCGTGCACATGTGTGACACAGGAAATCCATTCAACTACTATGAACGTTTTCTCTTTTTTGTCATGTGATGTCACCTGGCTCGTTTGCCAAAGCTCAGGAAGTCATCTAGGGAGTGCAATATCCGCACGGAGGTGGCTGTGGCAGGTGTCCCTGTGCCAGACACCAGTGGGGTTTGCCACTGCAGCCCGAGGAGAGCCAGGCAAGTCAGCCAGGGAAGCCTGGGGACTAATTCAGCTCTCAGCAAAGCACTTGGCCAGGCTTCAGTTCAGCTGTCTGTATCTAAACTCATCACAGATCTGTAAGACCCTGGCTATGTGAAACTCCCACACAGGACTAAGAAATATGACATAAGATTTGTGCCCTGTGGAACAACAAGACTAACAAATATGACATAAGATTTATGTCCTGTGGAACATTGCAGGGGTAAGGGCAAGGTGTCTCTACTGGCACAAGAAACCGCAGGAGCTTTTAAATTACTCCATGTCTTCCTATTTTTTTTCCCTGTTAATCTAATTATTATGACTGCTAAATGTGATCTGTGTTACAGCCTTGGTGCATTTCTTTTGCATTTTTTATTCTTCCCTAATTATTCCCATCATACTAATTTCAAAAGTAAACCATGGGCTTTTTATCACTGGAAATTTTTCATCTAGAGGAAGATAATTCAACTACTCTCAAGAAGGACAGGGCTAATGGTGTCTGCCTTTGGCAGAAGAGAACTGCCTGGTCTCCTGAGATTCCCTCAGATAACTCACTAATTTAATCACATCTACAGTTTAGGCTCAAGGCTTTGTCAGACTGGTTGTATGAGAGCATTAAGGTTAGATACATGGGTAATGTGAGCAGCCATGCCCTAGTTTTAAACCAGAGACTGAGTTTTGTCACTTTTCAATGGTATAAAAAGATACTAGTTGCAATCAAGATTTTCCTCACATGGTAGAGCTCAAGCCCACTCCTAAAGTCATCTGACTATCTAAAGTGGCAAGTTAAAATGAATCATTTAAATGAATGATATTAAATGAAAATGAATGAAAAAATCTAAATATGCATGAAGAAACTGCAAAATGAGTAAATTATTTAAATAAGAGAAAATTGTTCATACAGGAACTTTGATACAGGAAACATTTTTCACAATGGTGTTAAATCCTTGCACTTGTGAGGCTATTATCATCTCCTCTTTAATTTATTCTATTCCTCTTCCCTTTTTCGTATGCAATTCTAGAAGTTGTCCTTGGGCATGTAAATGACAGTTGATATTATACAGACATTCACATCAGTATCCATCAGCCTCACACCCCTTCCAATACTCATTCATTAATAGCATTTATTGAAGGGATCTATTAAAATCTCACCATGTCATAAATAGGGGCTCTTTTCTCCCCTTATTTACAGCTTTTCATTTGCTGCAAGTGGAAGATTAAGGGGCCTGATTCTGCCAAGATCAATTTAAATCAGAATTTTTGCCTGGGGATATTGAACAGACTCAAACACACAAATTTTTTAATAATAATTCTAGATTAATTCAGCTGAAATTGATAAGAAATCTTTTTCCAATTCACCTAAATCCAGAGAAAAAGAAAATATGCAGATTTTTCATAAATAATTACCTCGTATGTGGTGAATGATTTATGTTTGAGCTTATTAAATAAACCCCCAGTGCCTGGAAAGGAAGCAAAGCAAATTGGCATAAGGTGGAGCTGCAGAAATGAGTTGCTCAAATATCAAGTTACTGAAAGACACAGTCAGAGACTTCATTAATATTTCTTGTTTCCTTGGGCTAAATTTCTGACAAGGGAAAAAAAAGTGATTTTGTTTTATAAGCTATGCTACTTTTCCAATTCTGCCAGAGCTAAATTAATCATTACACCTACTTTTGAAGGGAGCCCCATAGGATAGTGAACAGACCACAGAAAAGTCAAAATTCTTTTCCAATTTTTATAATTTTAAGCTAAAAGTTTGAAACATTGGGGATGAAAAATTACTGCAACTGAACTACAGAACAAAGAGAAGTCATACACATAAGTCTTCTTTTAAAAGGCAGCCAGAGTGGGAGGAGGAAAGGACTTGGCCTTTGTGTACAATAGCTCAGTTCCTGAAATGTGTGCCAACGGCAGAGGATAAACCTCATTTCTCAGCATGAATAGGGGCTAGGCCAAAGCTCTTAATCAGCAGTCTGTTTTTGGGTGGGCTGGTGAGAGAGGCCCTTCCAAATTCCTTCTATTGCAGCTCTGCCACTTTGGAAAACAGAACTTGAGAGAGCCAGATGGAGAGGGGTTCTCAAGTCTGGTCATGTAGGCAAAAAGGATCAGATATGGTACACAAAGATTGTTTCTAATTTTTATACAAATAGAAAAATATGACAGTCTTTCATTTGCCTGAACTAGGGAATATGTAAGTATGGCCTGATATTAAACACTTTCTACATATGTTAACTTACTGTATAAGGAGTGTTTTTTTTCTTTAGACTAACCTATAATGGGATGTTTAGAATGTCTCTGTGCTGCCATAAAAGTCTTTCATGAGACTCTCATGCTGCAGAAGGAATTGAGGCACATTGGTGAATGAGTTTTATAATATCAACAGCTTTGATCCTTGATGTAGTGTAGAAGAAAACTGCTATGATTGTTGTGTCTGGTGAGCAATTTGCCTTGCCAGCTCATGTTAATTAGAACACTATACTTTAAGTGATTTTAGGGACAGAAATCCCCATGAGTAAGATTCAAGGTGTTTCTCTCAAGCTAAGGCAGGAGCAATTCTGCATGGAAAATCTGCCCCTTAGGGGCTTCAGGTACATGGGATCTTGGCCAACAATACTAGAACATGAGCCAAGGTGTGCCAAGAAAGAGACTGTAGCCAGGTGAGGGTCAGTCTCTTCTCCCAAGTAACCAAAGGCAGGAGAAGGGGAAACAGCTTCAAGTTGCACCAACAGAGATTAAGATCAGATATTAGGTAAAGTTTCTTCATCTAAAGGGCTGCCAAGCATTGGAACAGGCTGTTTGGGAAAACAGTTGAGTTGTCAGCCCTGAAGCTATTTAAAAGACAAGGATGTGCTGCTTAGGGACATGGTTTGGAAGTGGCCCTGGAAGTGTTAGGTAGATGGCTAATCTTAGAGGTCTTTTCCAACTTTAATTATTCAATGAGTCTATTAAGGATGAGTTGGAGAATTCCCAAGAATGTACGTGTGAAGCCTGATTTAATTCAAATCCCAATTTAGCCACAGAGTGGGCCTTCTTTTTGGGGGAGGTTGAATTTGAGTAATTCTTAATTTATAAATCACTGGGAACATTTAAAAAATAATTTATTCAATCTGTCATTTTCATCTGACTTTTTCATAAAACAAACCTGTATACTATCACTTCTAAAGGTATTTTCTGGGCTGAAGTCTACTTGACTATTTAGGACCTTTGATTGGCTCTTTACCATCTGAAAATTGTAAATTTAGGGAGAACATTGTGAACAAGATTGTTTATTCATTAATTGTTGACACTGGTTGGGAGGAAAAACACCTCAGAATTAAGCACTGCCAACAGAGCATTCACTCCATCCCTTTACTATAAATTCATACAATGTCTTTATAATGAGCTAAATATTATATATGCATACTTGTAATCCAGAAACTCTGCTTTTTGCACTGCAAAAATATACACATGGAAAAATTCACTCGTATAAAACAGATATTCACACGTATTTAAACAGGGTTTCTAGGAGCTCTCTGGAATCTTGTGGAATTCATGCTTAATTTCCCCAAAGAACAAAGCCCTGCCAGCTCAGAGATGAAGTGTGGCCTGGGACAGTAAAGCACTGCAATGGGAGTGTCTTTATCAAGGAAACAGAAGAGCTCTCTAAACCCTCCAGTCTTCTCTTCCTGATACCAGCAGGTGCTGGTGTTTTCCTGGGACTGTGGGCTGATGTGTTCTTGTGGAGCCTGAAAGTCAGGCTGGTTTCCTCCCCTGGAAACAGCAGTCACAAGATTGGTAATGCACCATTGAAGGAATTTTTAACAGCTTGTCTACAGCATCACAAGAGACAATTTAACCAAGGTTACAGAAAAAGATTACCTCCTTAGGAAAAAATAAGCAAAACCTCATCAGTCCTTCAATAAGCTCCTTTATTTAGGGTTTTGCTCCTTCCTCTTTGTCATATCTGAAATTGAATCTACAAAGAGTGTAGATGAATTTAGAAATATTATAATTTAAATCATGGTATTGGCTGATATCTAGCACGGCAGAGAAGGCAGAGGAAAAACAAATATCAAAAATAACTATAATTCCACCAAAGCAGGACTCTTTTTAGACTTAAGTAACTTGCTGAATGTCATCTTTTTTTCCCTTCACTTCTCAAAATTTCTGCCTAAGGAAAGTATTAATATTAATTAAGTTTTTATTTAGGCCTTTCAGTAGATGAAGTAGATATAAGGAAATGTTTTTCTTCAGTTCTGTTTTATGCCAACTTATTTTTCTTAATGTCACTTTTCTCTTTAATAACTATAAATCTTTTACAAATACCACAGAGTGGTTAGAAATGGGAAGTAATGTACTAATACATTTTTTAACTGAGTTCTAACTTTCACCTAGAGTGTTCTGTGGTAATGATAAAAATACTAGGTATGTTTTTTATTACTAATTATAGTCATCAATGTATGCCACAAAACTTGATGTAACATAGGGAGGATTAAAAAAAAAGTCAGAGTTTTCATTACTTCTCTGTATTGCTTAATAAAACTTAATAGGAGAAAAAAGAAACTTAGCCAAATTACATTTTTCAGTATGTTGTGAAAATAACTTCTTTAATATTATATGATTAGTATAAGATGCTCAAGCAGATCCAACAATCCTTTATATAAGATTATATTTTAATACTTTTTATTTAGAAGCAAATAAGGATTTATATTTTTTTCCCTAAAATCTAAAGAAATTGCCTCAAGCTTTCTGCAATTGACCTCTTTGCTTTGATGGCCATTCTTAGAGAACTCCAAGAGTCTGAGTAACAGTGACTATTTTAAACAGTTATGATAACTCTGGTTAAGCTAATTAAGAACCTCTTAAGGGATAGATCTGAAATCTAGATGTGATTGTGTAATCCTCCTTAGTGGAAGATCTTTCTAGAGAGGCCTGGAAAGGACCACTTTCCAAAAGTCCTGTTGAGGATTTACAGGCAAGTAGGAAACTATTGCTAATAACATTTACTAAAGAAATAAGAAATATTCCTTTTGAAATATTCAGTAAAATAAACAATTACCATGCAGACATGGTAGTCACCATGTGACAGCAAGACTAGAAAACCCTAAATTAATATTTTTCAGAACAATAGTGTTATCACTGCTGTATATTCAGAATGTATATGGTGTTTGGACAGTGATCAAGGCAAGAGATGAGGAGGAATGGTGATGATCTACCTCCACCACACTCATGTAGATTAGTCCAGGAACACTTTTTCCAGTGCCCTAAAAGACATTCTCAAAAACAGGAGGTGTTCCAGAAAAGAAAATTATTTGAAGGAATAAATCTTACAGAGTAAAAACTTCGCCCTGAGTTTGGTTTGGTTTTTTTATCAGGAGAAAACCTGAGAAGCTCTGTGAACAAAGCATCCAGATGCATTTCCAGAGGAAGTTAGTGGCTGCAAGATGTTTCTTTTGTCTGGGAATGATAGGCCATAGCAAGAATCAATGGATACAATTCAAAATCAGAAAAAATCAAATGAGAAAAAACCCATAATAAACAGTGTGGGTGTTAAGGCCCTGGAATAGACTACCAAGATGGGCAAGTATTAAGACAAGACCATCTCTTGCTGCATTCAGATGAAGACCAGGAATTTTTCCAAAAAATACATCTTTACCAGGTGCGAAAGCTTTATGGAATATCAGATAGGTAGGTTGATAGATCCATGTAATTCACAAGTCCTTAAAATTTGGGACCACTCAGTGTCCATTTCCAAAATTTTCCAGAGGAAAAGGAGAAGTTCAAGATTTAGACCCTTTTATTTTATGCAACTGGTCCACTCCATAAGAGTCCAGTGTGGAGTCTTGGTTTTCTGTAAAGTGCAGAGGGAGAATTTGGCTCCTTGAGCTGGACAGAAACACCAAACCCTTTCCAGGGAAGCAAGAGAGATTGCTCTCTGTTAGCCATCTCTATTGTTAGGGCATGACACAGATATCATGACATCCGGGTCACAGAACCCACAAATAAGGAACACAATCAAAATGCCTTTCTTTTTACTAAATTTTAATTATTCTTGATCATGTCACTCTAATATTTTTAGGCAAAATCTCTTCTATTTCTACAGTGGTTCTTCCTGTGTCTTCCACCTTTCAGAGGATTGTTGTAGACCCATGGATTATTCTAATCAATCATGTCTTAATAAAATAAGTAAATTCTCAGACTAGGAAAGGTAAAGAAATGCATGAAGGTGCCTAGGGTCTTAAATTTAGTCACTGGGACATTTATTTGAGAGGTGATTGTCCTGATATTTTGCAGACGCAGATGTTCTTTCATCCCAAATAACAGATTTCTGGATAGGAAATTCTTTGTTATGTAAGACAGAAGCAAAATTTACTGTTCTCAAAAAAGAAAAACAAAAAAAACCAAGCAAACAAAAAACCAGCAGGAAGTTGGCTTCAGGGTTAAGTGGCAAGTGAAGGAGGATTCACTGGATTCGATTTTCAAATGTAAATGCCTTTCTTGTTCCTAACCCCTTTACTGGATATAGTCAGTCTATACAGAATCACTATTGATTAAATACAGCTTATGGGATGATTTAAAAATATGGTTAATGAGCATGAATGCTAGCCAAAATTGAAATGTAAAGCAAGGCAATAACACAATTTATATGCATAGTCTTCCTGAAATATTTTTATGACATACATTCATTCTATTTGGTGTAAAATATGTTTCTTCAGTTTAAGAAGCTATTTTTGTCAAACTATACAAAAGCAGACATTATACCTATGAGCTTTCAAAAGACAGGACTGAGGTAATTCTTTCACCTGGCTTGGTTTATCTTGTAAGACCAGAGCTCATGGGGGGTTTTTGTTTGCAAAGCAAATATTGTAGTTTGCATTTACTAATTTACCACTGCCCAGGCAATGGGTTATGGCATCACTCTGTCCAAGATTAAACAGATTGCTATTTGAGATAGAAATAGCTGAATCAAAAGAAATTTCAGTAATTATGGAATCAAGTCTTTCTTGATTTTAATATGTAAGCTGAGAGAAAACCACAAGGATCTTACTGATACTGTGCAATATATGCACAATTACCCCATAACCCTGATTCAGAAATGTATAAAAGCCAGTGAAGGGTGCAAATCTGTACATCAGACCAAGCCACTTTAGGTTCCCTTTATAGTAAATAGATAACATGGTGTATGATATTCAGTGCAATTAGCATTTTCCCACAGTATGTACGTACATTTGGCTGGATAAATGGTTAGATAAACTCCATGAAATGTACTTCATTGCCTCCACTTAGAACCCTTATTTGTCAGCTCAGATATGACACTTAAAGATAGCCATATTAAATTCAATTTTGACCAAAGAAACATGAAAATAAATTTACAAGGCTAGCAAAACTGAGCATGTTCCACTTGTATTTCTGTGCTTCACTTTTCTTTTGATGAGTTCTAATTAAGTAGCAACTAATTTTCCTGATGTAATAATTTCCTCTGCTGTGTTTAATTGATTTCATTGCTGAGTTAGATAGAATCCAGCCTAAAGACTGTAAATCCTGCTGGTAACTAACCACTGCAATGACTCTGGGAAGTGATTATATGACCTTAAATGAATAGGTCTTTTAATCTTCCCCACCTTTCAGAAGAAAAGACAGTATAAAGCTATGGGCTTAAAAAAAAATGTCCAGCAAAGATCCAAAATATGAAGCTTAGAAATTGTGGTAGGTGATCTGCTGTCATACCATTCTCTGTCCAGCACCAGAGAAGCCTGAAGTTCTGATGACAACCTCAGCTTCCACTTGCTATCAGAACTCATCATCTTTCATATAACTTTATCAGTGTCTTCCAATCTCAATTGCTATATAATACCCCTCTTGGGAGAATCGCGATATATATATTGTTCAGAGTGATCAAGGGGTATTTCCCAAACCTCCCAAGCTTGGAATTGATTTTGCCTTTCTGGAAATAAATTGTGTTTAACTCACATGTGCAAGTCGATCAAATCTGGCAAAGAGCTCGTTCAGCATTCGGACCAGCTCCTGGGCTGACAGAGTTGTGGAAAGGTTGGTGAATCCTTTAACATCTGCAAAAAGAATGCTAAAAAAAAGAAAATGTAATATTAAAATAATAATATTTCAGTCTATTTCCTTTAATTACTGAATGTTTTAAGTTACTTTCTAGCATTTTATTAGTCGAAGGTTCATTTTATTACCTTTGTTCCAGACATCTGTACATACTGGAGTACCAAATATAAATATTGAAGGAACTAAAAAAAGTACTACTAAGAGTGATAAAATGTTTTGCCAAAAATAGGAGTTGTACAATTCTAGATTTGCAAACCATAAAAGTCTCAAATCCTAAGAACACAGACAAATTTGTGACAAATTTGATTTGTATAATTTATATATAACAGGCTAAGGCAAATTTTTTTTCTTCTAATTTTAGACATTTGACAGGAGTACCTGAGTTAGAACTGTAGTGCTCTCTTTATAAGGTATGAATCTTTAATTGGATAATTCCTTTTTCATTCTATTGACTTTACAGAGAGTCCTGTGTGATCATATTTGAATTTAGATGTATCAACTTGTGTGCCTGAAGTTGTGGTAGGACCTCCATTAACAAACTACTTTCAAACAGACTTCTAACCTGTGTTTGAACATCCAGTTATTTTTCTTCCCTTTTGTCTGCTCACAGTGCCTAGAATGATCACATGTGAATTTAGAGAGATGTGGTGTGCAAGATACCATCCAGAATAAAGCATATAATAGCTCAGTAATTATTAGACAATAAAGTATTAGCTACATTATAAAGTAGTGATGTTCAAAAAGACACATATTCTGGCACAAACCTTATTAGCACTTGAAAATCAACTAATTACTGGTGTTTCAATCTGAGTACCAGAAGATTTTGTTTCACTTTAGCTGATGACTTGTGGTAAACAAGATCACAGCATCTGAGAATTACTAATATAACCAAGAAAAAGTACAGTAATGATCAGGGTGATTACTTATAGCACATCTTCAAATGTATGGACTGGTAAAGGTTTGGGTGAGGTTTAAACAAGATGCTCACAAACTTGGTAAGATTTTTACCATTGAGAAGTAATAAAATTAAAAGGTAAAGTACCAAGCTGCTCAAAGAGGAACAAATAGTAATATTACACTAAATTTATAAAAATATTTTCAAACTAGTAGTTTCTACATTTTAATTTTCAAGCTAATCGAATTTCTAACTGGGTACTACTTTTAAGGATTCACGTAGCATTAGATTAGGTAATGTTCAGTATTGAATATTTAGGAAACAAAATAAGCTGAATGAAACCTAGTTTTGAAAAGATCTAGTTTCTGGCAGCGTGCATAGAAGCCAATCCATATCTGCATTTTAAAGCATGAAGAATCTTAATTTCAAATCTCTTTCAAGCATAAAATATGTTTTGACTTCTCACCTTGTCTACAACCCTTTTCCATTAAAACAAAAGAGCTGTCTTCTCCACATTTTGATTCTTCTACAGCAACACTTACTCTGACTATGAAAAAGGTTAATGGAAGACATTTTAATTTAGTGCAACTCAAACTTTTATGAGGGTTCTTGATACTTACAATCAGATTTAATAAATTAACATATCTGAGCTACTGCATGGCCACAGAAGCAGCAGATAATCAATTTACTCTTCTGCAGAAGTGCAAATTACTGCTATTGAACGAGTCTAAACAAAGTTGTATTTTGGTTTCATTGAAAGGCAAAGTACATTCTTCCCAAGCAAAGTATCTACCATCATATCCATGCTTATTTTTCACTTCCTCCAATGATGATTTTTAAGATGGTCACTCAATAATTTACCCTTGTGTTTTGGGAAAGGCTTATGGAAAATGCTATTGGCTTAACAAAATATTCTGGTTTTCGGGAAATACGGTAATGTCAAGATTATGTAATGTCATGGAGTTGAAGTTGATTATTCTGGTGTAAATGTACAATTAGTGTACATTAATTGTTGGTGTAATTACCTTTAGTTGCAGCTCATAGGATAATTATCACCCTTTGATAATTAACTTCAGGAAAGAAAACATTTAGAGAAAGGAATAAAGAAAGGAAATTGGATTAAGAAAATAATAACAAGACTGATAAAATGAAAATGGCTATAAAGCAGAGGAACCATATAACAGGTCACCATCTTTGAGAACATCTTACAAGTCTCCAGCTTATTCTTCAGTGTGTGGAGTGACCCATCAGGTTGTGGCAGAATATGTGTCCCCATGTAAGCAGGGCTCCCCTTCTTGTGCAATCCTAACCAGTTAAGTGAACTGAGTGTGAAAAAATGAAAAAAAAAGTGAAAAAAAAGACACAAATGGTCCAGACTCAATGTTTAGTTCAAATGGATCTTTCCATTGCCATGGTATCCAGCCATCCTGATGAGTAAAAGAAGGCATCAAAATGCTTCTTTGCTCAAATATTAAAAAAGGGTATACTAATTTTCTAATTTATGAATGAATAAGTCAGCAGAAGAGAAACCCTCAGCCAAGAGTACAGTATTTTCACAATTATAAGCTGCACCTTTTTCTTTGAAGAATCCAGCCTACTCCAGTAGTGCGGCTTATATTCAGGTGCGGCTTATTTATGGACAAATCCCAGTGAAATGCCAACCCGGAAGTGAGAGCCGGCCAGGGAGGGCACCTGGGGCTGCCTTTAAAGGCTTCACTGGTCTATGAAAACTGTTTGCATCTTGAGCACCTGACACCAAACCTGCAATTCTGTTACTAATTTGTTAATTTGTTGCACATGGATCCTCGCTTTAAGGAAAAAAAAAAAAATGTGGCTTATAATCGTGTGCAGCTTATATATGGACAAATCCCATAGTCTACCCGGCTACCTGGAAGTGCAGCTTATAATCAGGTGCGGCTTTTAATTGTGAAATTACTGTAATTTAGCAACATTTGAGACCTTAAACATTACAGAAAGGCTACTCCACCCACCTGACATTCTCATAACGATGAATGTAGATCTTATGGAACTGGTGCTGCAAGTGTTCATCTTCTACATTGGTCATATCATTTATCATTTCCAGGACTACAAACCGTGGCAGCACTGAGAGCACCAGCCGTTCCTAAAACAGAGAGGAAACCAAAGTGTCAATGTCAGTCTGAACTGGTATTTCATAATGCCCTGTTTTAAGAGCTGGATAGCTGGTTATTTGTGACCCTCCTTTCTAAAAATTCTAGCTCAGGCTATTTGTCATAATTCACTCTTGAGTCCGGAGTCCAGGACACCTCTGGTTTAGGCAAGGAAGAGTAAAATCAGCACACATGCAGCCATTCAAACCAATCCTCTCGACTAGGAAGATTGGAGAAAATATTCAACATTTTTCATTAATTTTGCCTGTGTTTCAAAAACACTCAGGAAGAGTAAACATTTGAGACATATGTTTATATGCATACACCACATGTTTATTTATAATGTATATCTTTAATGTATATTAGTAGAGTATCCATGAATATCAGTTTATTATTAGTGTGCAAACACAGTGCATTTAGTTAACATATACTTCTAGAATTAGTTTATAAGGAGATATATACATATACACACAAGTGCTGTTTCCAGCCCTGTCATAATATAATTAACCCCAGAATTTTCATAGAATTTCACCAAATATTCTAAGTAGGAAGGGACCCATAAGGATCTTAAGTGACTGGCCTATATGGGGATCAAATCTGCAATCATGGTTATTAACACCTTGCTCTAACTATCTACATCTTAGTACAGACAGGCAAGTTCTCAAAAAATAATCAAATTCTTTAATGAAAGCCCTAGATAATCCCCTAAGAGATTTGAGTCTGGCTTCAGTGGCTCATCAGTTTAGCAGCTTTCACAGATTTTGCAAGTATCCAGCCCAAATCTGTTTCTCTGCAAATTAAGCCTTCTTTTTATCCTTTCAAATTGGGCATGGATAATTATTGCTTGATGCTTTCTGTGTAATAATCCTGCTGTACTAAAATACTGTTATTGTGTCCTTTTGCCCTCAGTCTCCCTTTTTTAAAAATTTTAGATTAGAAACTTTGTCCAGTATTGGAATATATTCACTCTGAAGCAAAGCCACAATTTTTCACTTTTCTTTTGCTTTACAGGATTGCAAATACTGAAATCTTATTGAAGTAAAGAAGACAATGTTGATTGTGTAAGATACTTATGACCAAATTTCAGACAAAATTTTGGGGAATAGGAAATATCTAGGAAAACCAAATGTGAACTTCCAAATCAGGCACATATGTAGACTACAGAACACATGGATAAATAAAATCCTCCTCTCCTCTCCTCTCCTCTCCTCTCCTCT